>VDFB02000003.1:404474795-404511075 GCA_007258455.2 Sequoia sempervirens | reverse complement strand
TTTTCATCATACTAAAATACCCATCCGAACCCCTTTTATCAAGCTTAGAAGCTTCCAGATTTTTTTGGGTTCTACAAAATCGGATTTTTCCTTTTTCATTGATTTTCCCCTTTTTCGATGATCACGCGAAAAAGTAGGAAGAAATTTTTTCTCAGGGGCTACCGCCCCCGAACCCCCGCTTTTCGGGGGCTGCCACCCCCGAACCCCCGCCCGGGCCCCAGCCCGGCCCCGGACCCTGGCGAGGACGGGGGGCTAGGGTGTACAGTATACCATGGGCTATACAGTATAGCATGATCAGTCGCCACATACCAACAAAAAGCCTTGCATGCCAACCCATCCACAAATCACTTTGTGCCAAAGAAGGGACAAACACCACATGAGCCACACCAAGTAGCAACACAAAAAAAACTAAAGGGATGAATACAACCCACTCAGGTACTAGATCACCATCATCATCCCCATATTCTACCTCTCCATCTTCCACAAAATTCAAAATACCCACTTCTTGCTTATTCCCTCCCACTCTACTCATCATCTTCTATTCCTCTTGCCTTGACAATACTATTGTTTCATGGGAATGAATTGAGTGTTTTGGTACTTATATTTTAAATGTAATTTTTTTTCTTGAGTGTTTCTCATTTTGTTTCCCTTGCCCTATTATGATCCATATGTTGTACTTAGTTTAAGGGGTTTTAAATATCTTTTTAAGTGTCTCTCTATGTTATACATGTTTTCCCCTAATACTTAGGTTATTCGATAAAATTGTTAAATTATAAAAAAATTAAGTTGTATTGCGTTAATTAATTTTTTTTGGGAATTTCATGAGTTTGCAAGCCTCCAAAAACCCTAAAAAAGGAGTAGGTCAAAGTTACATTAAGTTTGCAATGTTACAAAGTTTACTAGTTTGGAAGATTTATGAAAATGTGACAATGGACTTAAGGTTTTCTAGTTTGTGAATAGTATAAAAGTGCAACAAAGAAGGAAAGAATTGATTTCATCTATCACTAAGTTTAATGGTTCATGAACTTGGTGAAAAACCACTAGGGATAATAATGTCACAAGTTTCACAAATTTATTAACTATGTGAAAGTGCAACATAGTTTGTGAAAGGCCAAAAATATCCAAGAAGTAAAGTAAAGGGAAAATAGTTTAAATGTTGAATACTTTAATATTTATTCAAAAGTTATAGGTGAAAAATGAAATATCATTATTTTTATATCTCTCAACCTACTTTTATTTACTCTCACCTAGTTATCATTACTACAAATCAATTCTTTCAAGTACCAATAGTAAATTTTGTTCATATCATTTATCTTGGGCATCTATATTTAGTGGAAATACACTAAACCGTTGTTTTTTAATTTGTTGTAGTGTTTCTATTAGGGTTTTAGCTATAAAAATGGTTAAATGGATGTTTTGGTTTCATTTTTAGGGGTTTATTAGTGATTATTTTGAAGAGATTTAGTTGGTGCTAAAGGTTTATAAGGTTTCAATTGATAATAATATTAGGAGATTCTATTGATTATCATTTAGCCATGCATGTAAAATGCACGATTTTCTCTAATATTATCACGTAGATATGAGTGAAGTTGAAAAAAAAATCTTTCTAAATTTCTAACCTATAGGCTATTCTTGGTCACTAGGGTATGCACCCTAAATGAATGCAAGAGTATCACTATCCTCTTGGGCTCTAATAGGGGTCGTTACCCTACTCAAGAGCATCAAAAAGGACATAGTTTCAATGATCATAGACATGATTATCATGGGTATCATTTTTATAAGCCAATATCACATAGAACTTAGGTTATAATGTCATAGTTGATCTCCACATTGTTTGCGCATTTGGTCTACTTGCAGTCCTATGAAAAGGGTGGTCTTATTTGGCTATATAATAGCCAATTTACTATTTGGGTATGCTTAATTATTTATAATTTTGTCTTACTATCTATCTAATTCTTTTTGTTTAATGATTTAGTGGATTTTTATTTTATCTTATGTATGTTGGTGTGAATAACGTGTTATACCTAAGTAGTTCACGTAGTAGGTCCTATTCACATGCTAAGATTAGTTAGGTCCTAAGAATATTTCTACTAGTATTATCTATCTTGATGAGATATTATCTTATATTATGTCATTTACTTCTTGTTCATAGGTAATTTAATATTTATTTGATGCGTGGAAAGATGGATACCTAGAGATATCGCTCTTTCTCCACCAATCATTCAAGGATTGTCTTAGGAGTCCCAATTGGATTGACTAAAAACCTCGCAAGGTGAGTCAATTCACAATTAGGAAGGACCTAGGAAGGGGTTCTTTGAGTTCTAAGGGGTTCACCACCAAATAAATGCTTGGAAAATAAAATGTTGCAAAAAACAATGTGATATGAAAAATGACCTAAAATAAGCTAAATGAGAGATGCAAATGTTGAAATTGAGCTACACCAAGTTAGGGTATGTGTACTTGGGAAGTTTGGAAATTCAATGAGGATTTTGGATATGAAAAAATGCTATCAAAATATTCCTAGGAGGACTAAGACACCCAAAATGGCATATTAGTATCGTTGTTATTTTTTGGGGCAAATGCAGAGTCTTCAGATCTCAGAAAATATCTAAAAAATATGATTGGAAGGACTAAGACACCTAAGATGGTGTATTAGTCCCATTTTTATTTTTTCAACTATTTGAATGTGGTCCTAAGCTCCAAGGTCTACACTTGCTTCTCCTCAGATTTGAGGTCCTGAATCTTCTAGATCTAGCCTATAGGTGAATTTCTATGAAGATGACAACTTTGGAATACAATTTTGCAACTTTGAAAACTTTGCACTTTAAAGGATCTCCAAGTCTTCAACCTCGATCTGCAAATACAAACACACAAGAGAGGGAAAACTTGTTGATTTTAGTGAATGAGAGTTTTCCTTGGTCAAACCCCTTGTAAGTAATTAAACCAAATGATGAAATGAAGCACGTAATATGTAAATGATATCACCTTGTATGATGTCCTATGAAGCAAATATGCAATCTACCATGTAGGCCATGAAGAATGTAGTTCTTAGATCCTTGGATATGATGTGTTTGTCACCAAAAAATGTATAGTTGACATTCTTACACTCACTTGAGTCTTTCTAATGGGCTTTGTCTTGATTTTGCTTGGGTTTAATGTTGTAATGTGGCTTAAACATTCACATTAGGTCCTAAAAATTCAAATTATGATGTCTTGTGAAGGCATTGTGAAGTGTTATAAGAAATTTCTACACTTTTCTAGACTCTATTCATTACAATTCACTTAAAAATCACCTTTTCATCACTTATTAAGTCCCATTTTGAAGTGTTGTAAAGTCTTGTAACAAGATTTCACACTTTTCTAGGCTTAATTTCACTATTTACACCTTTCTTATGCTTTATTTCACCCCTTATGGTATTTCCCAACCATTTTCAAGTGTGTTTTTGAGAACATTCCCATTGGAAAATTTTTAATGCCATAAAATTCTCGACACACACTTAATTTTCTTAAGTGGACTAAGTTGCCAATAGGGGTGACTTAGTCCTTTTTGGCACAAAACTCAAAATAATTTTAAAATTCTAGCAGTAATTTGTCCTCTAACCCTTGAGGTCAGCTTGTGATGTGTTACTTTTGAGAAATTTTAATAAAATAAAGTATAAATAAGTGTTTTTCTCCTCATTTTACATCTCATTCACTTGCATTCACTAAACATCAATCAACCATTTGAGTACTTTGCATCATTCTATCAAGCATTATCAAGTCAATCTATTAGAGCACTACATTGCATATCTTGAGATTTTGAGCATCAAAGGTGTGGTAAGTTTATGACATTTTCATGTTATCTATTTATCATACTCATTTCATTTCATTTAATTTTTTAGAGTTTGATTACCAAAGTGGGGTTTGACCAAGGAAAACTCCTATTCTCTAACCCTCAACCATTTTTCCCTTTTTGCATGTGTATTTACATAATTTTGTATGTAGATTTATCAAGCAATTAGGTGTCGGAAGGTGGTCAACAAGTCTACAAAGTCAATCAAGTCAACACAACCCTAGTTCAAGCTTGGAGAGGCTTTTAACCCCATTTTTTACAGAATCAAGTATGAACACCTATCAGAAAAGAAAGTGTAGACCTAAGACTTACAGATTTTGTCCCAAATTCCCTGAGATTTGCAAGAGGACTAAGTCACCACTAGTGGCGAATTAGTCTCGCTTCCGGACCTAAAAACTAATTTTGACATTTTTGTATACCCATTTAGCAGATTCCTGTTTTGGAAAAAAATCCTGAAACTAGGACTAAGTCACCCCACCTGGTGTAGGTGTCCTAGTTAGTAGTTTTAGTCAATTTTCTAGGATTCTAGAATCTCCTAGCATCAAGCATTAGATGGTGCACCTCTTTCATTATGTTTTGTTATTTCATCATTTAGTTGCACTTTTAGGCATTTCTATATATCACATTATGTTTTCTAGCACTTTACATTTTCTAAGTTTTGCATCATTAGATCATTTCAATTTTAGATTAGAGCATTAGAACATCTTAATTAGGCATAATACATTTCATGATGTTAGAACTGAGATATAGCTCTGATAGAATTGGCAATGGATGCCAAGATCCTGAGACCAAATGGAAAGCACAAATGAGAGAGAATAGAATGTGACAAGAATAAACTGTATTCTTATCAATATGATTCAATGATATGAGATGATTGTTTTACAATGAAGGACCCCTTGGTTATATAGCCAAGGTGAGATGCAAGATGTTATAGGATTATGACAAGTGTCTTAATCATATGACATGAGACAACTAATCACACTTACCTAGGTTCACATGTAGTAGTTTCCAATGGATAAGATAACAACTAATGACAACTAACACCTTCTAGAAAGATTTCTTCCTAGGACCTAAGTAAAATTAACATGTGTAAATATGTGCCCTAGTAATGAATTAACTAGGTACAAGACTTTATTTACGCCAACAAACCCCCTTAAGTGCAACTTAGGGAGTAGAAGATTATTATGCAAATGACACAAAGATGCAAGAATGGGTCCTGGCTACTAGGCCATGTTAGGTACCCATGTACATATGAAAATGAAATGACAAGGAAATATCTCACAAACAAAGAAAAGGAGAAAACCTAGTGGGACAAAACTCTTCCCCAAAAGAGAGATGGACTACAAAAAATGAATGCTCTCAATGATGAATGAGAAGGTAAAAACCCCATGTGAGGAAAAAGACCTCCCCATAAGAGAGAAGTAGAAGAGAGACAAGGCATCCCCCCCTCAATGTTGAGTCTCTTGCAATGATGGTAGAAGCTTGACATTGAATGTTGAAGATGATCCAATCTTGCTGAAAAATGTTCCTACCCTTAGGAAGAAACAAAACCATAGATGTATGCAGGATGTTAGGAATATGAATGATGTATGATGATGTCTCTGAAGCATTCTCAAGTGTCTCCATGTCAATGCCGAAAGAATACACACTCCAAACAAGTGTTTTAGGCCACACTGCTGAAGAGGAAAATCCAACATCTAGTAGAGAAGAATGTAGAACATCCTCCTCCAAATGCTATCCAACTAAAGAAGTTTCTTCTCCATCACAACAAATAAAGAAGTTTCTTCTCCATCAAAGAGAAGATGAATTTCATTGATGGTGTCCAAATCTGCAAGATGAGACTCCACAAACAAGTCTGAAATACCTGTCAAGAAGTCATCCAAAGTAACCATATTTGGAAGACTATGTATATTCTGCTATACTGAATCACAAGGAGCCAAAACTGTTGGATCACAAGCATCATCAACTGTAATAGTATATGGAGGAGATGAAATGCATGACTCAAGAACTGGATCTGATGTGAGAACTCCCAAGTTCAATAAGCCAAATGTCTCCTCAGAATTATGGCTCATGTGATCAACAGTAGAAGGAACAATGTCACCATTAGAAGAAAAAATCTTCAAAGGTATACAACCGAGATGAATGATCAACCACCCCAATAGCAATGATCTCTCTACGAGATCCAAGTCTCGAATGATGATGAAATTAGGAGTGAAATCCACAGTTCTCCCATCTCCACCATGTGTAATCTGATATATGCAAAGAAGATTGTTCATCAAATGAGGAACACACAAGACATCCTGGAAAGTGTTTCCCCCAAAACTAATAGATCCCTTCCTAATTACACTCATGTATGTATTGTTTCCCATCAAGATAGGAGACATAGTACAAGGTTGAAATGAAGAGAAGATAGTCTATGAAGATGCCATATGATGAGATGCTCCTGAATCTAGAAGCCATCTTCCTGATCCTAGACCTGAAAGAGCACAAAGAGCTTGTCCTTTATATCCTAATGTTGATGCTTGACCTTTGTCCTTTTTAGACTGTTTTGAAGTAGAAGGAAGAGCAGATTCAGACATTCTAGAAGGAAAATAAATGTGATTATTTTTAGAATATTTTTCAACTCATCAATATCCTTCTTATAACAATAATGTTCTTCATTTCCATCCTTCTTGCAATATGCACAAAAAGGGCTCTCCTTCTTAGATGATTCTCCTTTTTAGGATGAGGATTCTAATTCTTTATGTCACTTGTTCTTTTTCTTCTTTTGCTTCTTATCAAGATTCCTTAATTCTTTCTATACCTTAGACTCACTTTTCACCAATGCTTGTGACTTGGAAGACTTGATTAGACCCATGTTCATTAACTTATCTTCCTCTTGGATTAGGAGATTTGCAAAGTCATCAAACTTAGGATCAACATATGATGCTCCCATAGAAATTTGATGGGTATGAAAGCTAGAAACAAACACTGAATACTCAAGACCAAGCTTAGATATTGCATTCCTTCAACTGTGTTCTTAGTTGCTTGATTTTGGAGATGTAGTCTTGGATGTGGTCAAAACATTTAGGATCAAGATTCATCAAATCATTATCAATCTGATATCCCCTAATCTTATCTGTTTTACGATACAATTTTTCAAAAGTCTCCCATGCCTCTTTAGGTGTATTTCATGATTCAATATGAAATTGCAAATCAAATGAGACTAATGAACATATGCATCCAAGTGTTTTCTCACGATCAATCTCCCACCTTGCCAATTCTTTAGCATCAGTAGGTTTTTGAATGGTTTCCTTTAGATGACCTATTAGACCTTTCATCATGAGATAGTTTCATATTGATTTTCTCCATGTAGCGTAGTTATATGGATTTAAGAGTTCAATTTGAGATTTCCCCATTGCAAGAACACAAATCAAGCAAAAGCATGCAAGCAACCACTACAATATTACCCCCCAAATTACTTAATCATGAAACCCCCCCAAGCAATATCTGATTTAGCCCTTTATATTTAGTGCATTTACAATTACCACTTGCCAAAAAAAACAAAGTGGACTTTGATCTTCGTACATGAAAATGCCAAATTTGGCCATAGAATCAAGTACAATTTTTGGTACAAAATGAGATCAATCTGATCATACCATTGACAAATACACAAAAAATAATGCACTTTCAAAAACAACTGCACCCAAAAATGTTACCGTAGGAGCAAGATATGAGCTCCTGAAGTTCCCAAAATGAGGACGAAGCAGCAACACCTATGAGAATCTGCAATTGTTTGAAAAAATTGACACCAAAACTAAAAAATGATTTTACCACTACAAATAGCACAAAAAATTGGCCCAAATAAAAAAAAATGCTCGAAAAAAAAAGTCAAAATGACCAAATTATAAGCCTTCAAAGTTGAACTACAAAAATGAAAATCCCATCCGTGAGGGGGGGGGAATTTCTATTTAGGATGCTGATGACGTCAACAGTCACATATATTAAATTTGACATTCACACGGGCTTCAAAGTAGAATATTCGCCATCCAAGGAATATTCTCTGACAACAAGCTTAAACTTGACGCCCTTTTGGCCATCATGGGAGCTGGTGGAATCTGGGCCCAGAATATTCTTCACTTTTGAAATATGTTTCCCCAGTTGATGTTACTATCACTGACTATTTTTAAATCCTAACCCAATGTCAGATTTATTGAGCTCGTTCGAAGGTGTTTGTTGACCACCAAGAATGAATGAAGTGGACATTGGAGGTGAGTGACTACCTGGCCGAATTTTAAATGGTGGTCACTAGTACAAATGGACACCACCGTTGGTTAAGATGGGGGGCCCATGCTTCCCAATATAAGTGTGCCACATGATCGTGGATGGACCTGATAGGTACCGAAGTACTATGCGGTACTGCAGTCTCAGTCTGCAGGTAATGAGTACCTTTTTAAAAAATAAAAATAAAAATAAAACTTTTTACAAATGTTTTTTAAGAAAAAGATTTTTTAATGATTTTTTTAATGAAAAAACTAACCAGAATATAATTTTTCTAAATCTTTTTTTAGAATATTTATCAGAAATAAAATATTATTTTTTCTGAAATCGTATTGTCAAAATAATGACGACCTGGGGGGTCGTACGACTCCCTGGGAAAAGTTTTTTTTCCTCACTAGACAACTGCTCTAATTTGGAAGATTTTGCAATCAATCTTAGGGTTTTTGTCCCTTCTGGATGTGATAGCAGGGTTGGATTTGACCCAAAATGCTCTAAAATTGCAGTTACCTTCTGGATCTGGCAACCACACTTTAGCTTCAAACCCTCATAGATTTGGCCTCGTATGTCTTATTTGGATGAAACAAAAGGACAAATCAACTTTCTCAAACCTTCCAAATACAATGGTGAGCTTAGATTTTCACCAACAATCTCTTATTTGAACCTGAAATAAAGAGCCACAAAATGGAACACCCCCAAATCTGGTATCTCTCTTCAAAAAAAGACTCTCTAATGGCACCCAACCTACTCTAATACCATGTCAGAACTGAGATATAGCTCTGATAGAATTGGCTATGGCTTCCAAGATCTTGAGACCAAATGGAAAGCACAAAAGAGAGAGAATAGAATGTGACAAGAATAAAATGTATTCTTATCAATATGATTCAATGATATGAGATGATTGTTTTACAATGAAGGACCCCTTGGTTATATAGCCCAGGTGAGGTGCAAGATGTCATGGGATTATGAAAAATGTCTTAATCATATGACATGAGACAACTAATTAAACTTACCTAGGTTCACATGTAGTAGTTTCCAAAAGATAATATAACAAGTAATGACAACTAACACCTTCTAGAAAAATCCCTTCCTCAAACCTAAGTAAACTTAACATGTGTAAATAAGTCCCCTAGTAATGAATTAACTAGGTACAAGACTTTATTTACACCAACACATGAACATAGACTTTGAGTGTAAACCCTTGCATTTTGGAACCCCTTTCAATCTCCTTTCTCCTTTTAGGTGAAAAACCCTAGGAGGAGCAAAGCATTGTGAGGGAAAACGAAAATCATTATTTCCATTTTGGTTAACCTGACCTTTGAACATATTACTTTCTGATTTGACAAGTGCATCCTAGGTTTCATTTGCATTGCATCTTGAATTGATTAAAGTTCATCCTAGGGATTTAACATTGCATTAGTGAAAAGCTCACTTAGATTGCATTATTGCATCATTTTTTCATTACAAAACACAAAAATCCTGCATTTGCATACTGTAGTTCCATTTGTGCATCTGAAAGACATAGAATTTCAATTAAAAATTTTGAAAATGACAAAAAATGATTAGTGGGACTAAATTGCCACCCTAGGTGACTTAGTCCTTTTGCATATTTTTCATTATAATTTTTGGTAATTTTTGGGTATTCTCTATACTTCTATTTTTTGTTACTGTACTCTATCAAACTTTTCAGCTTTGTTGTTTCTTGCATTTAATTTCTCTTGCATCATGGCCTTTTCATTTGATAAGATTTGGAATTCCTTGAAATCTTTAGTAGACATGTCAAATTGTGCCTTTGGTTGTGATCCTAATAATATTGAGCCTATTCATGCTCCGCCAACTCCTCATGATTGTCCTCCTTATGATGTAGACATCATTGGAGAAGATGATGCTAGCATGAATAAGTTCTTAAATGAATGTCTTGATAACCTTGAAGCAAATGTAGCCTTTTACCCATCCATTAGGTCACAAAATCTCCCTACTATTGCACCCCATAATACATTTGGTTATATTCATCCTGAAACTAATGAAGGACCTAAGTTCCCTCCATCAAGTGGACCTAGTTCATCTACACAACCACACCCTCGCCCATTTTATGATAACAAGGTTACAAACACTCTCATCAACCTTGAAGAAACATATGGCAAGGGTTTTACTATTTTAAGTAAAAAAGGTTGCTATACAACAACTGAACATAACATTCACCAACTCTTTGAACAAAAACCACAAGAAGAAAATGCAATAGGATTAGGCTATCAAGATCTTCCCCATACAGACAAGCCTCCTTTTGAATATTGGATTTTTTGAGATGACGGTACAGTGATCTTTGATTCTCCTCCTGAGTTAAAAATTATCCTTCCATGTGAATGGCCATTACCTAATTCTGCTGACAAGGATGCTAGGACCCCCATGGGTCCTCTTCCTCCTTCCATTCATGAAAAAGGAGAATCTAGCAAATGAAAACAACCTTATAAATTGAAAGAGCTCAAGTTTCCTACTCATCCTCCACCTAAATGTGAAAGGAGACTTCAATTTCCATTAAACAAAAGAATTATACTCTTACCACCTATGAATAGGTTGGTTATCCATCCTAAAGATTCTAACATACCATTTTGCAAATATCATCATGTTCTTGGACATCACACTGAAGAATGTCAAACATTGAATGAGATATTGAACATGTATCACTTCACTAATATTGAATGCTTTCCCATCATCCCTTAATAAATACAAACTCCTTTTATCATGTCATAGTTTTAGAATTTTCCATTCTCACTACTACATTCTTCCCATCACTCTCCTTGGCTCATTCTTGACATTTAGTGTGGGAAAGAAGTTGTTTGCCTTATCCTCGTAATGCATTTTTTCTTGTCTCGTAACTGCGTTATTTCTCTTTCGCTTATACTAATCAAGATTAAGAATCCAATAACTCTATTAATGGTTGACTTACATTTTCCTTACTAGCTCCTTTTACATTTTCTTTTTTCTTTACGTGTGTATCGTGTTCCTCTATAATGTGTGTTTGATGTTCTCTCTCTCTTTGTGCACTTCCTCTATTTGTACCTCCATTCTTCTATATGTCATGATTTTCCTATTTTTTACTTTTATTTTGTGTTCTCCTTTTGGGGATGACGCAAAGCGTAGAGATGCCCTATGTCTCTTCCATGTTGACCGAAAAGGTCCTTTTTCTTTCTTCCTTTTTTGTGTTATCCTTTTGGGGATGAAACAAGGCATTGAGACCAAAATATATCCTTCATGTTGACCCAAAGGCTTTTCCTTTTCTTTTGCTTATGTTCTCCTTTTGGGCATGATTTAAAGTGTTGAGACTACAATGTCTCTTCCATGTTGACCCAAAACAAACTTTTTTTCTTTCTTTTGTTTTCACTCTCTTTGTGTCATTCTTCCAGTTCTATGTGCTTTGGGGAATGATGATAGTTCCAAGCCCTTTCATAAAAACATTGCAGCAACGAACATACTGACCCCAAATCTATAGATCCCTTATGTATTTAGCTTGTTCCTTTCTAGGGGGAAACCTCCTTTTCTTTTGCTTTCCTTTTCATTTACATGAAGCAACCTAACTTAGAAACATATGACTTGGCATAGGGCTTTCCAAGTTGGCTCTCATGTCTCGTTTTCTTTCTGCAAATCTTTTCTCCTTGCTACTTTAAAGTAATTTCTCATAGAACAGTGTATAGCAATTCTTTTAAAGTGGGGGGAATACATTGGCATAATTTCATTTACATTATTGGTTTTTAGTGCAGCCTTGTCTTTCATATGATATGCTTGTCACTTTGTGGATGACATTGGGTATGATTTCCTTCATAAGTGTAATCTATCTTAGCATATTGCATTCCTCTTGGTGGCCTGATGTGATGCACTAGATCCCCTAAGATGTGAATATTCTATTATTTGATTGGTCCTCTCTTGGAGACATTAGACACAATGTTCCCTAAGTAACAGACCTTGCATGAACTTAACAAGACTCCTTTGAACATCTTTTGCATTTTTAAATTACATTTTTGCATTTTACCTTTTGCATTTTTTTCTACCACCTTTCATAGTGCAACTTGCATGCCTGTGGTAGCCTTGCATTTGTTCATGATTTCTAACCATACGAAGCTTTTCTTGTCTCATGAAACACAAACTGAAATTTTCCCTTGTGGCACCTTATTAAAGTTATCAGGAGGTATAACTTT
Organism: Sequoia sempervirens; assembly: GCA_007258455.2. Taxonomy (NCBI): domain Eukaryota; kingdom Viridiplantae; phylum Streptophyta; class Pinopsida; order Cupressales; family Cupressaceae; genus Sequoia; species Sequoia sempervirens. The sequence goes on along the minus strand of VDFB02000003.1, from coordinate 404,498,793 downwards.
AATATGGTTGAGCGGGAAGCCCACTTAGCGGAATGACTTTCCCCATAGCCACCTATTTGTTTGTGAGTGCATACCAACTAGCATATGTATCTCCCCTTTTGGGATTTCTTACCCCATAGACAACCAGAAGTTTTGTGGCCCCAAAGTGAGTATACTTGGGACTTCTCACCTGTCAGAAATCCATAAGTTTCATCACCCCAAAGTGAGTTCACATTTCTTATTTCAAGCAACTAGCCTAGATCTAATCAACAACAAGCTGGATAGATGATCAAAACTTTCATTTCGTTTCTTCATCATGTGTGTTCTTTTGTTCTTAGCGAGAGTTTGAAGCAAGTTCACCGTCTCACTAAAGTAGGGGCTTAATGTTTCACCAAAAAATGTATAGTTGGCATTTTTATGCTCACTTGATTCTTTCTAATGGGATTTGGCTTGATTTTGCTTGGGTTTAATGTTGTAATGTGGCTTAAACATTCACATTAGGTCCTAAAAATTCAAATTATGGTGTCTTGTGAAGGTGTTGTGAAGTGTTGTAAGACATTTCTACACTTTTCTAGACTCTATTCATTACAATTCACCTAAAAATCACCTTTTCATCACTTATTAAGTCCCATTTTGTAAAGTCTTGTAACAAGATTTCACACTTTTCTAGGGTTAATTTCACTATTTACACCTTTCTTATGCCTTATTTCACCCCTTAAGGTACTTATCGACCATTTTCAAGTGTGTTTCTAAGAACATTCTCGTTGGAAATCTTTTAATGCCCTAGAATTCCTAACACCCACTTATTTTTCTTAAGTGGGACTAAGTCACCAATAGGGGTGACTTAGTCCTTTTTGGCACAAAACTCAATAATTTTAAAATTCTAGCGGGAATTTATCCTCTGACCCTTAAGGATGACCTGTGATGTGTTACTTTTGGGAAATTTTAATAAAATCAAATATAAATAATTGTTTTTCTCCTCATTTTACATCTCCTCATTCACTTGCATTCACTAAACATCAATCAACCATTTGAGCACCCCGCATCATTCAATCAAGCATTATCAAGTCAATCTATTGGAGCACTACATTGCATATCTTCAAATTTTGAGCATCAAAGGTGTGGTAAGTTTATGACATTTGTATGTTATCTATTTATCATACTCTTTTCATTTCATTTCATTTCATTGTTTAGGGTTTGATTACCAAAGTGGGGTTCAACCAAGGCAAACCCCTATTCTCTAACCCTCAACCATTTTCCCCTTTTTGCATGTGTATTTGCAGACTTTTGTATGTAGATTTATCAAGCAATTAGGTGTTGGAAGGTGTTCAACAAGTCTACAAAGTTAATCAATTCAACACAACCCTATTTCAAGCTTGGAGAGGCTTTCTACCCCATTTTCTGTAGAATCAAGTACAAACACCTATCACAAAAGAAAGTGCAGGCCTAAGACTTCCAAATTCTATCCCGAATTCCTTAAGATTTGCAGGAGGACTAAGTTGCCACTAGTGGTGAATTAGTCCCTCTTCTGGGCCTAAAAATAGATTTTGATATTTCTGGATACCCATTTAGCAAATTCCCATTCCAGCAAAGTTTCCCAAAACTGGGACTAAGTCACCCAACCTAGTGTAAGTGTCCCAGTCAGCATTTTTAGTAAATTTTCTAGGGTCCCAAAATTTTCCAACATCAAGCTTTAGATTCCAGGTGCACCTCTTTCATTTTGTTATGTTATTTCATCATTTAGTTGCACTTTTAGGCATTGCTGCATATCACATTGTGTTTTCCAAAACTTTACATTTTCTGAGTTTTGCATCATTATATCACTTCAATTTCATATTAGAGCATTAGAACATCTTAATTAGGCATAATAAATTTCATGAAAATAGACTTTGAGTGTAAACCTTTGCATTTTGGGACCCCTTTCAATCTCCTTTCTCCTTTTAGGTGAAAAGCCCTAGGAGGAGCAAAGCATTGTGAGGGAAAACCAAAATCATATTTTACAATGTGAACAATGGTTGCAAATATATCTTCAATACTACATCCAAAATCTTGGCTCAAAAACATGAATGGATGCACTAAACCCTTGACATGATGCTTGAATCTTGATGATGGCTTCAAATGCTTGATGAATTGCTCTTGAATGCATAAAATTGCCTTAGGAATGAGTACTTGAATGATTGTTATGAAAATGAGTGGAGGAACCTTGTATTTATACTTATTCATGCTTAATATCCTGAAATTACACCACAAAAAGCTGACATATGAAATAATTAAATAAAGGAGGACAAATCTAGCCAAAATTTTAAATTGGGTCTCAAAAATAAGCCATGGAGGACAAAAATTCCCTAGGTGGAATATTAGTCCCAAGGCTCAAATCTTGGGGTAAAAACTCAAAAAAGGGACCTTTTGAGGTATATTCAAAATTAGGGTCCCAAGACCCATGGAGGACAAAGATTCCCTAGGTGGAATTTTAGTCCCAGTCGACAAACTAGGGGCACACAAACATAATCATTAAATGATCATTTATATTTTGATTTTTGTCAAGATTTTCCATAAAAATATATAGTTTATTAGGCTTTTGGATGCAAAATAAGATCAATTAAGCCATAAATAAGCATAAATAAAGCAAGGAGGGCCCAAACAAGTGTGAAAATGCAAAGGTATTCATTTTGCTACACTACATTTAGCCCCCACTTTAGTAAGAGGATGAATTTGCTTCCAACTCACACTAAATTATCCAACCACACAATCAAGAGGAGTTCAAATGTACCAATGTTAATAAGATAGGATGATAATGATCAAGAGGGATGATCAAGCCCCCAAGGTCAAGATCCTATGACAAACCAACATAGGCACAAAGGAACACACATGCAGATGATATATGAAGCCATAACCAGATCACAAACATACACCATCAAAGATAGAAAAAGGAAAAAGGTAAAATAAAAATGAAAAATGCAATGGATCCAGCTTCGACTAGTCATCCAATGCAGTGGACTATGTCTAGGCTATTTGTCCAAAAAGGTTTATAAGTGGAACGTGTTGTCCACTATGCAAAAAAAATGCACGCTTGCAAGGGCTAGTTGGAGATAGTTGTCCACTAGGTGAGCCCCAAGAAGTCCATATCAATGTCATACCCCGATGACTGTGATAAGGACAAAAAGAAAATGCATGCTCACAAGGGCTAGTGAAGCTAGTTTTTCACTAGGTGAGCCCCAGGGGACTTGTAGACATGCAAAATTGACATCATGTATCTAAACCGGATTCACTAATTCCATGCCATCCTTAATCATCCCTTTATCATCATTTTCCCTCTTTAATTAAATAAATCATCTTTTTTTTAATTAAATCCTAAGTCATCCATTTAAATTAAATAAATTCTTTATTTGATTTAACACTAACATCATCCTCTTTGATTAAATAAATCAAATCTTTATTTAATTAAATCTAAAATTATTTGCTTCTCATTTTGATTTATTTTAATCCTAAAATATAAGTCAAAAATCAAAATCACCTAATCTCCTATTAAATTAATCAAATCCTGATTAATTTAATCCTAATCGCCTGAATCCTCTAGATTTTGCAACTTGCACAATAAATCAATTTATTTGATTTATTATTTCATCTAATTTCATTCAAAAAGGGCATCAAGATGGAATATTCTTCAAATTTGAATTTTCCCTCCCACATGTCTTGTCCTCCAACATAGCATTAACTCCTCTTACATTGTCTCTTACATGTCTCCCACTTGGCATTTAAGACTCTTTCTTCTCCCTCCAACAAGCCATCTTTTGAGTTTCAAATCTCCCCCTCTTTGGCACATTGACCAAAATGAGCACAACCTTCATCCTATCACATCTTGACAAGTGGAAACTTTCCATTAGTTGAAATTTAGTCCCACATTGCTTCATTTTGGGAATTTCTCAATCTTATCATTCTATAAATAAGAGTCTTATTTCCTTCATTTTGATCATCCACAATTTAGAGCAAAGTTACTCTCTTCACATTGAGAGCTAATTTTGTCCACTTCATAGCATAGCATCTTCAAGGCATTTTGATCATTAAGCTTGTAAAGGGTTGGGAAAGAGCCAATTTTCATATCAAAGTGGAACCAATCCAATATGGGATAGGTATACTTCATGTTTTTATATGCTTTAGTTATCTTGTCATTTGATTGCATTTTGAAGCATGTTGAAATATCTCATATGGATGTTGAATGTTTCCTTTGTTTAAAAAAACTAATCATGCTAATGTGTGTGTTAGAGTTTAAGCCATTTGCAGATTTTGACATCCACAGGACCATATAAAATCCATACCTCCATGAATTTAATAAGGTACAAAAATGCATGCTCACAAGGGCTAGTGAAGCTAGTTGTTCACTAGGTGAGCCCCAAGGAACCATAACAAAGCCATACCTCGATGAATTTAATAAGGAAAAAAAGATACAATGCAACAAGAAAGAGAGAGATGTTTGAAGGGATTTCAATTAGTTTGTAAGGTCTATTCTTAGGGAACATTGTGCCTAATGTCTCCAAGAGAGGAAAATTCAAAGAAATATCATGCTCTTGGAGGAAATTAGGCCCAATGACACCACCAAGAAAAGGATGCATTGTAGAAAGAAATAAAATCACACAAGGAACATGAAAACAAATGCAAATGAAATCATGCCAAAATAATTTCAATGTATTCCCCCACTTTAAATAAGTTTCTAACACCATGCTATGAGCAATTACTTTAAAGTAGCAAAAGATAAATGCTAACAATAAAGAGGACATGAGAGCTTATTCAGAAATCCCTATGCCAAGTGATATGTTTCCGATAAGCTACGCCATGAAAAAGGTAGTATGTCACATGCAAGCCAATTTAAGGCATTTTATCCAAATCCCAAGCTTTCTCTTTACATATACATGAGAGGTGATCAAGTAGCCAAAAGAGACAACGACAAGTGACATATGATGACAAGGCTACCTAACCCCTTTCCCCCACTTAGTGCAGGACAAGGGTGAGTTGAATAGGATGAAAATGAGTATTAGTTAGAGGAATTAGGTGCTTCAACAAAAGGAAGAGCAAAAAACTCCTTCAGATGTTTAATTTTGTTACTCAAAGCCTTACATTCATTAGTAACATGACCATGAACTCTATGATATGCACAAAATGAGTTCTTGTAGTAAAATTTCTTTCAGGTTTTTGGAGGGAGAGATATTAATCAATCCTGGAGAAGTCTCAGCAAGATATTATCTTGATCAATAGTATATGGTGTTCCTTTATTTGTGCAAGATGTCATACACACACTAAATGACAAGGCTTTAGATGAAAGTGGAGATAAAGGTGGAAAACCTAGATCTTTATTGAAAGAGTATGGTATGTTAGTTTGCTTCATGTGTTCATTGTTTCCATGTGTAGGAGGGATATTGTATGCGATACCATAGCAATATTCCAAGTTAGATGAAGGGGGTTTACACTTCTTAGAAGGATCAACTTCTTCACGAGAACACAAATCCTTTTTAAAGTTATGTGTCATTCCTTCATGGGGGATGGGAGTTATATATCCCCCATCATCACCATGGGGTAGTGTTATAGAAATAAGTTGAGTGAATGAATCACAAGGTTGTTTTGGTTTAGATTGTGAGATTTTTCACTCTCCTATAAAGGGAGGTGTAAAACCCCAATCATCATTAGAACTCGTATCTAAAAATGAATAATTGGTATATGAATCTTTGGATTTTGAGGATGATATTTTTCATTCTCTATTGAAAGGAGGCATAAAATCTAATGACCCCCAATTATCATTAAATATTTTTGTCGTAGGCAAAGGATTAGCATCAACTTGTATAGGTTCAACTTTTGATTTTGGAATGAAAGTATTAGGAGAGGTGGAAATGTTGTGATCATGTGATTCACAGCTTCGTTCATCTACTTCAACCGTGTATATCTTGTTGTTGTACTCAAATTTCATTGTATGGTGGAGAGTAGATGGGACTTCTTTCATAGCATGAATCCATGGTCTCCCTAGGAGAAGATTGCATGAAAGGGATCCTTGCATGATATGTATAGGGGTAGGAAACACTACATGTCTGACCTCAATAGGTAATGTGATCATTCCTAATGGTTTATGATTAACATTTTCAAAGCCACGAATATGAGCATCCTTATGTTGAATGAGCCTTTTTTCCATGCCAATTTTTTCTAGGAGGTCCATGATACAAACATTAATTTTTTCTCCATTGTTTATGAGAGTGCACCTAACTACAGTTTCATTAATGATCATCTTTATCATTAAGGCTTCATTCTTGTTCTGAGTCTCAAGTGAGGGAAATTCATATTTAGGGAATGTGATTTCTGATTGTGTGACTTGTGTGGGATAAAAGGAGGATGTTACATTATTCAATTTCATATAATCTTGGATCTCCTCCTGCTTTATTTGTAACATTTCTTGAAATAGGCACTTGTATGTAGGTGATAGTTGAATAAGTTTCCATATGGATATATTAGCAGGGTTCTTCTTAAGATCTCCAACTATATTATGAAAAGGTGTACAAGGAGCATTAGGAAAAATATTTTGAGGTGATGGTGATGTTACAGGAGCCATTTGTGGTCCCCTACATGTTTGAGAAAATGTGATATATCTCGGTTGCTGCAAAACATTTTTAGATTGCATTGTAGATTTCAAGAAATCTCTTAGTTTCTTATTTGATTCACTAATGGGAGGGGAATTAGGAAGCTCATTAATTAAAAGAGATCCAATTTTTTTTTTCATAACCTCAACAATATTGTGTTTATTTTCATGATCTCTTAGTGAAGAAGAATCTAATATCACTTCACCTAAGGAGGCCTCATTACATGTGTCAATGTTTAGATTTTCTTGCACCATGATATCCTCCCTAGGAGGAGTGATTTTAGGAGAACCACACACTAAATTTTCATGACACTCAAAGGTAGGTTCATCTAAAATGACTTCATTGCAAGTAGGGGAATGATCAATGGTTGAATTTTCTTGCTCAATAAGGGTTTCCGTAGGTGAAGAGGGATAACTAATATTTCCATGAATTTCATCAATCAAAGTATCTTCTTCAAAAATAGGAGAGATATTGGGAGAAGAATGAATATGGTCATTAGGAATGTCCAAGGTTTTATTCTCTTTCACTAAAACACTCTCATAGGGAGGGGATATGAACTTTTTCTTAGCATGCCTAGAAAGGTAAGGTACTAAAATCGTTTGACCAAAAATGAAAAGAACTTTTAACCATCTCATGCAATATTGTAATAATGTAAGCAATGCATGTCCAAAGATGCAAAAAACACATATCCAATGTATGCAAAACTTTAAGAATACAAATAGTGGATATCCAAAAATGAAAAGCACTTTTATTAGACTTATGCAAAGTTTTATGAATGTAAATATTATATATGCAAAAGAGAAAAGTGCTTTTACCATATTATGCAAAGTTTCAAAAATGTGAGAATTTTCAGACCTAATGATGCTTGTAATTGAAATTATTTGAAAAATGAGTGCCGTAAATTGATGTTTTAGAGCTAGATGCATAAAATAGATTTTCTTGAAACTTTTCAAACTTATAGTGCATGTTACTAGGAAGCTTAGGAAGCAAAAATAAGTATATTTAAACCCTGAAAACTACAACTTCAAAGCCAAATACGGACTAAGATGCCAATAAGGGAATTTTAGTCCTACTAAAGGGATTTAGAGGATCCAAAAAGTGGAACATAGAGCACACAACTCAGTTCTGAGCTAGAAACCCATAGAGGGACTATGACACCAATAGGGTTGTTTTTTCCCCAGTGAAGATTTTTGTCAAAAATCAGCAAATTTTAAGTTGTTAATAGTGTTCCCAAATTTCCTACCCAGAGACCTGATGTTTGGAAGCAAAAAAATGTGCAAATGAATGCAAGAAAAAATGACTATTGACAAGCAATTGGATGCAAAAGTGAATATTTTTTCAATTTTGAATGCAATAACAATGTGCCTTAATGTAATTAGGATGATGAACACTGCACTTTTCAATTTTTCAATGAGATAAAATGATGTGCAAGCAAGAAAAAATGCAACCTATATGCACTTTCACTAACGCAAATATGAGAAACCCTAGATGCAATTTCACTAATGCAAGATGAAATGCAATAATCAATGCAACCTAGATCTAGGGATTTTATGGACTCCAAATCAGAAAATGAGTGCTCAAAAGCATCAAGTTCACCAAAATGATGTGTGGAAAAATGGATACCTAGAGATATCACTATTTCTCCACTAATCATTCAAGGATTGTCATGGAGTCCCAATTGGATTGACTAACAACCTTGCAAGGTGAGTCAATTCTCAATTAGGAAGGACCTAGGAAGGAGATCTTTTAGTTCACAGGGGTTCACCACCAATCAAATGCTTGGAAAAGAAAATGTTTGAAAACACAATGTGATATGAAAAATGACCTAAAATAAGCTAAATGAGATGCAAATGGTAAAAGTGAGCTACACCAAGTTAGGGTATGTGTACCTAGGAAGTTTGGAAATGTAATGAGGATTTTGGAGATGCAAAAATGCTGTCAAAATATGCCTGGGAGGACTAAGATGCCCAAGATGGTGTATTATTCTTGCTGCTATATTTCAAGGCGAATGTGTAGTCTTCAGATCTCAGAACAGGATCTCAGAAAATATGTAAAAAATATGCTTGGGAGGACTAAGACACCCAATATGGCGTATTAGTCCCATTCTAAATTTCTAAACTTTTTGAATGTGGTCCTAAGCTCCAAGGTCTACACTTAATTCTCTTCAGATCTGAGGTCCTGAATCTTCCAGATCTGGCCTGTAGGTGAGTTTTCATGAAGATGACAAATTTGGAATGCAATTTTTCAACTTTGACAACTTTGTACTTTAAAGGATCTCCAAATCTTCAACCTAGATTTGCAAATACAAACACACAAGAGAGGGAAAAATTGTTGATTGTTAGTGAATGGGGGTTTTCCTTGGTCAAACCCCTTGTAGGTAATTAAACTAAATGATGAAATGAATGAAATGAAGCATGTAATATGTAAATAATATCACATTGTATGATGTCTTATGAAGAAAATATGCAATCTACCATGTAGAGGCCATGAAGAATGCAGATCTTAGATCCTTGGATATGATGTGAACAATGGTTGCAAATAGATCTTCAATGCTACATCCACAATCTTGGCTCAACAACATGAATTCATGCACTAAACCCTTGACATGATGCTTGAATCTTGACAAAGGCTTCAAATGCTTGATGAATTTCTCTTGAATGCATAAACTTTCCTTAGGAATTTATACTTGAATGCTTGTTATGAAAATGAGTGGGGGAAACTTGTATTTATACTTATTCATGTTTAATATCCCAAAATTACACCACAACAAGCCAACATATGAAATCATTAAATAAAAGAGGCTAAATCTTGCCAAATTTTGAAATTGGGTCCCGAAAATAAGTTGAGGACAAAAATGCCCTAGGTGGTGTCTTAGTCCCAAGGCTCAAATCATGAAGCACAGACTCCAAAAAGGGACCTTTTCAGGTATATTCAAAATCAAGGTCCGAATCCACAAATTAGGGACACACAAATAGAATCATTAAATGGTCATTTATCTTTTGATGTTTTTCAAGATTTTCCATAAAAAAATATAGTTTATTAGGCTTTTGGATGCAAAATAAGACTAATTAAGCCATAAAGAAGCATAAATAAAGCAAGATGGGCCCAAACAAGTGTGAATATGCGAAGGCATTCATTTTTCTACACTACATTATTATGTTAGTTATCTCATGTTATAGGATTAAGAAATTTTTCATTATCTTGTATAGTGCTTGTAAGGAAAGTTGAGTGTAGAAATGCCTTCCTAATACCATTTCTCAGAAGAGATATGTAGATATGTCATTCAATTTCAAGTTACAGCTCATTAAGATGCACATTAATAGAATAACAAAGTAGAAAAATCTAAACAACAACCACAAAAAGAACACCAGATTTATGTGGGAAAACCCTCATAGGAGAAAAGCCCACACACCAAGAAAAATCTCTTTGTATTACAATAAATTATGTTTACATACAAAGTTACAGCTATGCTCTTAGATGTTAATTCACAATATCAACTTTAGCAGCATAACATTTCTCTAATCAACCTCACTTCAATTCAATTTAAACAATACAACTCAATGTTATAGAATGTACAATGTTGATTCAAAATTTGTTCAATTACTCATCACATTCACTTTGCATTCCAAGCAATACAAGGAACTAGTTGATTCAATTCCCAAATGGTCTCAACACCGTTCAACTATCAACATGTAAAACTGTCAATGTCCATATAGTTTTCCAAATCACCCAGTCACACATTCTCTGTCAACATCATCCAATCCCCATGCTCTCTTGCTTAGCATCAAATGGGTCCCACCAAGGTACCCACAGGTTGGTGGGTTACACAATTCTATATATCACCATATCGATGAGACAATACATCGTCTCCCACCAATATAAGGATGTCACTTCAATGAGGATCATACCACTCCATGTGGTCCCCACTACCATGTCACTACCATTTACACTAATTACCACTTCCCTGCAAGGAACTAGCTAGGTCCTACCATGGACACCATGCATTAGTAAGGACTCACAAAATAGTCATCAACTCATCGAAGGGACTGACTTCAAAGTCTCAGTGAAATTAAAAGGTCCCACTGACAAGATTCCCCTAGCCTCCCATTGGCATGTTGAGGGGACAAGACTCAATGTCTCAGTGAAATCACAATGTCAACCCGATACACTCTCATTGGAGTATCAAGGAGATGCTAAGAAGACTCCTGCCAAAGTGATCAACTCCCATCAATAGAATACATAACATTAAAGAAAGAAGTGTTGTTAGTCCATCGAGGAGGGTATGAATAAGGTTCCACCGAAAATGAATAGTCGGGCTGATGAAGGAATAAACACACAACACTGCAAATAGGATATCAAGCCAGTAATTTGAGGCATATTTTCCAACATGCTCCCACTTGATTAAGAACTTACTGGCTCCTTCAAAAACTCAAATTTACTAAATATCATAGGCCCTAAGGCCCATCGAATTGGCACACCAGTTGAACTTATTTGTGCTCACAAGCTTTTTCAATGCATCAAAAACATTCTCTAGAGTATCCACCTTTTCTAGATTAACATTTCCATCCTCCACCATATCAAGAATGAAATGGTATTGCACATCAATATGCTTCTTCTTGGCATGGAAATTTGGATTTTTTTCCAAATAGATAGCACTTTGACTATCACAACAAATAGTAATATTCCTTGCATTAAATACAATATTAGAACACAAATGTCTGAGCCAAATGAATTCCTTGTAGGCTTGATTTTTTTCCATATACTCTGCCTAAAGTGACCATAGCCTGCAGTTTGCTCATCCAACAAAATACACCACCATGTAATGTGAAGATGTATACACTGGTGGATCTTCTACTGTCAATGTCCCTTGACCAATCAAAATCCACATATCCATGAATGCTCACTGAACTCTTAAATCTAATAGAGTGTCTATGATACCATAAGGCATACTCAATAGTACCCTTCAATTATTTGAAAACTCTTTTCAAAACATCCCAATGAGGCCTTCCTAGATTAGCCATAAATTGACTAAGTACTCCCACTGCTTGGGAAATATCTAGCCTACTACAAACCATTACATACATTAAACTACCAACCACACTATCATAAGGAACTTTGTTCATGTCCTCCATCTTAGTAGGAGATTTCAGATAATCCTCAACATAAATTTTCATTCCCTTCAACACTAGAACAACTAACTACTTCCAATCTATCCTACTAAACCTCTCAAGGACAACATTAATATACTTACTCTAGCCAAGCCAAAGCTTTATATTTCCTCTATCCCTTCTAATTTTCATACCAAGAATATGCCTAGTTGTACTAAGATATTTCATTTCAAACTGTGCTAACAACTAAGATTTTAAATCAAACATCATACCCTTACTATTCCCAAATCTGAATAACATATCATCCACATATAGGGCAATGATTTAAGTAAATTACCATTCTCAGAATTAAAATACAAACAATGATCTAATTTTCATCTTACAAATCCCAATGACAACACAAACGTGTAAAAATTATGGTAGCACATTCTAGGCGATTGCTTTAAACCAAACAAAGATTTATTTAACTTGCAACTAGATTTTGTCTACCTCTTTCAACAAAGTGCTTAGGCTAGGACATATAAATTTCTTCTTCCATATCTCCATTTAGAAACATTTTCTTCACATCCATCTGCTCAACCTCTAAGTCATACACAACTATAAGTGACAATAGAAATATGATAGATGTTAGCTTAGCTATAGGAGAAAATATTTCTCCATAATCAATTCCCTCTACCTGGGAATAACCTTTTATGACCAACCTAGCTTTATACTTCTCCTCAATGCCATCTAGACCAATTTTATTTTTAAATACCCATTTAATAGGTCTTTGAATTTCAAGAAAATATACCAAATCCCATGCTTTATTCTTTTTCAATGACGCCATTTCTTCATTCATGGCTTCCAACCAGGAATCTGAATTAAACATTTTAATTTTCTCTTTCATAGTCCTAGGCTCATCAGTGCTCATAATCAAAGCATAGGCACAACTTGAATCCACCATGGAATATCCATACCTTTTAGGTTTTCGTCTTTCACATGTAGACCTCCTCATAGGCTAAGGCTAAGGCAATGGTTCTTCTTTTTGTCCATAACTCTTAGAACTACTTGATCTCTCCTCAGATTTAGGTACACTTGGTGTTCATAGTTCCTCTTTATCTAGAGTTAGAAGAATTTCAACTATATCTTTTTCCTTTTCTTTCATCTCTAACTATAGATCAACTATAGAAGGTTTCAACTCATGAAAAATTACACTTCTTCTATATACTACCTTCTCATTAATATGATTCCAAAGCTTGTATCCTTTCACACCAATGTTGTAATCTATGAAGATACATTTTACAACCTTGTTCTCTAATTTAGTTCTTTCTCATTCAGAATATAAGCATATGCCTCACAACCAAAGACTTGAATATGTCTCAGAGAGGGCTTCTTACTAGACTATGCTTCCATAGGTTTTTTATCCATGAGCATTGAAGAGGGAGATTGATTTACCAAATAACATCCTGTAGCCATTTCCTCAGCCCATAACTTCTACTCCACACCAACACTACTCAATGTACTTCTTTCCCATTCCATCAAAATTATATTTAACCTTTCAGTGGCTCCAATCTGTTGTGGATTGTAAGGTGTAGTTTTATGCCTTTTAATTCCATGGTCTTTGCAATACCTTTCAAAATCTATAAAAAGAATTCACCACCATTATCTATCCTCAAAAATTTAATTTTCCTTCCAGTCTGATTTTCTACCAAGACTTTAAACTCCTTAAACCGACTAAACACTTTTGATTCAACTTTTAGAAAATACACAAATTCCCTTCTCAAATAATCATCTATAAAAGAAACATAATTTAGACTTTAATAACAAAGGAAGATTCAATGGACCAAATACATCAGATTGAATATAATCCAGTATACTAGAAGATTTATGAGGACTAGAGTAAAACAAAACATGGTGTTTCTTTCCATAAATGAAATGTTTACAAAAATTTAACTCAAGGTTACAATCATTGAGCCCTTCTACCAGGCTTTTATTTTTCAAGTCTCTCAAGCCTTTTCTCCTATGTGATTGAGTTTATGATTCCATAGCATGGTTTTCTCTACTGGGAGTTTCACCTCTGTAGAGTTTGCACCTAGAGGAACAACATTCTCCTTCCCTACATGAGTAGTTTTATTTGTAGAGACACTATTAAATTGAACAACACATGTGTCTAGCTTGTATAGAGTGCCATTGTGAGCACCCTTTTCTAGCACCATTGAGCCTCTAGTCATTTTGTAGCCACCACTTAGGAATAAAACTTGCACGCCAACATCATTTTGCTTGCTAATAGAAAGAAAATTATGAGCCAGACCTGGTACATGTGCATTATGCCATCAATTCCTTTGATTCTTCCATTAGGAAATTGTATTCTAACTCTTCCATGACCAACAATTTCAGGAAATGAGTCACTTGCCAGATACACCTTTCCACCAACATACTTTTCCTACTTTGTGAACCAATCTCTATGAGACATCATGTGAAAAGATGCACCTGAGTCAATCATCCAGACATCATTTGATGCCTAGATCACCAAGGCAACACTGAAGGCATCTATCACTCTAAGAAGAATCGTTATCTGAGGAGTTGGTTTTCTTCTTCTTCTTTTTCTCCTCTTTGCAATCCTTTCAGATATGTCCAGTCTGCCCATAATTCAAGCATTTCACCTTGGACTTCTTGCTTGGATAATTTGATCTCCCTTTAGACCTATATCTAGACTTCTTGACTTTCTTCTGGCTTCTCTCCTTTGATTTACCCCGAACAGAAAGAGCCCCCTTGACCATCTCATAATATTTTCTCTGTATTTCTTTTGACAACAACGAAGCAAATACATCTTCCATTTTGAAAGTGGTTGTTGTACTTCCAATAGCCATCACTAGATGGTCCCACATGTTAGGAAAGGAGCATAACAAAAGCATAAAATGATCCTCATCATCAATCTTTACACCTACAGAGGCCAACTGAGAAACAATCATATTAATGAATTCAGATGGTTTGCTATAGATGCACCTTCCTCCATCTTCAAGGAGTATAACTTCTTTCTTAGTAAAAAATTATTTACCATACTTTCCCTGATAAATATCACCAAGTTTCTTCAATAATGAAGATGCAGTCTTCTCCTCATGGACGTTTAGGAGAGCAAAGTCTGCCAAACAGAGTCTAATCAACCCTTTGGCTTTTCTATCTATGAGGTCTTACTCTTCTTATTTCATGCCTAATGGTTTAGTTCTAAAAAAATCAATCCAAAGATCTCTATCCACCAATAGGTCTTCCATTTTGAGTTTCCACAACTCAAAATTACCACCATTGAACTTTTCAATTTCTACTCTTCTTGATGTGCTTTCCATCTCAATCTACAATCAAGAGAACATGTTTTATCTGCAAGACTCTCACTATAGAATTAGCACAAAAACCCATCCTACCCACAAGGATAACACAATTGGCCAAGCTATAATACCACTTGTAAGGAAATCTAAGTGTAGAAATACCTTCCAAATGTCAATTTTCAAAAGAGATATGCAAATATGTCATTCAATTTCAAGTTACAGTTCATTAAGATGCACATTAATAAAATAATAGAGTAGACAAATCTAAACAACAACTACAGAATGAACACCAGATTTACATGGAAGAACCTTCATGAGAGAAAAACCCACACACCAAGCAAAATCTCTTTGTATTACAGTAAATGATGTTTACATACAAAGTTACAAACTAAGCTCTTAGATGTTAATTTACAGTATCAACTTCAACAACATAACATTTCTCTTATCAACCCCACTTTACTTCAATTCAAACAATACAAATCAATGTTATAGAATGTACAATGTTGATATAACATTTTTTCAGCTACTCATCAAATTCGCTCTACATTCCAAGCAACACAAGGAACCAGTCAATTCAATTCCCAAATGGTCTCAAAACTGTTCAACTATCAACAACATGTTGAACTGTCGATGTCCACACAGTTTTCCAAATCACCCAATCAAACATCCTTTTTCAGCATCATCCAATCCCTACTCTCTTGCTTAGCATCGGCTAGGTCCCACCAAGGCACCTGCAAGCTGGCAAGTTGCACAATTATATATATATTTCCATATCGATGAGACAATACATCATCTCCCACCAATATAAGGATGTCACTTTGATGAGGATCATACCACTCCATGTGGTCCCCACTGCTATGTCACTACCATTTACACCAATTACCGCTTCCCCGCAAGGAACTCCTTGGGTCCTACCATAGACACCACGGGTTAGCAGGGACTCACACAACAATCATTAGCTCATCAAAGGGACTAACTTCAAAGTCCTAGTGAAATTACAAAGTCCCACTAACAAGAGTCTCCTAGCCTCCCATCTACATGTCAAGGGACAAGAATCAATGTCCCAACAACACCACAATTTCACCCTGATACACTCTCATCAAAGTATCAAGGAGACACTAAGAAGACTCTCACTGAATTGATCAAATCCCATTGATAAAATACATAATGCCAAAGCAAGAAGTGTTATTAGTCCATTGAGGACACTATGAATAAGGTCCCACCAAAAATGAATAGTCATGTCGATGAAGGAATAAACACGTACAATACTGCAAATAGGAAATCAAGCTAGTAATTTGAGGCACATTATCCAACAGTCCTATCCCTCACCTTGCATTTATAAGCAAGGCTCCTCTTACATTATGCAAGGGCATACTATAAATTATCTTGTATCATATTTTATTATTTTTTGGTTGAATAACATCTTTTGTTGTTGCTTCTCTCTTTTTATGTGTGAAGGTTTTTTGGTGTTGTAGATTGATGATCCTAGTTGCATCCTGGTTACTCACTTCAACATGGTATCAGAGTGTGAGTGTTCCCAAAAATTTCTTAGATTAAAATCTAAATTTATGTGAAATTTAGAATGTGATGTCATTTTACCTATTTTTTTCTCTTATAACTCTTGGTTTTAATTTACTTATTTAAAATAATATATTAAACATTCATTCATCCAAGTAAAATTTATTTAAAAATACACCATTTCTTTAGTTACTACTATACCTATAATTTAGGATAAATGAATTTTGACAATAGAAAAAAACATATGAATTATTTAAATTCCCTTGTCAATGCCTTATATACCAAATATCTTTCTTAAGAAATGTAATTTTAGCATCCTTAATTATACAATCTTTCAATTAAATAACATCATTTAAGAAAATATATTGTTTTTTTTTATATTGACCATGGTTTAGAAGTCGATTATTATTTTGGGTATAAGTCATACAAGTGAAGTTTCAAAAAAATCACAACTTTATGTTATTGTCCCAATAATAAGATGTAAATTACCCAATACACCATTTCATTATTACAAAATTCACAAAGGGTATTCCTAGCTTTCATGTTTATATATGGTGCAAAAAAGTCAATGTAAGATGACCCTTATATTTCTCACTTAGTTGTTTAGAATATAAAGCTCAAATCACAAGTTTAGTCATTCTTGAACTGAAACTTGCTCAATGTTCTTGGTGTATACTATCTAGTGTCTTTTCATATGATCTAGATTGATCCATTTTGATGTTGTCAAATTTTGTTATCCTTTCTAGAACATAAAAATCTAAAGCATATTTATTAGCTTTGCACTAGAGCTCAACCTACTTTGAATTGGATCCATGGCCTCTTTAAGCATTTCATAACTCGGCCTTTTTCTTCTCATATGATTCTCTTTGTGAATCACCCGAAATTTTCTATTAATTGTATACAAATAGTGCAAGCTTCCAAAGTAAAACTCTTGTTCAACATTATAAAAATAAACTCATTTTTTTAGGAGCTTTTGTTGATAATTTTTCTATATAAACTAAATCCATGATTTTCTCTAATCTTCTCTTGTAGATACATGTGTAGAGTGTTATGTTTGTAAACTAGAGGCTCTCCTCAGTTGCTTGGGTATGCACCCTAAATGAATGCAATATTCTCACTATCCTCTACCTCTAATAGGGGCCAATCCCCTCCTCAGGGGGATCAATAATGACATTGACCATCTCTCATATGTGGAATGAACAATAGCTACCAGAACATGATAATAAAGAAAGCACCTTTCTAGGTGCGAAGCCAATCCCTAATGGCCAATACCTTCTCTATAGCTATGATAAGGCTAATGATTATGATTTGTCTCCTGTTATATTTGTAGACACGTGAAATTAGCATTATGCATATTCATCTGCTCATTCATAAATCAAATTCACATTAATCCACTCATTAGGTAATTTAGGTTCATTTAATCTCTAAGGATTATCCACTTAAATTGAATAAATTAACTTTATTTAATTTAAGCCTATCATCAACCTTTTAATTAAATAAACCAAACTTTTTTTTAATTAAATCTCAAAAATCACCTTTCATCCCTTTTAGATTTAAATAAATCAAAATATTCAAGTCAAATGGGTCAAAATCAACTAATCATCACCTAAGCTAATCTAATCCTAATTTACCTAATCTAACCACCCATCACATCCTCTAGCTTTTCCCACTTGCACAAATAAATCAATTTATTCATTTATAAAATCAGCATTTTCACTCAACATGCCATCTTTGAGGAATATTCCCTCAAATTTGAATTCAAAAGCAAAGTTGAAATGTACATCCAACAAAGCAATTAATAAGCTTTTACATGTCCCTTACACAAGTCAAACTCAATGTTAACTCTCAAATTCAAATTTGAAATCTCCCTCTCTTTGGCAAATTGACCAAAATGTGCTCATCCTCCAACCTATCACAAGTTGCCAAGTGGCATCTTCTTATTGGCTTGTTTTTAGTCCACATTGCTCCCTCTTGAGCACTCTTATCATTTTAGAATCTACAAATAGAAGCTTCATCCTTAACCAAATCCTCCACAAAATCATCCACAATCCTAATGCAAGGTCACTCTCTTCAATTGAGAACTGATCTTTCCCATCTTACTCCATCATCATCATTGGCATTATATCATTTAGCTTATCTTAGCAAAGGATTTGGAAAGGGATTCATTCCATAGAAGCACCAATCCATTATGGGATAGGGTTTGGTCATGTTCTTATATGCTTACTTTTAATTGTTTTTGTTCTATTTAGTTTGCATTATTTTAGCATGGCTAAATATTTCATAGAGATACTAGTGTTACTTGCTTTAAACAGACTAATGATACTAATGTGGTTCATTATTTGAGGTTTGTGAAAATTAGTGTCTACAAAATGGTGTTAGAAGGAGGGAATTTGCTGTGATAGAAAAAAAAGTTTTCACAATTTTATGATTGAAATTTTCCTACCATTGGAAATTCTATCACTACGATGCTCTTAGTAATCTTATTTTTGTGATATTTAGTGGTCTTGGTAATTTGACATTAACCATTTCTGATTCATTCATTTGAGTATGAGAATGCATTGAGCTAAACATTACTTGTCCTCAGATAATCAATATCTTTGTGATAGATGTTTTCATGATTCTGAAGTTTGGTAAATTTCGGTTGTCTTTCATTAGGTTGACCCTTCTCAGGTTATATTGACTGGCCACATTGTTTCTATCTTCACTCGCTCCTTCCACACACTTTTGGCCCATTACAAAAATGTCTTCTCTTTTATAACTGATCGTATTACTCCTCATGTTACTCCAAGCATATTTTAGTGGGTATGCACCCACAAGCTTGTTCAAAGGCTTTTCTTTCACTGGTTTTTGATTTATCTTGCCACCTAGGGGCGGTTTGATTACTAGATTTTTAGTTTTCCCTTCACCATTTTTGCCTTCTTTCACTTGCTCCAAGCTCAGGTTCACGAAGCTTATATGCATACGGTGGTAAGGAAAGTTGATGTCGTTCCATTTTCCCTAACAAAAAGGTATGATCTTCATAAAGAACATCAGGTGGAAGACGTTTCAATAAGAGCTCAGCATTATAACAAGATGTTTTCTTCAAAGAAGAGGCAAAGAGTATGCGGGAGTGGTGAAATTTTACATTTTCTCCCATGTATATATCTGTTTCAAAGTTTTTTAGACCTTTTCAAATTTCAAATTAAACTTCTTATGTGCAGGTTCTGCTATCATTATATGGAGCTGCATATGGCATTGTCTTTACACCTACCAAGTGTTGCCTCTATAGCTGTCATTATGTAGAAATAGAAACATATGACGATTGCAGGCTCAGACCAATCTCTTTTCAAAAGTATTGGCTTGAAAATTTCTCTTGCCTTCTAACAAAAAAACTGTGGAAAGTGACTTTACACCAGTGATCGTGGCCAACTCTTGACAAGACCCGAGTTGACAAAATATGGTACGATTAAATGCATACCCTGTTAGATACTGTCTGAAGTTATATGATATCAAGCATCTATTTTGGAGTTAATATCGGTAAAAAAAATATAGACTATTACATCCACATAATAGACAGTTGCATCCATATCTGTGAAGACGTTTTATATTAGTATTTATTACTGATATTTTCATTGTCGATTTTTCTCTGAGAAAACCATCATCCTTCATATCAGGTATTGAAATGCTTATTGATTGCAAAGTTAGCTATTGTTGCCTCTTAACCAAGTGCAAACATAGTCTATGAGAAATACAATGCAAGATAAGGTTCGGAATTCTATTCTTGGTTTTCTTTGTTTTATATAGGTCATCCAGTCCTTTCAAATTCAATAATTCTTTGGGACCCTCTCTATCAATGCCTTTTATGAGTCAAAGATTCATTTAATGGAACAGAGAATTTCCAGTCTATACTACCTCTCATTCTCAGGAAACAGCTATCTACCATCTCTTTATGGCAGTGGATGGCGTATGCTCAGTCATCTAATAATGAATGAGACATATTTGACCATGTACAATAACAATTACTCTCATCACTTGCCAATATTTAATGGTATCTGACTGGGTTAGAGACTTCCTGAGTCTCATTCGTATCATGGCATAAAGAGGGATGAGTTCCAAGTTAAACCCATGTTCAGAAAGGATTGTGTTGGATTTGGTCCATCGCCTGTAATGGTAAGGCCTATCTTGGGAATCATTACTTTCCATGTTGTAATGAACAACTACAAGGATGCAATGAACATGGACAGAAATGAAAGGTGGGGACGTTGGCCACGTTAGCTTTGCTTTACTAGTTGATTCCATCTACATTTTTATTCCAAATTGATGAATAATGATTTAATCATTTGGCTCCTTGAACAACAATATTTAACGTGAGAAGTGTCCTTAAAGTTCACATCTTTCCTAATGGATCTGTTTTATATGACTTGAATGTTTGAACTTTCCTTAGTGCAGATTTAAGTGGTCAATAATTTACAAGGTCTCAGATGTTTTGAATAAATATTTGATTTGAAGGACTGATGGATAAGAGAAAGCTCGATTCTCAATCAAAATTTTTTATTCATATCATCCCGAAAAAACTCAACAAATATTTCTGATAGAACCATTTAGTGTCGAAATTTGGTGATAAGTTTGATATCAGAATTTCACAAACCAGAATCAGAACTTGTCTTTGCTTCCATTTAAATATCAACTACTACATTAAATAGGAAGTGACACCTTTAGCCTAGTATCAACATTTCAACGCTCCAATTTCAAAATTCTAGTCTTGATCAGCTATGTAGCCTTGTTTATCATTTATTGGATAACTACCATGGTTAGATGTGCCCATCTACTATGTAAAGTTACCATTAAAAGAATGGAAATTTAACTCACTAATCTCGAGAGTTTCTTGTTTTTTGGTGTAGGGTTATATTATGAATTTTGGTAGCTTTGGAGTCATGGTTATTGAATTCTATTAATCAGAGATTTGGAATTGATGTTAAAAATTTGGAATCATTGTTATTTATTATCATTTTAGTTTGGATTCAAAAGGCCTAAAATTTTGATATTCTAATCTTCGGCTATGTGTGTAGGCATTCAAAGGGAAAAAGTCATGGGTTATCCTTTTATTTTCTTGATAATTGTTCTTTACTGTTAATTTTCAATTTGTGTTTAACGTATCGACAAATAAGAGATTTGGTGGGTTATCTTATTTCTAAAAACTTTGTACTATTTGTATGTTGACATTGGAGTTAAGCGTGGGAATCAAGCAAAAACAAGCAAAATTGCTTAAGCTCAAAAATTGAACATCAAAATTTAAGTTGACAAAGCATTTTTAAATGCTTTAAAGAGCTTCCATTTACGCTTTAGTTCTCTATTTCAGATCAACTCACCTCTTTTTGAATCTTAATAGGAACATTTTGAGTTTCGTGAAAAAGGGGCTTAAAAAGAACTGAGTCAAACTCACTAGTTTTAGAATTTTGGATTAACAAATTGAACAATCAAATCTTCATCTTTTTTTTGGTGCTTAAAACAAATTGAATCATTGCTTTTAAGGATAAAATGAATGTGTATCTTTATTATTTTGTAATTATTTACACAAAGTAATATCATCAAAAGATGTATGCACTTCTCTTGTGCCTCATGATGATCTTGAGAATCAAAAGGCTTTTGGTGACATTAAATTGTGTAATTAATTACCCCCACACTTCATTTTGGGTTTAAAAAAATGGACAAAATCTTGTGCGAGTGTGAGTAAACCTATTGCATGTGTTCTCCCTTTGTTTCTAAACAAGGGTCAATCGAACTATGAATAATTTTATTCGCTTTTGTTTATCCTAGAGGGCCTGCCTTGGGGAAAAAGTACTCACACAAGGGAATGACTTAACCAGTAACACTCTAAAGCCAAGAGTATTTCCAACTGGGATATAAATGTGGGTATTGGAGTAAACGCGAGTATCATGCAGTTGGCACTGACAAGATGGATCCGAAAGGGGACTCTTGTCATATGGGTCAATCTCCACGAACAGAAGTCCAAAATAGAACCCTTGTTTTGTAGTGACCAATTGATCCATTCACCAAGTTTATCAAAGTGGTGCATTGGGACTTAGATTCCAAGAATTTACTTGCCATGTCCAATCTTGGTTGAAATATAGAGGTTAAGACTTCATTCTTAACATACCTTTATATTTTTGCCTTGGTTGCATGTAAAATCATCTCTTCTACTACGAAGGGCATGAGGCAAGCCCACCAAGAAAAACATAACAATTGAGCTAGGATGTTATATTGCTTGTAAGTCAGTTTGAAAACATAGTGCTTTGATCGAAAACATTGGAAAACCAACATTCAACATGAGCATCAAATCTCAAACCCTTTAGGAGAGGCAAATATCCTTGAATGAATTCACATGTTATTGCTTTCCCTTGGGATTCGTATCCTTAGAGGCTTCTAAACATTTGGATTTCATCTCAATTTTCTCCTACTAAGGTCAACATTAGGCAACCCTTGTCGTGATTTTTTGGAACTTCCACATAGCACTTTGTAGGATGAAAAGAAGTTGTGACATTGGAAATTTAGTTTGAAACTTAATCAAACATCTAATTTTGGAAACAATAAGTCCATTAAGCAAATATTAACTCAATTGGACCCCACATATGTGCTTGGCATCTTTTGGTCTTATGGTTTTCATAAAAACAATGATCTTTTGATTTTGGAATTACTTTTAGAGAAAGGCACGTTCTTCACTATCTTGGTCTCAGAAACAAGTCCTTCCTAGGTTCACTTAGGAGCAAGTCAAACATTTCACCCATCCCAAACACTTATCAAAATCCATCCCACCAAACAACTTTAGATCTTTGGAAACATCATTCTAGAGTTGGGTAAATCATCGAAATAAAAAATCAGCTTGTTTAATTAGGAGTATGGAAATGCATCTTTTCTCATACCTCTAGTTAAATTAGCAATCCTTTGAAAAAATTCATCCTAAGATCACATCTAACATCTTAGGGTTTACAAGTTCATTATCCAAATCAAAACCAACCAAAATCAAACCCTAAGTCTAGCATTGATCCGAAGTCCCTAAACATTCAACACTCATATAATTTACACATTTCATCCTTCATCTCATCATTAATTCCTAAGAACCTTAGAGGTCACTTTTGCAACAAGGTCAAAACACAAGGAGAACATGGAATACAAACTTAATCCATACATCATGAGTAATCCAAATCAATTAAACTTTCCCAGCATTACAATACTGATTGATTATCAAAACTCACACTTATACAATCCACACATGGGATTGTTACCTTCTACAAATTTCAATGGCACAAGTGTGAGTATGCCCAAATCAAAGATTGGAACACATGTCCCGATGGTAGATCTTAATCCACACCTACAAGTCTATCCACCAAACAATCAATGCATGAACCTTCAAATGAATGTCATACCACCAAATCCCTACATGCCAAATGAGAATGTACCAAGTACAAGTTTTCCAAGCATGAATCCAACAAACTTT
>VDFB02000003.1:404457430-404474695 GCA_007258455.2 Sequoia sempervirens | reverse complement strand
TGTTGGTATGTGGCGACTGATCATGCTATACTGTATAGCCCATGGTATACTGTACACCCTAGCCCCCGAGAAAAATTTTCTTCCTACTTTTTCGCGTGATCACCGAAAAAGGGAAAATCAATGAAAAAGGAAAAATCCGATTTTGTAGAACCCAAAAATCTGGAAGCTTCTAAGCTTGGTAAAAAGGGGTTCAGATGGGTATTTTAGTATGATGAAAAACACGATTATTCGCAAGATTGTAATAGGTTTTTCACTGGATAATAAAAGTGTTGGATGGCTGCGGTTTGGTGGATGTAGCCCAGAATTGGGTGAACCACGTTAAATTCTGTGTTATGATTTATTCTGTGCATGTTTTAGTTTCTCTGTTTTATTTATTAAAATCTGCATTTAATTGTTAGATCTGCCAACTCTAACCCTAACACTTTTGTATTTGGGTTTTGAAAAATATGTGGTGGTTTCTTCCATTGTGATGCAACGATTTGTGCCTTCTTTAGTGTAGGTGAGAGCTTGGGGGTTGTGTGGGCCTTCTTGTTGGTTCATCCTTTTTCCTGGTGTAGGATTCATCCCCTTTTGTTCTTTCCTTCTCATGGTTGTTTTTTGGGGTGCAACTGGTTTCAAGGCCTTTGGATTTGGTGCTTTTGTTGCTTTGACCCTTCTTCTTTCCTTTATGCTTTTTCGATGTTATCTTGTGTGAATCTCCTCTATCATTTTCAATTTTTGTAGTAGTGTTGTTTTGGATACAACTTGTAGTATCATTTCATTGGCTTCCCTTTCTCTTGGGCTTGAGGTGTCCTCTATGGAGTGGTTTTATCCCTGGTTGAAATTCTTTGACTATGTGGGGGGTGCTTTTGCTATTGCTAAGAAGTTCCAGTTTTGCTTGGGTCTCAGTTATGTTGTGCTTTAGGCCTATTTCTTTTGTTTTTTCTCGTGTGGTTTTTGATGGCTTTTGCACTACCATTGCTCTTCTCTATGGAAGGAGGTGTCTAGTATCAAGGATTCACCATTGATGTTGGGTGGATTTTTTATTGTGGTTTCATCATTTTTCATTAATTATACTTGCATTAGGTCATAAAATTCTATAAATTTTTGTCACGAGAATTTACAGTTTGAAACCAGACACAAAATCACATACAAATGCCCAGAATTTGAAAATTTCAATTTTTAAAACTCTGAGGAAGTACCCATTTTCCCATGGGTGAATGAGTCCCTATACAAACATTTAGACCAATTTTTGAGTTCATTTAAGTCTTTATTTTAGCTTCCTATTTCTATTGTTCAAATTGTATTTTAAAATTTTGAAAAATAGTTAGGCTATGTGCAAGAAAAGGTGTTATTTTGTCTCATTTTTTGCAAACTCACAAAAGTTCTATTGAATTTTAGTATTCAAAATTATCAAACCTATAGGACAATTATTTGCATTTTTGAATCATTGCATAAGTTAGATAGATCATCTTTTAGTTTTGGCACAATTCTGAAATGTTAGCATCTTTTCTTTCCAAGTATTCCAAGAAAAATCTCATTAACAAGCATGTTAGTCATTCTTCCAATATCTTTCCTAGTTATGGGAGTATCTTAGTGAAAGAGAATGAAAATGTTGACTTATTCCTTAATTCCACATCCCAAGTAATATCTCTCCCATTTGTGAGAATTTTCTAGTGAAAGAGGATGTAAGGATTGACAATCATGAAAATTGTAATTGCTCTTCTCCAAATACCTCTCTTACTTGTGAGGAAGTTAATTTAGTGTTAGAAGATACACCGATTAAGAGTCATGCCAATCTTGAAAGCTCCTCTTCTAAAAACTCTCTTACTTGGAAAGTTATTATGGCACAAGAGAATGAGCTCATTGGTGCATTTCTTAACATCACTTTAAACCTAGTCTCCATTCATCTTCCACTTTTGAGAATGCTTTAGTGAGAAATGATGAAATCATGGAAGATAATGAAAATAACATTTGTTCTTCACCTAATATATCTCCTATTTGTGAAGAAGATCATTTGGTGTTAGAAGATACAATCATTAAGAGTCATGTGAATCTTGTTTCTCCATCTCCTAATGCTTCTCTCACTTGGAAAGATCTTGTTGAACAAAAGTATGAAATCATTGATAAGCAAAAAATCATAGATTTTTTTCTCTTGATGCCTCCTCTACTTGTGATTGAGTTATCTTATAAAATATAACCATGGAATATGATGAAAATCTTGTTTTCTCCTCTCCTAGAAACCCTCCTACTAGGGAAGATATCATGGTGTAATAAAAGGATAGCATTAACACATTTCTTTTAAACAATAGTAATGTGGATACATTAGATGAGGTTGATGAGGTAACATTAGACTCTCCTTCAATTAAACATCACCAAAATAAGGATAAATCTTTTGAGGTTATGAACTGTAAGATAGAAAATTGTCATCGCTAGGGTTTAGGACCTAGAACAACAAACTTTCTATGCTCCACATTCAAGGATTCCCTAGAGATCTCAACCAAAGAGTGAAATAGAGGCAAGAGATCTGCTAGAAGGGTGTCCTAGGGTCTAATTATAAACTAATGAGGGGTTCACCACCAAGCTAGGGCTTTGAAATACAAATTAAATGCCATTTGTAATGCTTAAACCTAATTCAATGCAATCTTGAATCACTAAATGGCCTAAAAAATGTATATAAATCATAACAAAAAGATGCAAGATGAAATATGTACACCTGGAAACTTGTAGAGGTTTGAATGAAGTCCCGAAATATTAGAAACACTAAATTTAATGCTTAGTGGGACTCATATGATAGTCTGGGTGATTTTAGTCCTAGACTGGGTTTTCTATGCCAAAACTAGAATCTAAAAATACCTGATCTGAATCTCTAGAAACCTTGAAAATTGATTGTACTAGGAATCATACACCCAAGTTGATGTATTAGTCCTAGTGTGCTTTTTCTGAAGGTTATGGGCTGATTCAGCTCCCTAATCTTTTCTCTTTCTATTCCACTTTGCTTTTGGATCTGAAACCCTAATTTCATACTCGTAGATAAATTTTTAGTGAAGATTACAACCTTGCAAATGAGTGGAAAATTCCAACAACTTTCTCCAATCTTGTAACCTAATCTTCAATGATTCCTCAAGCTCCAAGACACCTAGGTATTCAATCAAATATGTAGAGAGAGAAAAACTTTGTTGATTTGTTAGTAAAGTGGGGTTTTCCTTGGTCAAACCCCTTTTAGGTAACCAAACAAAATTATGAGATAATGAAATAAGGACATGAAATAGGAAGCATGGAACATGAAACATGAATATTGATACCTTGAATGATGTCTTCTATATATGCAATCTAACATGAAATGGCTATGAAGGATGTAGATCTAGACCTTGAAATAAGTGTAGAACAATGCTTAATCTTGAATCTTCAATGCTACATCACAACACTAGCTCAACAACATACTTGATGCTTGATAATATTGACATGATGAAACATTCTACCCTTGAATGCCTTAGAAATGATCTTAAATTCTCTCTTGATGATCTTGTAAAGTCTTGGAATGCTTGACTCT
Source organism: Sequoia sempervirens (assembly GCA_007258455.2). NCBI lineage: Eukaryota > Viridiplantae > Streptophyta > Pinopsida > Cupressales > Cupressaceae > Sequoia > Sequoia sempervirens. The sequence continues at coordinate 404,471,163 of VDFB02000003.1, read as the reverse complement.
TGAGTGCTTGACTTGATATCATGAATGCTTAATATTGCTTAGGTGAAATAATGATCTGAGACCTTGTTTATGTAGGCAGTACATCCAAATGACCGTTTATTAGATGTCAAAGGCGGACATCCATAAAATTTGAATTTAAAACCTTGATTTACCACTCAAAACTCAAAAAAGGAGCCAAATGGTACTCATACACCATTTTTGGAATATGGTTCCCACATGGTGGGACTTATATGCCCAAGGTGGAATATGGGTCCCACAAGGCCTTTTTAGAGAGATAAAATGTTGGGGAGAAGAAATTTAGTTTACTTGAGGTTTTTGTCAGGATTTCTATTAAAATATGTCTTGAGATGCATAATAAAGGGTCCTAAAGGCCTATTAGTGATGATATAATGGTTATGAATGCAAAAGGGACCAAAATTCAATGTAAAAGTATAAATAAATACATTTTACAACATTAAATTAAGGAAAAATTAGGTCAATTCAGCTTAAAAGGGCCCTAAATCCAATGTGAATGTGGAGAACACATTACAACGCTAGATCAAGGAAACATTAGGTCCATTTTAATGTTAAGGGTATGTGCATGATCATCATGGAAAAAACATGCCCTTAAGTGGCAAAAAAATTAGAAAAACTAGAGTTAGGCAACTTGACGTAAAAAATTGAATAAGTTATCTATATTATTTCAAAAAAAATGTAAGAATAGAATCTGTAGAAAATTGAATTTGGTTTCTAAACTACTAGGTTTATTTTAATTTTTAAAAATCTATTTGGTGAAAATTTGAAAGTTCAATGCAGTAGTACTTAAATTTCAGGGAAAAAATAAGAAGTAGGTGTATGTCTGACCATCCTAACAAGAATAAAATGATAATATTTTTTTATAAGATTTTAGACATAAGTAGAGGACTCATGTTTGGATGTGATGCATATTTTTTTGTAAATTTTTCCCAAATAAATAATTATGAATTTTTATTACAACTTTAAAAAATATAAAACTTGTAATGTCGACCACCTATGGGTCAAAATTCATGAAATTCATTTTTTATTTTTTTTAATCTATAGTATGCAAAGCATAGAATGTGATGCATATTTTGTATTGCAAAAATGTGATACTGTTGAAAGCTATAGATGTTTTTAATCAGCCTATCAATGGGACTTTAGTCATAATTCAAATAGAAAATGAATAATAATAATTTATTAAATTCAAAGCAAAGCATAATTTATATTGGTGGAAAGTTGAGAATATCCTTTAAAAACCCTTTCCATTTCATCAATTTTGGGTAAAAAAATTATCGTCAGCCATATACACTACAAATACACATCATATTGCCACTTTTTGGCCCACCATGATCCTGCACATACCCTTAATTGTTCCCAAATTAAGAGAAATTGTACCATCTCCAAGAAGGGAGTACAATTTTTTTTGTTACATCAACATTAGATATCCCTTGAGTCCTCCTATAATTCCTCTAATTATTGAACCTTCTAAGTCATCTCTTGATCCACTTCTTACCATCTACCCACCTTCATGTCAACCTCAAGTACAAAACAAAACTGTGCTTATCATAGGACCACCTAAAAAGCAGCCATTATCCCCAGGAAATATCTAGAATTTTAAAATGCAACTTTATAGTAACAATGTCTCACAGTAACCGAGTTACAATACCATTGCTCACACATATAATACAAGGAATAATAGGAAACTAAAAACCACTCCCATTTCATTACCATTGCCTCAACCTATCTTGTGTAGTGCTCCTCATTTTCCATTACATAGTGGGAAGGAGTATGACCTTGTTGGAAAACTTAAAAATACTTTTGCTAAGATATCCTTATGTGATCTTATTCAAGCCTCACCTAATTATAATAGTAGGCTCCAAATGGATTTTCAACAAGTTATGGTTCCTCCTAGTGCAAACCCAAATGATGTAGCAGCCCTAATTCAAGGAATGAATTTAGTTAATATAGACATTTGTTTTCACTAAAGTGAGTTACCTCCTTTGGAAGTACAAAAAAAATGAAGCTTTCATGATAATAGCTATTGTTGATCATCAAAGCCTGTGCCTCTCTGATAACCTTATGGGAAATTCAGTGAGTGGGGGACTAGTTTGTGCCTCACTGAATAACTCCAATATTTTTATAGAAATCTGGCTCTTCTTCGAGTTGGTAGAAAAGGTAGAAGGAAATGTAAATATAAAATAGGAAAATGGTGATGTGCCAAAGCTTTTACAACATTTCAAACTCAATTCTTATCCTATGAATGATATAATAGACATATAATGCCACAACCCTTCATTGTTCCAGGAAGAGAATGAAAAACAAAGGCTAGATACAATCATAGTGTAATCTTTCAAATCTCCCCATAAGAAGCACTCATTAAGGTTCGATCAAGCATAAAAATTCCAAAAGTTTAACAAAACATTCAAAAATTGTAGAAATTGTTTCTCTTTTTATAGCATCATATGGAAAAATAACAACCCTTAAAGAAAATGGAGAAGTTCAATAGACATAATCCAATTTCTACAACTTATTTATATATCATAGAAGCCTACAACATGCAAATCAACTACTCAAACTATCAAATTAAGCTTAACATAGTGTTTTTATTCTAAACGAAAACATAAAGAAGGAACTTGACAAAGGCCATAATATGCACATTTTCAAATATTTCTTCCAAATAGATCATACTTAAATATCAAATGAACTTAAAAAACAAAGGCCGAATGCCAATTAGATAATAGTTTGAGTTAAAATGATATAACATGCCAGAGAAAAGTAGTGTTCTGCAAACTTTCAACTTTTGAAAATCTCCTAAAAACTAAAAGGAAATCTAAAAGAACTTTTGGGAGAGATTTTTTAATTATGTTTCCACCTCCTATTTATAGCTAGAAAAGAGAAAACCATCACCAACATTCCAAAAGAAAATACTACCAGATGTCTACATCTGATAGCTCACAATCCGATCATAGATCTTAATTAATTCACAACAATCCTTGCTCATTAATTCCCAACTACCTCATTAGTGTCCTTTAGATATTTAACAAATATTTCCATTTGAAAACAATGAGATCTGAGAAATATCTTGATAAAATATGATCAACCAATCACATAGATTGATGGCACTGATTCAAAGGTTCCAACCTAAAAACAAGAAATACCCAACATGCTTTGAAAAACTCCATAAACAGATTGGTCCTTAAAAGTAGAATTTTCCCAAAGCAAAGAGATGATGTGTTGAGCGGGCAGGGAATCTAAGGTTTATCAAAATAGCACTAGAGAAAATCCCTACCAAGCTAACACATGCCTTAGCTTTCTCTCGAAAGGAAGAGGATAAATAAAAGTTGCGCAGCCACCACATGGCACATTGTGCACCTTTCAAAACAATTTTTTTCTTTAAGCACCAATTCATCCCGAAGCCAAAAAATGTATAAAATCCAAAAACAAAAGAATATTAAGGGAAAAATTGCTTTACAGTTCTGGTGACTCATAAGGGGCCTTTGCTTGTAGAGGCATGAACCTAGAGCTATGGAAATTCTTGGAGTTTGAGGAAGGAAAAATGTTGTACCTCCCAGTCTAAATCAGTGGGTTAGATGAGAGCGCAAAATACCTTGTATGCTTGATATAACTCATAGACTTCCTTAAAAGAAACAACTCCCCATCTTGTTGAAATAGCCCCAAGATGGTAATAGAGGTGAGAAATGGGAAAGATCTTGTGCTCGATTTCATCAACGGTTGGTGTCAGGCCTAAACCTAGGAGTTTTGTAGAAGTCGAGACCTTCTGTCTAATTTCCTATGTGACCTGTTCAATTGTTAGCACCTCTCCATTTGGTGAGAAAAGGGGAGGAAAATTGTAGCTAAGTAGAGCATTGAAATCCTTTTTTATTTTGTTGACCTTTTTATTCAACACTGCTTGGCATTCCTTGCTCTTTGCCATAACTTTGTGGAAGTTGAAAAATTTGCTTGCTTTTCTTGAGGTGGCCCTCCGATCCGAAATACCTGCACTTCTTAGAGCCTCAGTGGTGGCCATACACAATTTGGAAATCATTTTTTGTAATTATGTGACTTGGGGAGCATATATTTGTAGAATTTGGTCAGCCATCGAGCCAACCTTTTCGTTTAATTCCTAAGCATCCCTTAAGAATTGTAGGATTGGCCTAAGAATGGAAATTGGAACTATGATCTTTTCCCAATGCATAGATATCAACCTTTTCAATATCAAAAGGGTCCTAGACCCTTGTTCAGTAGTTAATTCGTAGTGGAACTACACCTCTCTTGCTCTAATATTCTCCTCCATCTGATTCTTCTCTCAAAGTGCATTCATTAGTTTGGAGTTCAACCTTCTGACCTCTTGGTTGTAGGTCTGTAGAGTGGATTCGATCTCCTTTTCCTCTTGCCTTGACCTTTCTGCTTTCGCCTGAGCCTTTTGTAGATTGTCAAAAGCCTGAGATTGAACATCATCTAGCTCTTTCTGTATGTTTTCTTGAGTACGTCGACACTCTACGTTCGTCTGGTGCTCAATAGTAAGCTCAACTCTTAACTTTTTAATTTCAGCATATAGCTGAATCTGTTCACTTTAGCTCCTCGAGCAACTTAGTTGCTTCTCCTTGTTGATCTTCTATATGTATTATGCAATCCATCTCAAAATATTTGGCCTTAATCTCTGTTTGTAGCCTACTCACCGTATCTCTCACATTTATCAATTCTACCTCACATTTCTTCAACCTCTTATCCAGCCTCTCATAATCAGTGTACACCTCTTTTTGGGTGGCCTTAGCTAGAACCACTTTATTGCGTAGGCTAGTTTTGTTTAAATCCAAACCCATGGCTTTGATTTTGTAATCTTCCGTTTTCATTTGTCCTTTAGGCTTCGATATGAGCAGCTTCATGGTAGCGATAGGAAAAAAATTCTACTCCTCATTGAAGCAAGCTTCAATCTTCTTAGTAGCCAGCTTTGCGACAACTTTTATCTATAGTTTCTACTTTCTGGCCTGACAGGCCTGCTCGGCTACATTGAAATGGCCTTGGATGCTTTCTAGGGTGTCAATACTTTGTGCGACAATAGAAGCACTTAGAGGGAGACCAAATAGGGTGACAAAAGGATAAACCTCAGATGTATGGGACTAGGGAGAGGAAAATGGGAGCGTTATCATAGAAAATGGTGGGATACCAAATTGAGATTGAGCAGGGGGAAAACATTTGGGGTAAAAAGAGAAGTGGGTGGAAGAAGATATGTTTCTTTGAAGTGGATGGACTTGGAGTAATGGGAAACATAGATGTTTCATCTCTTTCAATGGGGGCCCTTGATAAAGCAATTAAAGAATCAATGGTGGCCAAAGTGGATGATGCTTGTTTGGTGTGTGGGTTTACTTCACAAGGTTCATTGTTGAAAATGGATGGGGGTTCATTCAGGATCAAAATATCAAGGTCCACAAACAGAGGACTCTTCTTCACAGATGGGGGCAAAGGAGTAACTAGAGATGTAGAGGCAGAAAGAAGAGAGGAAGCGAAAATTACTTGGGCTATGGCTACCAAAAACCTTGTAAAGAAGACTCCACTTCTTCTTCTCCTCTAAGTGATGCATCGGGTCCACCTAGATTTTGGATTTGTCTCCTCTTTGTATGATCAAAACTCACACATTCTGATCCTTTGGTGGCCAATCCCACTGAAACCTGGCCTTCAGTAACCATAGTGGACCTTCTTGGGAACCGTTAGGTTCTTTTCCCTTTGCTTCAAGCACTAACAGAGGACATGACTTGTGAGTCCTTTTGCCTCAATATTTTTCTTTTTTCTATTTCCTGAGGTTGGGAAGCATGATGTGAAAGATCCTCCTATTCAATCTCATGATTGGTCTTAGGGTTACTATTATCAATATCAGCCTCTTCATCGTAAACCTCATTGAAACTCTCATCATGTGGCCAAAGATCTCTGAATAGGGTATTGGGGCATCTCATTTCTTGTCGGAACCTCCAAAAATATATTTTCTTCCTCTCTATCCACCCCAAGAATTTAAATTATGTGTTGAGAGATTTACCCATTGGGAGGTTCTTCTAATACTCCATAGTCTAGACGTAGAAGTTTAGCCATGGTGACCATTTGAATGGTATGTGGGCTAAGTTGACATATACTTTTGGCCTTTCTTGGGTTGGATTCTTCCTCAACTCAAAATACTTCTTGATTCTCATGTTTCAAAGTTGGGAGGTGCATTGTTAGATTGTAGTCCCATGTGTCACAAATAAGAACCAAGCCTAAGAACACTAGTTTGTTTGTAAGATCACCCTCCGCCTTTCTGCCTCACTAGTGTTACCTGACTATTGGCAATGTTAGGGGGTGTCGATTAAAGCCCTATCTTATGCCTTCTGGTGCCATAAGAATTTTCAACAATATTTTCTTGATGACATACTTCCAAAGAAAAAAATCTATCTGTTATAAATTTGGGGAGTCTGAAAGGCTCCTTGATGAAACCATGGAATTTGATAAAATTGAAAACTTCATCAAGGAAACAATCAACCAGGGTCTGTGAATTCTTCATCCATTGCAATACCTCAGGGGAGAAGCAGCCCGTAGGGCATGGGAATAAGTCAATAATTGATGGCCTCATAAAATAATCCACAAACAAGTAGTAATCCCATATCCTTGAAAGCACATGAGTCTATACCAAAATTGGCTGGTAGGAACCTTTTACATCAAACCTAAATAATGACAAACTTCTCTCTAGAATCTCAAAATTTTGATATAAGATCAAGTGAACCAAGAAGGAAGAATAACTAAATTTATACTTAGTGTCGTAGGTCCTCAAATTTCCAGCATTCCTTCGGCTATTTCTCAAAAAAATCATAATAAGTTTTTGACTTTTATCCTTCTTAAGCATGAAATCTAAGCCCCATCTGAAAAGGATGGACCTCTTCATCATCATCAAGACCATAAATCTAGACTAGCATTGAGAAAATAGGCAGCATATATTGCTTGAATTTTTTGTATGCGAGAGGAAAAGAAAACTGATATCTCTTTGGCCTTTCATTTGTTTCACCCTCATAAAATTCCCCCTTCTTTGTTCTAGTTTCCTAGAACCCTTCCATCTCTTCCTTGTCAAAGTGTTCGGTGCCCCAGGTTGTAGGGATACACAACATATCCTGTATGGATACTGCAATGATTGTAACCCTCATCTTAGTTCTGACAATAACCCCTATCTCCTTGTTGAATCTTTTAGCACATGCATCTACCAACTTTGGGCATTAGTGTACAACAGGTAACATGAATTGTGGAAAAACCACAATTCCAAAGTCATGACGTGAAAATTTTAGCTGACCTAGATGCTTAATCACTCTTTTCAATGCCCCTTCCCTAAGTATTTTAGGGTTAGTTACTAATTTTGGGTTTAAAATGTTGTCTACAAAGTCCTACATTGCCTCTCTTTTGACACGATCATCTAGTTGCACTAATTTGGTATAATCAAACCATCATTCTTCTAGTGCTGGGGCATTGGCGAATTAATTCCTCCCAAAAATATTTGTGTAACCCATCCTTTTGAATGAGGCTTCATCTTTTCTTCCACATGTTGATGCTTTCACCATTGTTGTGCCAAGAATTTGTAGAGAGCTTCTTTAGTGAAATGTTCACCTACTGCCTTGCTACTTAGCAAAATATTCTTTTGGGTGCAGTTGATTCCTTTGCACGTACATGCAGTTAAGGCTTTGTCATTACTATTGGTCCACTAAATATTGCCACCAAGATGATACATGTGGATTTGGGATCTGTATCCCTCAGGAATTCCAAATTCGTCGTGAAAATGGAATTAGTACATTCTTCCTACTGCCTCTTTTACAAATAATCCAAACACACTAGAAAGCATGCTTTTAGCAATGAGAAGTGTGCTTAAGCAGTGTAAGGTACTTTGAAAATATGTTCCTATTTAATTTTTCAGAACTTAAGGCATTAATCAATGTCTTTTTGTATAAGCAAGTTAGCTAGTACTGATGATGATGGACACATGGTGACGATCAACCTATGTGAGCATTTACTCCCAATGACCAAATTTATTCCTCAAGACCTCTCTCAAATTTTCTATATGATTTTCCTCTTGTCCTTTAGCTACTTTGATATTTTTTCCATTATCATTTGATCAGAAATAGTTTTTTCATTGGTTGGGTTCGTTGGTGCATCTTTTCTATAAATCACTATGCCACCTTATTACATTATTCATTTAAAAAATATCTTTTAAGTTTGGAAAGATTTTCCTTCTATCTCCCATTTTGGTAGCCTTAGATTTTATTTCCATCATGTCATTTGGTCTAGGCACTCCCATTCAAATTCTTCCACAAAGGTTGTAATACTCTTTCGTCAATGAAATTACCAACAATGAAATTAAGCACCTCGAAAAGAAGAATGACCACCCCATTTTCATTGCATTCAAGTGGATCCTTGGAAAGGACTATGTGAAGGATGAAAAAAATCTGCAGTGCAACTCTAATGTCATATGTCACTTTGTGGCCTCCCTTCTCAACCTAGACATTGGAAAACCCTAGAAAATTGCACAAAGCATTCCATGTTTGACTCTTTGTACTTGGACAGGCTTGGAAAAATTGTTCAAGTGGCCATCCCTGGTGTCAGTATTCTAAATTCCATGGACCTCTATAGGCATGTTGATTACAGGGAGGACATGGTCTAGATACCCTTCCTTACTAACTTTCACACCATGGACGTCGAGAGGCATTGCTCGTTGTCTCATTCTATGGCCACTTTCCTTTTGAGGGAGTTTGGCATGGAGAATATTGGTGGGCTTGACTAGAAAAATCACTTTGAATTCTAGGTGTATAGTAGTGGGAATGAGGATTGAGGTCACTAGTGTGTTGGTCCTGCATGTGTTGTTTTGACCTCATTTTTACCCTGTCAAATAAGAAGAAGAAGAAGAAAGAAAAGAAGAAGAAGAAGAAATTGATGAAGAGCCACTTTTGACTACTTAACGATGGTTGGAGGCTTATGAATATCACTATTTTTTTCTCACTGCCTCTTCTTTTTGTCTTTTTGCAGTATAGTGCTTTTTGGGTTTTCAAAAGAAGCTTTAGTTGCTCTTGGAGCCTCTAGCTCATACTATAATGTAAATTTTTGAGGAATATAATATAATACCTTTTATGTTTCTTCCAACATTATTCTCATGGCTTACTCTCAAAATTAAATCATATTTTACAAAAAAAATTACATACAATACATAACTTTTAAATTTTTTAAAGAACTTATGCATCTTAATAAAACAATTTTAGATAATACCATTCACTGATATATCTAGAACGTTATCTTACATATCTTCTAGCTCATATGTATCCTTTTTCTTTCGCTCATTGATATGGAAGGGTCCCTTCCATAGTGCTTCAAATTTTGTATGTTGTCCTAGTCTTGCAGTGTGCTCATCATACTTTAGTATCAGGCTTCCTTCCCTAAAATTTGGGTTGGAGATCCTTTTGTTGAACCATCATTTTACTATCTTTTGGTGACCGATCATGGCTACATAATCTTTTTCTCTATCTTCCTCAAGTTTCTTTATTTTTTCCAACCTTACTTCCATTCTACCACTTTCTTCAATTTCTAGGGCTTTTAATAGTTGCAAGGTAAGGATCTCTATGGAAATAGGTAAAACTATCTCTTTCCCGTATACTAGTTCATAAGGGGAGTCCTCCAATATCTACTTGGGCACAATCCATTCTGGCCATAGAGTGGCTCACAAGTGCCTATGCCAATCCCTTTGTCGTTTTGATCCGATGTGCTTGATTAACCTAATTAGGTTTTCGTTGGTTGACTCTGCTAACCCATTTCCTTGTGGGTAGTAATTTGATGAATTTTTTAGGTAAACCCCATTTTTGAGAGGAAATTATGACATCCCTAAACCCACAAAATCTCGTGTGTTATCAGATATGATGGTTTTTGGCAAACCAAATCATGTCACCAACTTTTCAAGGAAGTTGATGATCTAGCTTTCTATAGCATTTTTTAGGGCAATGACCTCCGTCCACCTTATGAATTAGTCAATTACCATAAGGATCCACTTATGACCAGTGTTGGAAATAGGATTTATCATTTTGATGAAATCCAAACCCCATTGAGCAAAGGGCTCCTCAGTTACAATTGGGCTCAAGGGTAGGGAAAAATTAATTCTTTTGTCAACGAAATATTAGCACTAAGTACACTTTTGCACCAAACGGTGTGCTTCGAAAAAAATGGAGGGCCAATAATATGTTGCTCACATTATCTTTAAAGTGGTAGTCTTGGAGCACAAATGTCAACCCTCAGGACTGCTATGAAATTAATTAAGAACTCTTTCTACTTGTGGCTTATTCAAACATCAAAGTAGGACACCATCATAATTCCATTTGAATAAGATACCTTCGATTAATACATACTTTGTGCCTTGCGGTTGGTAGTATTTCCTTTTGTGAGGCAGAAGGTTGGCCGGGTACTAGCCCTTTTGCATATACTACATTTGATCCATCACCCAATACTTTTTGGACTCGAGTTGGTTTGTGTAGACCTGATTAGTCTCCTTCTCAGCTAAGGAACTTGATTCTTGTGCAAGATATTCACACAAACCTCTTCCTCTAACTAGCTTGATTGGTTTAATATCCACAGCATATTCCAAGATCTTAGTGATTTAGTTGGACCTTTTTTTAATTATTTCACCCTTAGTGATATACTCCCGTACATTGGGATGTGTGAAGAGAATGGTGATTTTATTGGCCAATACTAGATGTCAAAACTTATTTAGGCTTTTAAAAATAGAAAAAGCCTAATTTTCAACAAAGTTATACCTAGTTTCATATCCTTTAAGAGTTCTTGAGTGAAATGCAATGGGACGCTCTCTGTTATTTTCTTCATCATTTTGAGTGACTACCAAAGCTACGGTATGTTGGTCATTGTATGTACACAAAGTACAAAATACTTGGAAAAGTCTAGGTTAGCCAACAATGAGGTGATGAAGATGGCTACCTTTATCCACATGAAAGCTTCTTTTCCTTCGAGGGTCTATTTGAACATTAGGTTCTTTTTGAGCATCATTGTGATAGCTCTCACAATGCTTGTGAAGTTTGAAATGAACCGACTGAAAAAATTGATCTTCCCTAGAAAAGACTGCAACCCTTTCTGATTTACTGGTAGGGGAAACTCCATTATAGATCTCACCCTTTTGGGGTCTATTGCTATTCCCTCCTTCGATGCCACAAAACTGAGTAGCTTGCCTTAGGGAACTTTGAAAACACATTTCTTGGGTTTTAAGGAAATCCTAAACTGTTGACATTTCTAGAAAACCTTTTCCAGATGATCAAAGTGATCATCCTTTGATTTTGAAAAGATAGTTAGGTCATCCATATATATTAAAATAATCTGATTAATTAATCCTCTAAAAGTAATATCCATTGCTCGCTGAAAAGTCACGTCAGCATTTGAAAGTCCAAATGACATTTTTGAATATGTGAACATTCCCCACTTGGTAGTAAATGTTGTTTTGTGTTGGTCACTTTCCTTTACATATACCTAGTTATAACCCGAGAAACCATCGAGCAATGAAAACATCTCTGATCTGGCAACAATCTGCAGAATTTGGTCCATTGATGGAAAAGGGTAGTGGTCTTATAGCGAGGCTTTATTCAAATCTCTAAAATCCACACAAAGCTTAATATCACCATTATTTTTTTGAATCGGTACTAGATTAGACACCTAGGTGGAATGCTTAATCAAATATATGATCCTTGATTCAATTAATTTTATGAGCTCTTGTGCCATCAACGCTTTGACCTTCAGATTGACCAACCTTTTTTTTTGTCGGATGGGCTTTGATCCTTCATCCAAGTCAATAGTATGTTGAATTATTCCTAGATCATACCATCTAAGATCATCATAGATCTAGGCTATGACCCCATCATATCTAGAACATAGATCCTTTAGTTTTTCCTTATCCTTCCATAGAACGTCCCTTCCAACCTTCAACTTTCTATTGCTTCTGACATCAAAATCTTCATAATATCTCACATTCATAGTGAAACTTTGTTTTTTATTTCTTGCATCCTCGCAATCAAAAATATTTTCAAGAGAGATTAAACCTCGAGGAAGCTTGTTGCCTTTCAAATAAATCATCTTCCCTTTAGGAGATTCTATTTCAGGTTGTGAATGGTTGGAAGCTTTTCTTGATTTCTATAAAAAAGCAACAATCTATATATCATCCTCATATACTTGCCAATTTTGATAATTTTTAGGAATTACCAGTCAGATGATGATGTGTACTACATTGTGTTTCATTGCTGAATTAGAAACTGGTTCAAATTATGAACCAATTGAAGCCATCTGATCGATGATACTATTTTGAGATCGGGGAATGACTTGTATATTAAAAGATTCAAAGCTTTCAATCAAATTTCATATTTTATGTTTGTAGAACTTCATTCTTATATTCTTTGCAGCCGCTTGCCCATGGACTTGGCTCACAACTAATTGTGAATCTCTAAATTCTTGCATTCTCTTCATGCCCATCTATTTTGCAAGAATCAGACCATGAACCAAGGCTTCATATTCCACATCATTGTTTGAGCATGGGAACTAAAAATGAAAGGCCTTGAGGGTCTCTAACCTTGTCGAGGACACTAGTCAGACACTTGATCTAGAATTAACTTTGCATTTGGCACCATCAAAATATAATGTCCATAGACAATTGTCACCCGAATCATTATATTCCTCCTGATCTTGTATCAATTTTGGAAAGACTTGATCATTGTTGAAGATCAGAGAGGTGCCTAGTCCCATCACATGATAGTTACCGAATGGATCAAAATTGATAAATTGGTTGAGGAGTACCTCCTCTTTGGGGGTCAAATCATGTCTTCTTCGTTTCCCAATATCTCTACACAGTACCTTTCCCCTTGTGAGGAGGTATGTGTTGCTTCAAAGCATAGGACTGCATTGTCTGCTATGTGTTCTGGATGCAAAGATTTAGACAAAATTTTCATCTTCACCCCATGTTTGGTCCTTAATATTAGGTGAGACCAATCGAGCTCTAAATATTTTCCAAACTTTGCTATGAAATCTCTTGAAAGAAACATTTCAAATACCGAGGGAATATCTATCACCACTATTTCTTGTGTGACCATTTGGCATGGACATGAGAAGATGGTTAAAGACATATCTTTAATGCGACTGATGGTCAGAACCTTCTTTCTGTGCAATTACATGATTCCATTCTCAAGGGGCTCATACTTAATTTTTATGGAATTAGACACTTGTTTTGGCATGACCATTGTACTAGCTCCCAAATCAATCATGTTATTATGCAAAATCTTATCTCTCACAATAAGTGTTAAAAAGAAAGGCATAGGATTTGGCTTGCTTACCTCTTTATCTTTTGCATTCCCCATATTGTTCACATAAGCTATGGATTTCAAAGATTGAGGGTCCGACATGGGATCTTTATCTTTATCTTGATGGCATGACAAAGTTGTGTTTGTCTGTGGTATTTGTTCTTCCTTCTTTAATGCTTCTTGGAGCAACGCCTTTTGTTTGGGAATGGATATGACATCCTACAAAGATACGTTAGCAGGTTCCTTCTTCAATTGTTCTAGGGTGAAATCACAATACTGTGTCTCACTTTTTTCCCAAGATGGACATTTACATCAATATTTTTAACCGAATCTTCATCTTATGAGACCTATAGCAACTAAATGATAAAGAATTTGAAGATGATGTGAACTAGTGATTTGTGGAAA
>VDFB02000003.1:404410251-404457330 GCA_007258455.2 Sequoia sempervirens | reverse complement strand
CTTCAACAAATACTTGTTGAATCTGGCATACTAGGCTCTAGGGGCTTGCTTGAGTCCATACAATTCTTTCTTCAACTGATACACCATATCTCCCTTATCAGTCAACTAAAATCCATTAGGTTGCTCAACATACACCTCTTCTTCTAATTCACCATTTAGAAAAGTTGACTTGACATCCATCTGACAAACCTTGTAGTTCTTGTAAGCAGCATAGGCAAGAAATAATCTTACAGCTTCAATTCTAGAAACAAGGGAAAAATTCTCTTCAAAATCAATTCCTTCCATTTGTGAATATCCTTTGCATACCAATCTTGCTTGGTTTCTAATCACTTCTCCTTGCCCATTCAATTTGTTTCTAAATACCCATTTAGTTCCAATGACATTCTTATCCTTAGGTCTAGGAACAAGAATCCAAGTATCATTCTTCTCAATTTTTTTTAGTTCCTCTTTCATTGCTTCAACCCAATGCTCATCTTTACATGCTTCATTCACATTAGTAGGCTCAGTCTTTGAAATCAAGCAGTATTCTTCTATAATCTTTCTCCTAGTCTAGACACCTTTGTTCTTATCACCTATAATCTGATCTTTTGAATGATTCAATCTTACATACCTCAGAGTTTTCTTAGGTTTTTCTTCAACTTCTAGCTCTTGTATTCTCTCTTCTACAACTTCACTAGTTTCTTCTTCCTTTTGATTTTCCTGATCCACTAGAATTATTTGCACTTGATTTTTAGTCTAAACTTGCTTTCCCTTGTTTGTACTAACATTCTAATCATCAGAATCATATCCACGGGTTTTGGATGGTGCACCTAAGTCTTCATCAACCTTGACATTTGCACTTTCAACCATTTTCCTCAATCTTTTATTGTAACATCAGTAGGCCTTTCTATTAGTAGAATGACCCAGAAAGACACCTTCATCACTCCTAGCATCAAAATTTCTTGTCTTCATTTATTTTGATATAACATTTGCTTCCAAATATCTTGAAATATTTAACAGTAGGATTTTGACCAGTCCATAGATCAAAATGGGTCTTACCAGTATCACCTTTGATTTGTACCTAGTTGAGTGTGTACACATTATTACTCACAACTTCTCTCTAGTAGATATGAGGGAAATTTCTTTCCAACATTATAGTTCTAGAAACATCTTCAATTGTTTTGTTTTTCCTTTCCACAATTCCATTTTGCCGAGGGGTCAGTGGTGCAGATAATTGTCTCTTTCTTACTTGTTATTCACAAAAAGAATTAAATTCACCAAAAGTGATTTCACCACCTCTATTTGATCTCAAAAATTTAATCTTCAAACCTGTCTCTATCTGAACCATAGCCTTAAAGGTCTTGAACTTTTCCAGTGCTTCATATTTCTCCCTTAAGAAAGTAACCCACACCATTCTTGAATAATCATCAATGAGTAACATGAAATACCTGTAACCTTGTAAAATTTTGACCTTAGAGGTACCACACAAATCAATATACACAAGTTCCAACAATTCATTTGAACAATGTTGTTTGCTTCAAAATGATATTCTAGTTTGCTTTCCTAATTGACATTCCTTGCATATGGCACTAGTAGGTTTCACCAACTTAGGTAGATCTCTCACAACCATAGTAGAACTTATCTTGAAAATATTATCAAAGTTAACATGACACACTCTCTTATGCCATAACCAACTTTTATCAACTTGAGTAATCAAACAACTTTTACTAGCAAAACTCAAGTGAAAGATATTACCTTTTGTTTTTGTACTTGATGCAATTACATTTCCAAAACTTAGTATTTTGCACTTTCCATCCTTGAACTGAATATTGTCTCCCCTATCAACCATCTGACCAAAACTTAAAAGATTATGCTTCAATCCTTCCACATACAAGACATCATCAGTATTATGCTTACCATCAAGAGAAATGCATCCTTTTCCACATATCACACTGGTTGTATTATCACCAAATTTCACAACACCACCATCATACTTTTCCAAGCTTACAAACTTAATTTTATCTCCTATCATATGATGTGAAAATCCACTATCAATCATCCATTCATCTTTCTCTTCAACTTGAGCAGCTAGGGCTTTCTCCACATTTGTACAACTAGCAGATTCAATAGATGTAGGATTATTTTCCTTGATAGAAATAAATACCAATTTATCATCACTTCTATTTCCTTTATCAGATTCATCATATGTCACACCATCAGTAGCACAATAAAACTTCTTTTGAAATCTAGGCTTGTTATGTATTGGTTTAGGATCTCTTTTCAAACACCTTGATGCAAAATGACCTATCTCATTGCAAGAAAAAAAATTAAGAGGTAATTTTCCTTCATAGTTACCTTTTCCTCTCGGTACTCTTTTGACAATAAGTTCTTCCATCTCTTCCATCTCTCTTTCTTCTTCTTCAATTTGTCTGATTTCATCCTCATACTTGAATGCCTTTCTAGATGAACTCTCACCCAGATCATATCTGTGTCTATATCTTCTAGAAGTAGTAGCCTTAAATTAAGATTCAACGTTAGGAAGGGCATCACCAAATTCACTCAACTAAAAAGTAGTAAGATTACCAACCAACATGTCTCTAGTTATATTTGTTACAGTCTGTAGCTCTTCAATAGCACTAGCTTTGAATTTGTAAGAATCGGGCAAGGATCTAAGCACTTTAGCAACAATTTATGATTTGTCTAGCTGCCCATCAACACATATAATACCACACACAAGTTCATTCACTCTTTGCATAAATTAGTAATGTTCTCATCATCACCCATTCTCAGCATTTCATATCTTTCTTTCAAACTGTGCAACTTAGCAATCTTCACATTAGTATCACCTTCATACAAGGTTTCCAACTTTTTCTAGATCTCATAAGAAGTCTTCAGATCCATAACATTTTTTTATCTCAGAATCATTCAAGGCACTCAACAATGCTTCCTTAGCCCTGATATCATGCTCAACATCTCTAATCTCAATAGTAGTAGTAGGACCATTCTGAAGAATAACATACCTATTACATGTAATGTTCCAGAAGGGTTCACCAATGCATCTCAAATCTCACTCCATTCGAGTCTTCCACAGAGAATAATTTGTTCCATCAAATCTTAGACTATCCTTATTGTAAGTTGCCATCCTAGATCACCTCAAGTTGTTAAACTTCTTCCAAGGAACCTGCTCTGATACCAATTGTTAGTAAGACAAGGGTAGACAATTGAGAGGGGGGGTAAATCAGTTGTCACAAAATTTAAACTTTATTCAATTTATTAGCATTATTCTCTAATATGATTAATAACCATGAAAACATAAATCATCAACACATCAGAAACACACATAACACCAATATTTTTTATGTGGAAACCCTGTTAGGGGAAAAACCATGGTGGAGGTCAGTCCACAAGATTATACCTTATTAAAAGTATAAGAAATGAAAATATGGGGAATGCACTTGCATTCAGGCACACTGCCTACAACTCACTGCTTAATTACAATAGGGCTAACCACCCAAAGGAAGACACACCATCTTATAGAAAGAATCAAATTACTTTAGCAGGGATTTGAACTGATAGAATAGCATCTGCTAATGCCTGATCACAGTTTTGGTTAAGCGCATGAACAATTCTTTACTCTCCTTCACTCTTCTTCACACTCTGCTCTACCTTCAAATGATTTAGATCAATATTAACACATATACACACAAAAGCACACCTCAATTTGAATAATCAGTCGCTCTTATATATTTGCAACAAGAAATTTCATCCCTACATGTCGACTTCAAAAAAATAATAAAATGAATATAAACTATTGGCCCAAAATACTAAAGATTATAAATGTAAATCAACCAAGATCAGGCACAACTTAGTGAAGACCCAAATCAACATCTCCATTGTGAAAACACTTCAATTAATTACTCCTTAAAGATCCACAACACGCTACAACCACCATGTCAGCCAAGAACAAGAAAAACATGAACACGCAAGAGAATATTGCCAACCATGAGCACAATGATCAATGCAGATGTGCAAAAAAGATAAAGCATGATCTAGAAGCATCTGTAAACATCATGAATCACCAGAGAAGCATCCACAAAAATTGAACTAACTGAAATCGCATCATCTTCAATCAGGAATACAAACTAAAGCAGCAAAAAAAATATTAGAATGTAAATCTTCATAACTCAATCAAATCTTCACGCAGATCTCTGAAACTTAACATGGATAAACTAGATACACTCAGAAACAAACCCTTTATTCCATAATATTTGATCATCAATGTACTGAACTTACCGACATACTGAACTTCACTTCACCATTAACAACCTGCAACTCATCTCATTACAATTTTCTCAATATCCTCAAGATATACAACTTCTAATGAATTAATCCTAATAGTGTTGACATTAATGACAACCATATATTAGCAATGAAACCACAACATCTAACAAAATTATCATCAAATTCCTCATGGTTTAGCCACTATAGGTGCCTGAAAGTGAATATTTAGTTATAAAAAACCAGTTCAGTGTCGAGTTTGGAAAATAAAATTGTAAACCAATATTATGGGATCACCATGCTGCTAGAGAGGAGGAGCTTGATGTGCGTGGCTACGTAGAGGGATATACATACATGGATTGTGGCATAGCTGATGTCACAACTTGTGGAGCCAATGTGCTTGGAGTAGCTTCTTTCCGAGGACCATCAGAGATTTCTACAAATACGAGCATCGAAGGTCATCATGGAAGCTTCCCAATGTCGATCAAACTGTTCTCCACATGCATAGCCAAATCATATGCATCAGGCAAGCTATCCCCTCCCATAGAGGTTATCATAACCATGATTTCTGAATTGAAATCCTTCAGGTAAAATATGAATGCCATTGCGACTGAAGGTCAGGTAATCACAGGAATTCTTTTCCAGGTTTTGTGAAACCTGGTGCTAAAGTCACTCATGGCCTCTTGCGGGGATCTTTTGATGGTTATTAATTTATGTAGCTGATGGAACTTCAAATTTTTTGCTCTTTGTGTTCCATTCCTGCATCTACCCTTAATAACCTCCCCTTTTAGAGAAGCATTTGAATAACCTCTCTCCGAGCTAATACCAGGAGTGGATATAAACAAAAGCCAAAGATCGATATAAATCTTGAGATTTTACTTTGAACAAAGCAGCCAACAACCTAAGAGCAATATTTTCCTTCGCTATGTTATGTACCCTGCATACCTTTGCTATATCTTGGAGGTGTTGAGAGGGGGTTTTGAAGTCTTCTCCAAGAAAATTTTGGAATAGCCTTGAGGGAATTAGTGGGTATAGCAAGCCACACATCTCAAGGTGTAGGAGGTTGTAGTGGACTACCACTATCCCAAGTTATGAAATTTCTAGGAGCGATGATAGCTTGGTGATCCATGGAGAATAGATTCCTATGAATTAGGTATACTAGTATTTTTATTTGAAAAATTTTGGCCTCTAGATGGAGTAGATAAGGCTCTAGATCTTGGGCTTTTACTTCTCACCTTGTTACTCCTTACAAGTGATATAGAACCTATAAGTCTTCTTCTCCTGGATACCAAAGAATGTAATTAGGAGTACTAGAAATGGCCCCTTGAGGATTCTCTTGTTTGGATTCTAGGCATGAAATTTCCAGCTTCTTTCCTGGGCTAGATTTTAGAAATATTTCTAACTTCTAATCAAGTGAGGTTTTTCGGCCCCACCGGGTGTTCTAGGAAAAGAAATGTTGATCATTAAATTTTGTGCCTCTTTGATAGCCTTATGGGAAATTCAGCGAGTTGGGAACCAATTTGCACCTCACTAAATACCTTTGGGATTTTTATAGAAAGTTTACTCTTCTTTGAGTTGGGAGAAAAGGTAGAAGGAAATGTAAATATAAAACATGAAAATGGCGATGCACCAAAGATTTTACAACATTTCAAACTCAATTATTCTCCTATGAATGATATAATAGACATAGAATGCCACAACCATTCATTGTTGGGAATAAAATGAACAATAAAGGCTAGATACAAGCACAATGTAGTCTTTCAAATATCCCTATAGGAAGTGCTCATTAAAGGTTTGATCAAGCATAAAAGTTCCAAAAGTTCAACAGAAACATTTAGAAATTCCAGAAACCCTTTCTCTTTTTCAACAAAATATGGAAAAAATAACAACCCTTAAAGAAAATGGAGAAGTCCAACAGACATAATCCAATTTTTGAAAGTTATTATTATATCATAGATTCCTACAGTATGGAAATCAACTACTCAAGCTATCGAATTAAGCTTAACACTGTATTTTCATTTTGAACAAAATCATAAAGAAGGAACTTGACAAAGGCCATAATATGCATAGTTTCAAATATTTCTTCCAAATATATCATATTTAAATATCAAATGAACTTAAAAAATAAAGGTCGACTTTCAATCTGATTATATTTGAATTAAAATGATATAACATGCCAAAGAAAAGCAGTGTTCTAGAAACTTTCAACTTCTAAAAATATCCTAAAAACTAAGGAAAAATAAAAGAACTTTTGTGAGAGATTTTTTCTTTTTGTTGCCGCCTCCTATTTATAGCTGAAAGAGAGAAAACTACCACCAACATTCCAAGAGAAAATACTTCTATATGTCTACATTTGATAGCTCACGATCTAATCATAGATATTGATTAGTTTGTCGAAATCCTTGTTCATTAATTCGCAACTACCTCATTAATGTCCTTTAGATAATTAGCAAAAACTACCATTTGAAAGCAATTGGATCTTAGAAAACAACTTGGTAAAATTTGATTAGCCAATCATATAGATTGACGGTGTTGACTCAAAGGTTTCAACCTAAAAATAAGAAAGACCTAGCATGCTCTGATAAACTCCATAAAGAGATTGCTCCTTAAAAGTGCAACTTGCCCAAAGCAAAGAGATGATGTGTTGAGTGGGCAGGGAAGCTCAAATTTATGAAAATATCCCAAGAGAAAATCCTTACCAAGCTAACACGTGGCTTAAATTTCTCCTGAAAGGAAGATGATAAACAAAATCTGTGCAACCATCATGTGGTGCATTACATGCCTTTTAGAACAACTTTTTTCTTTAAGTGTGGATTCATCGCAAAGCCAAAAAATGTATAAAATCCGAAAACCAAAAGAAGATTAAGGGAAAAATTTCTTTATAGCTATCATTAATAAGCGTGGGATAAATAAAACCATTATTGATAATGGCTCAACCCTTAACATGTGTAGCATAAACCTTTTGGATAGAATTGGAAGAGACAAAAGCCAGATACAAATAAACTCTTTATCTATTGGTGTTTTTGATAATGTAGGAAACAAACCACTTGGTATGATCACTGTAGCAACATAAATAGTATGCCCCACTTTTGAGGAATGTAACACAAAGGTAGGGTTCCTATTTCACACTTGTTATACTCAAGGAAACCTTAGAGATATCAATCTGAAGATAGAAAGGGGGAAAGAGATCTTGTAATTAGGTGTCCTAGAGTTTTATTAGAGATAATGAGAGGGTTCACCACCAAGCTATGGCTTTGAAAGACAAGAAATGTTAATGATATGCAAAGTACCATGCAAAACCTAACTAAATGACCTATAAAAATGAAACTAAAAATCAAGATATCAAATTGGAAATGAATAGAGGTGCACCTAAAAGAGTTATGAGGTAAAAAAAAGCTCCAAAACCCTAAAAACTTGTTGTTTAATGCCCACTGGGACTCATACCCCAGTCTGGGAAATTTAGTCCCAAACTAGGTTTTCTGTGCGAAAATTGGAATGTAATAGTGCTTAATCTAAATCTCCTGAAACCTAGAAAATGGTAGTGCTATGAATCATATGCCCAAGGTGGTGTATCAATCCCAATATGCTTTTTTATAGGGTTAATACTTGAAACTACTCTCCTAACTTTTCTCTTTTTGTCACACTTTGTTTCTGGGTCCAAAACTCTAATTTGAAACCTGTAGGTGACTTTTAGTGAAGATGGAAACCTTGTAATGACTTGATGACTTTATTAAACCTTGAAACCTAATCTTCAAAGGATTTTCAAGCTCCAAGACACCTAGATCTGCAATCACACACCAAACAAAAGAGAAATTTTTTTATTGTTAGGGAATAGGAGTTTTCCTTGGTCAAACCCCGTTTAGGTAATTAAACTTTATAATGAAACAATGAAATATGAACATGAAACATGAAATATGAAACATGCACAATGATACCTTGAAAGATGACTTGAGATGTAAATCAACAATCTAACATGAAGTGGCCATGTAGAATGTAGATCTTGATCTTGAACTTTGATATGAAACAATGCTTGCAAATGGATCTAGGATGCTACATCACAAAACTAACTCAACAACATGCTTGATGCTTGATGATCTTGACTTGATGATGGATCTTGAATTACTGCAACAAATGATGAAGAACTATACCCTTGAATTCCTTATAAATGCTTGTGTAAACTCTCTTGACACTCTTGTGAAGTCTTGAAATCATAAACTTGATATTAGGAATGCTCTCTTGAAAATCTTAAGTGAAAAATGAGTGAAATAACCTTGTATTTATACTTGTTTATATACCAAATTTCTCTAAATTACAACACTTCAAGCCAAAATCAGGTCTAGGAGGATAAAATCCTACTAAGAATTTGAATTAAATTTGATTTTTGGCCACACACAACTCATACACGAGAAGTGGCATATGAGTCCCATTAGGCTTAATTATGGAACACATTTTTAAAAAATCCTTAGAATGATGTAAAATTAGGATCGGGGCCCAAAAACCTCAATGGGAATCATACGCCCCAGATGGCGTATGAGTCCTAGATCACTAAATTTGGGACACAAACCTAAAAAAAAAAGAATTATGATTGGATGTTGATTTATGTCAGGATTATCCTAAAAAAGATGCATTAAATGAGGCTTGTGGATGTAAAATAAGGCCAAATAAGGCATAAGGAAGCCCTATTAATAATGAAAACCCTAGATTAGTGTGAAAGTGTGGTACAACACTTTATAACACCTAAAATAAGGTACAATTAGGTTCATTTAGTTTACAAGGGCCCAAAACTTAATGTGAAGGTGCAAATAAATACACTTTACAACATTAAATTAAGGAAAAGTTAGGTCAATTTAGCTTAAAATAGCCCTAAATCCAATTTGAATTTAGAAAATATATTACAACACTAGATCAAGGCAACATTAGGTCCATTTTAACATTAACCATTCCCAAATTAAGTGTGAAATTGTAAACGACATATTTCTACACTACATTTATCCCCCACTTTAGTGAGGAGGATCTTGCTTCAAACTCACACTAAAGTAGACATTCAAGAGGGGTCCAAGCATACCATTGTGGATGGTCTAGGATGACAAAGATCAAGGAAGTGGTCAAGCCCCAAAGATCAAAGATCCTACGTCAAATTAATATAAGCACAAAAGGACACACACAAGGTGTATGATATGCAACAAAGCAAGATACACAAAATACAATGTTAATAACTAAAAGAAAGAAAATGGAAACAAGTGAAGATAAAAAGAGGTGGATCAAGCCTTGAACTTTTTTCCAATGCGATGTGGATCAGATCTAAGCTATTTCTCAAAAAATGCACACTCACTCTGAGGCAATGGAACTTTACGTTGTCTATTAGGCAAGTATCCAAAAGGGTGGCTTAGTGAGAAATTCATGTCTATATGTGAGCTTCTCACCATATAATGAGAAATTCATGCCCACGTTTAGGATTCTCATCATATGTTAACCATACCAAAGCTATACCTCTTGATAACTTTGAAAAGGTGCCACAAAACAATGAACTTCAAGATTCATTAGGCAAGCAAAGCTTCATATGCTTGACACCCATGAACAAAAAGGATGGCTCCACAAACATGCAAAATGTGTTATGCAAGGTGGCCATATAATAGGTATTGTAAATAAAAAATAGTGTAAGGAATGTTCAAATGGATTTTTCTTAGTTCATGTAATGTCTATTCTTAGGGAACATTGTGCCTAATGTCTCCAAGAGAGGACAAGTCAAAGAAGTATCACACTCTTAGAGGGAATCAAGCCCAATGGAACCACCAAGAAAACGACACATCACCAGAATAAAGAAAATCACATAGTGAAACATGAGTGTCGGTGTAATGCCACAAGCGAGTCAACTCAAGGCATGGAGTCCACATCCAAAGCTTTCTCTTATATGTTTATTAAAGGAAGTCAACTAGCCAAAAGAGACAACGACAAGTGACATATGAGGACAAGGCTACCTAACCCCTTGCCTCCACTTAGTGTAAGACAAGAGTGAGCCGACAAACATGCTAGAGTGAGAATCAATATCAATTAGAGGAATTAGGTGCTCCCTCATAAGGAAGAGCACTACACTCCTTAAGATGTTGAATTTTATCACTTAAATCCTCACATTCATTAGTAGAATGTCCATGAACTCTATGATATGCATAAAATTAACTCTTGTAGTAAAATTTCTTTTGTGTCCTTGGAGGAATGGATATCAAATGATCTTGGAGAAGTCTTGACAAGATACCTTATTGATCAATAGTATAATATGTTCCTTTATTTGCACAAGATTTAATACACACACTAAATGATAAGGCCTTAGATGAAAATGGAGATAAGGGTGGTAAACCTAGATCTTTCTTGAAAGAGTATGGTATATTAGTTTTCTTTCTATGTTCATGTTTAGGAGGGAGTTTCTATCCAAGAACAAACAATATTTCAATTAAAATGAAGGGGGTTTATACTTCTGAGAAGGATTGTCTTCTTCATGATAACACAAATCCGTTGTAGGTTTCTGAAAGTTATGCATCATCCTCTCATGAGGGATGGGAGTTAAATAGCCCCCATCACCATGATGGGGTAATGTTTTTGATGTATAACCAAGTTGAGAAAATGAAACACAAGGTTGCTTTGGTATACATTGTGAGATTTTGTACTCTCCCATAAAGGAAGATGCAAAATCTAATGAACCCCAATCATCACTAGAACTTGTTTCTAAAAATGAATCATTTGCATATGAATCTTTGGAATTTGAGGGTGAGGTCTTGGATTATTTATTGAAATGAGGTGTAAAATCTAATGATACCCAATGATCACTCAAGAGTTTCATTGGAAGTGAATTAGGATTGACATAAACTTGTATAGGTTCAACTTTTTATTTTGGATTGTTATGATCATATGATTTATAGCTTCATTCATCTACTTCAGCCATGCATATCATGTTGTTGTATTCAAATTTCATCGCACGGTGAAGAGTAGAGGGGACTCCTTTCATAGCATGAATCCATGGTATCCCTAGGAGACTATTGTATGAAATAGGTCCTAGCATGATATGGATAGGGGTAGGCAACACTACACGTTTGATGTCAATAGGTAATGTGATCATTCCTACTGGCTTCATATTAACATTGTCAAAGCCATAAATATTAACATCATTAAGTTGAATGAGCCTTTTTTCCATGCCAATTTTATCTAGGAGGTCAATGCTACAAATAATAAGACCCGCTTCATTGTCTATGAGAGTGTGCCT
The DNA here is from genome assembly GCA_007258455.2 of Sequoia sempervirens. Lineage (NCBI taxonomy): Eukaryota > Viridiplantae > Streptophyta > Pinopsida > Cupressales > Cupressaceae > Sequoia > Sequoia sempervirens. The sequence goes on along the minus strand of VDFB02000003.1, from coordinate 404,445,818 downwards.
AACTCTAGTTTCATTAATGATCACCTTTATCATCAAGAATTCATTTTCAAGTTTTGAATCTCAAGTGAGGGTAATTCATGTTTAGGGAATGCGATTTCTAACTATGTGACTTGCATACAATCAAAGGAGGGTGTTACATTATTCAATTTTATATAAGATTGGATATCCTCTTGCTTTATTTGAAATATTTCTTGAAATAGAAAATTGTATGTAGGTGATAGTTGAATGAATTTCCATATGGATATATTATCGAGTCTTTTTAAGGTCTTCAACACTAGAAAAATAATGTTGATGTAATGTTAATGGAGTGGGAGGGGTTTGTGGTTTCCTACATGTTTGAGAAACTATGTTATAACTTGGTTGATGTGAAACATTGTTACTATTAGATTTCATCATAAATTTCAAGAAACCCCTTATTTTCTTATGTAATTCACCAATGGGAGGTGACATAGGAGGCTCGCTAAGGAAAGGAGATCCAATTTGTGTCATGATAACTTCAACAAACCTATCTTTATTTGCATGATCTAAGGAAGCCTCATTATTAGTATTTACAACATCTGTCAATTTTCTCATTTTCTTGCACCATGATATCCTCCCTAAGAGGAGATTTTTCAGGAGAACTACAAACTAGATGTTCATGACATTCAAAATTTTGTTCTTCTAAAATGACTTCATCACAAGTACTTAGGGATTTACCAATGGTTGAATTTTCTTTCTTACCAATGATAATTTTTTCTTGTTCAATAATGTTTTCCCTAGAAGAAGAGAGACACATAAGACTCTCATCGATTGTATTTTCTAACATCAAAGTATCTTATTCACAACTAAGAGAGATACTAGGAGAAGAACAAATGTGATTGTCATGTTTATCTATGATTTCATTTTATTTCACTAAAACATTTTCACAAGCAATGGATGATTGGAGACTAGGTAAGGTGATGTTTAGAAATGTGTCTATGATCTCATTCTCTTGTGCCATAATATCTTCCAAGGGGGAGGAGGAGAAGGAAAAGAAAAGACTCATGATTCTCAATGATTGCATCTTCTTTCACCAAGATACCTTTTTCACTAATGAGAGAGGTATAGGGAGAAGAACAATTATGATCTTCATGTTTATTTATGCTTGTGTCTTCGTGTAGTCACAAAAATAGTACACCCCACCTTGGAGGAATAGAGCACAAGGATAGGGTTCCTATTTCACACTTTCTACACTCAAGGACACCTTAGAGATCTCAATATAATGAAGAATTGAGGGAGAGATCTAAAAATAAGGTATATTTAGGTATGTTTAGAGATTAATTAAGAATGAATGAGGGGTTTACCACCAAGTTTAAACTTGGAAAAGACAATTAAATGCAAGATGAAATGCAAAACCCTAATATGATGCAAACTTGATTTAAATGACCTAGAAATGCAATGGAAAAAAAATAGAAAGCTACAAAATAGAATGTGTGCACCTGGAAATCTAAAGATGACTAGAAGGAGCTCTAAAATGCTAGAAATTGTAACTTCTTTACCTAGTGGGACTCATTCACCATTCTGGGTGAATCAATCCGAGTTATGGATTTTTGCACAAGAGAAGGTTTCAGACAAAAGGGTATCTGAATTTGTAAAGATTTTAGAAAAATGCCTACAATGGGACTGATTCGCCACTTGTGGTGAATGAGTCCAGTTTGGATTTTCTAGAACTTCAAAGTTGTGATCTACACCTCTTACTATGATCAATCTACTTCTCTAGGTTTTCAAATCTAAAACTCTAATTTCAGGGCTGTAGATGACCATTTAATCAAGATTATGACCTTGCAAGTAGGGGGTCACAACTCCAACAAGCTTGCAACCTAATCCTCAATGATCTTCAAATCTTCAAAGCACCTAGATCTTGACAATAGGTGTAGAACAATGCTTGCTCTTGGATCTTCAATGCTACAACACAACACTAGCTCTATAACATGCTTGATGCTTGCTATGCTTGACATGATGATGGATCTTGAACTACTGCAACATTGGATGAAGCATTTTTCTCTTGAATGCCTTAGAAATGTTCTTGAATGCACTCTTGATGATATTGTGAAGTCTTGGAATGCTTAATTCTTTCTTTCTTGACTTAATATCATGAATTCTTGTATTTATTATGTGAAATAAGGATTTGAAAGCTTGCATATATAGGAAATCCACTCAAATGACCATTTATTTGATCCCAAAGGCCAACATAGAAGAAATTTGAACTTAAAACCTAGTTTTTCCTACTCAAACCTTGAAAATGGGCCAAATGAGACTCATTTTCCAAGCTAGGTAAATGAGTCCCAATTGGATGGGACTCATTCATCCAAAGTGGTGAATGGGTCCCACACGGGCTATTTTGCTTGCTAAAATGTTGGGGAATGTGTAAATTAATTCTATATGTTGATATTGTTGGGGTTTTATTGAAATATGCCTTGGGATGCATAATATAGGGTATTAGGGGCATATTAATGATGATATTAAGGCCATAAATGCAAGTGGTCCCAAAATTCAATGTGAAAATGTAAATAAATACACTTTACAACATTAAATTAAGGCAAAAATAGGTCTATTTAGCTAAAAAGAGCCCTAAATCTAGTGTGAATGTGTAGAACACATTACAACACTAGATTAGGACCACTATTTTTACAAGCCTCCTAAATTTAATGTGAAAATTTAAATAAATACATTTTACAACATTAAATTAGGGAAAAGTTAAGTTTATTTATCTTAGAAGGGCCCAAAACCTAATGTGGATGTGTAAAACTCATCACAATACTAGATCAAGGAAATATCAAGTCCAATTTCTCATTAATTATTCTCGAATTAAGAATGGAAAAGGCGTACCCTTTTTCCATCATTACATCTAGGCCCCACTTTAGTGAGAGGATGAACTTACTTCAAACTTACACTAAAGTATACATTCAAGAGGGGTCCAAGTATATCGATGTCGATGGTCTAGGATAACAAAGATCGAGGATGCAGTCAAGCTGCTAGGATCCAAGATCCTAAGTCAAACTGAAATAAGCAAAAAAGGACACACACAAGGTGTATAATATGCAGCAAAACAAGATACACAAACATACAATGTCAATAACTGAAAGAAAGAAAAACAAAAATAAGCAAAAAGGTGGATCAAGGTTTGACCATTTTTCCAACACGATGTGGATTAGATCTAGGTTGTTTGTCCAAAAATGTATGCTCACTCTAAGGCAACGAAACCCTTAGCTATCTATTGGGTGAGTAATCTAAGAAGGTGATACACATACAAATGATATGCACTCACACACACATGCGAGTGGCTAAGGGAAAGCCATTCCCTCATTTGGCTTCCCGTCAAACCATACCAAAGTTATACCTCTTGATAAATTTGATAAGGCACCATGCAAAATTATTTTCGAGCCTCATGAGACAAACAAAACTTCATATGCTTGGATCTCATGAAAAAACAAGATGGCTCCATAAAAATGCAAAGTGTGTTATGCAAGGTGGCCATATTATAGTTATTGTAAATGTCAAGTAGTGTAAGGTTTTTTCAAAAGGGATTTTGCTTAATTCATGCAAGGTCTCTTCTTAGGGAAAATTGTGCCTTATGTCTCCAAGAGAGGGAAAGTCAAAGAAATATCACACTCTTGGAAGAAATCAAGCCCAATGATACCACCAAGAAAAGGACATATCACAAGAAGAAAGAAAATTTCACAATGAAACATGAGTGTCGATGTATGCCCCCACTTTAAACAAGTTGCTAACACCATTACCATGACCACTAGTCTTCTCTTTCATGTGAGGCTATATAGGGACACATATACCTTGTTCTCTATCACCATATTCTTTTCCACTATATCCAAGTTGTTTCATAAGTTCATAACATTTCGCATAAAGATTCTTCATCTCTTTTGGATTTGGTGGTTGCTCATAATTAAGTTCATCAAATTTGGTTGTGTAATTTGTTTTCTTTTGTTCTAAAGTGGTTGAGGTGGATGCTATTGAAGGTCTTCTAATATTTTTTTTTGGCATTACTGCTTTCTCTTTTCCCTTTATTAGATTCTTTGTTTATGATCTCATATTCTCCCATGAATGATGTGAAATCTAAGGAACCCCAATCATCATCTAATAGTTTTGACACTTATTCCATCTCTTGTTTCTTTCCATTCATAGGTTCTATGTTTGAAGTTGGAATTAGTGTGTTTAGAGGATTTGTCCTTCCTTTTTCAACTTGTAAGAAACTTTTAGGCTCAGGGTTTATTTCAACTTGGTATACCTTGTTGTAGACATAATTCATGATATGATGAAGGGTTGAAGGCACTACATGCATCTTATGAATCCATGGTCTTCCTAAAAGAAGACTGTATGACAGATCATGAGGCATAACATGAATCAAGGTTTGTAAGGTAGCTTCTCCAACTATAATAGGCCAAGTAATCACATTGAGTGGTTGCTTTCCTACATTGTCAAATCCTAGAATTAATAAGGATTCATATTCAATTTTTTATTTTTCCATGTGCAATCTATCTAAAATTTTGACACTACATGCATTAAGAGCTAAGCCATTATCCACAAGCGTCCTTTTTAGTCCTATTCTATTGAATTTGGCTATTATCATGAAGGCATCATTTTTATTTCTCATTTCCAAAGTGGGTAGCTCATGTTGATGAAAAGTAATGTCTACAATGTTCAAAGTTATGAATGTTGGAATATGTTGTCATTGACGTCAAAAGGGGATCAGAGGAGAATTGTGTTGATCCTATGTAGAAGTGCATACAGTTGTCATTGATGTAAAAAGTGCAAATCAAGCAAAGGTGTTTGTTGGCATGATGATAGAAGATGGATGAGACAATAGTGGATCTAATGGAAAATTCAAACTGGGTCTCTTGAGAACTTTATAGAAAGGTATTGTGTAGGTCGAGGAAGTGAATTATGCACCCGAATTTTATTTTTTTTCTCTTCGATGTTAGGGTTTATCAGTTAAACCCTAAGGATACTTGCAGTCATGGTGTTTAGAACAAATTTCTATTTTGGTGTTGACTTGGTATCAGTGGTTGTTAGTTGCATTAGTTGCAAATTATGTATTTACAATCGTGAGGGTGATGATCCCTCTACCTAGTGCCTTAATGTCATACATTCCCTTTCAGATCGACATGAAAATTTGTGGTTGGCAAGAGTGAATGGAGTCACAAGATTCCAAGTTTTCCTTACCTATATTGCAATTTTCTCAAGTTTCAAAACCTCCTGACTTAATGACTTAGCTAATGGAGTGATAAGGAAGAAGGATCTCTTTATTGTCGGTGATGTCATGAGTTTGCAAGAGTTCATAACCTCTAACAAAAAGGTTCTTATGTTCATACTTTTAGCGACTTACTGATGCAGCAACAAGAAGTATGGAAGTGTTGTTGATGAGACTATATGGTGTCAGAGAGACATTTGTCAATGTCTCTTTGACATGGCAATGTGAAGGAAGTGCTCGAGTGGGACCTAGACACGATGGCGTGGGTGATAGAGATGTCGAAGTAGACGCGTGGTGTAACAAGACTAGATAAATGGTAATCCAAATCCTTTTTGTGGATTACAATGTAATGACATGGTGATGAGGTGGACAGGTAACATAGTCAATGGATTTTGTTAGCATGACTAATGGTTTTTGGTGAGACCTACTTAGATGTCTCCTCAACAACTCGATGACTCTTTCATCAGTGATACATTGGCGTATCGCCAAGACTTTAATGAAAGTATCTTCATTAGGGTGATGGGAGTATGATGCCAAGTGGGACCCAATGAGATGTTGACATCAGTGGCATACACGTGGCAGCCACCTACATACCCCACTGAGATGTTAGTGGGACCTGAGCAAGACCCATGTGGTTAGCAGAGAACGGTGCAGATCACACAAAATAGATTAGATGATGTTGGTGAAATTATTTCTCATCAGTGTGATTTTGATGTATTGATGGGAGTCTTGAAGATGTCACTTTGATGAAGCAATAAGGCGAGAAGCCAGTGGGACTTGATTGTGATGAAGGTTGACAAGTGGTGGAGAATTATTGGTTGGTGTACTAATTCACATCGTTGTTGCGAATTAGGTGGTGATGGCATGGAAAGCATGTAGGTTGTGGGCCCAATCAGATAACATTGCAAGCATATCAATGTGACTTGCTTATTTTAGAGAGAGTTGGTAAAGTGTCCTAGTGATAGAGTGATATGATTGATCGATGGTCAAGTTTGATCAAAGGTTGATAAGACAATTTTGGTACAAACTTGCTTCATCAGTGTGAATGTTTTGTATTAGTAGAACCTTGAAGCATGTCCCAACAACACAATAATGGGTGAGTGTATGTGCTTCATCGATGTGATTTTAGTGTATCGACAAGACATTGATGGATGTCTCCTCATGGATAAAGTGATAAGCAAGTTAAGATTCATCAGCGTAACATATACCTTTCGGTGGGACTTGGCTAGAAGTCTCCTCGACAACCCGATTGCGTTCTATGGTGAATAACCCTAAGATTGATGAAGGATATTTGAATGATCACTTATCCAATGGTTAGGATTTAAAGATACAATAGTAAATGAGGATCATAGGATCAGGGCACAAAAAGAGAAGATCAATGACCAAAATTCAAATGCAGATATTTGTAACGACTCAACAATGTAATCAAGATTTTTTGAATGGTAACCAACATAGAGGAAGGATTTAATTGGTCCAAATACACCGAGTGACCAATGTAAATGAGATTTTATTGACTAGGTAGTGAAATAGATAGGAGAAGTGATCAAGATCAAATTTGATCTTACTGGCAAGATAATACATTTAATGTGTATCAGATTCTAGGGTCGATAGAGAGCTAATTCAGGCATCTTCTTTGTAATCTAATTAAATGTGGGATCGGCTTGATGCCAAGGTAGAGTGACAATTAAGATATCTGATAGATCCTATTAGATGAATTTATGATGAGCTAGATAGTGGTGTGTGGCTTGATGAAAAGGTAGCTTTCTAGTGAAGTTTACAAGCTAAGGAAACCCTAGCAAAAGGTTTGAGATGATCTGAACAATAGAAAGAATCTCAAGGTAGAGATTGTAGGTTGATGGAGATAAAACACAATTAGATATTTTCAATGTTAGATGGATGCAGCAAGTGTGCACAAATAGGGAGAATGACCTATAGTTGTATGTAGTGTTTAACAGTGTAAAATATTGTAGAAGCATGCTACTAAGATAGGACTATTTTTGTCTATCTGTGAGAAAGAGAGAGATGTGCATCAGATAGAGAATGCATTTGTAATTTTCTAGACTATAAAATGGAACATCATCTAGGTTGGCTTTTAGGAGAGTGCAAATGTGTGAGATATTGTAGAAAGGGAAGAAAGTGTAATGTAGAGTAGAGGAGAGTGTAGAGTAGAGGTATGTGTTATTGAGTGTGTAGCTTCAAGTAGCAGAGTGTGTGTTGCAGTGAAAGAAACAAAGTACTGAAAGTAATGATGCATTATAGATTTTGTAGAACCAAATTGTATTCATATATGAATTTGTAATGTTGTACTGAGTTGTGGTTCAGATCAGGGGATTGCAGTCTCCTTGAAGTTGTGACTTCTAAATTAGGGTGTTGCTACATCCTAGGGGTTGTAGCTCCTAAAATAGGGTGTTGTTGCATCCTTGAAGTGGTTACTTCTAAATTAGGTAGTTGATGCTTCCTTGGGTTGTGGACCTAAGAAATTATATTAGAGATTTGGATTGTGACACTAGATTTGAGAAGTAGACTCAAGTAGCCTTAGTCACCGTGGTTTTTCCCATATTGTGTTTTCCACATATATCTGGTGTTATGTGACATTTTTGTGTGCATGAATATTTTAGTATCACATGATTAATATCTGCACATTAAGGGTTAAAGAAAGTAGTCTTCATAAAAGGTTTTAAGAGCTAAATTTTTAATATAGATACTGATTCACCCCCCTCTTAGTAGATCATTGTGTTCTAACAATTGGTATCAGAGCCCTAGGTTCCATAGGAGAAGCTTAACTAGCTCAGATAGATCTTGGATAGGTGAACACAATGGAATTTTAGGAAGTTTCAAATAAGCCACCTAGGTTTTATGGAACAAACTATGCTAAGTGGAGCTCATTAGTGGAAGGATACTTAGTTTCTCTTGTAACTAAAGTTTGGGCGTCTGTTGAGACCCAATATCTATTCTTGATATTATTCCTACTAATCCTATAGGAAAGAAGATTCATGAGGAAACTGAGAAATATTTATTTATTATTATAAGAAATTTGTTTGATTCTATGCATAACAAAGTTATGCATTGTAAAACTACTTATGATGTCTAGGAAAAATTGAAGAAGATCTATGAAGATGACACCAAAGTGAATTTGGAAAAGTTACAAGTGTTGAGAGAAAAAATTGAAGGCTTGAAGATGATTGAAGAAGAGAATATTGTGGACTATCTTCAGAGAGTTGATGATGTGGTAAATTCCATTAAAGGATATGGTGTGGATCTAAAAGAAGAAGATGTGTTGAAATTTCGTAGGTCTATGACAACTAAATATGACTCCAAGATTCCTTCTATTGAAGAAGGAAGAGAAATCAATAAACTAAATCTTGATGAGGTGCATGGCATAATTACTACATATGAGATGAGAATGTCAGATGCTGAGTCATCTAGGAGAGAAGCTACATTTAAGGTTGTCAAGAAAGGAAAAGATGAAGCTGATAAGAAAGAAAAAGTTGTCATTGCATCTGATCATGAAGAAAACAATGAGGAAGAAGCAAAATTCATAAGAAGACTAAGGAGAGGATCAAGAAGAGTTTGTACATCAATGAAGAATGTGAACTATCAGAAGCTAGTGATAGTTCAGAAGAGGATCAAGATAGTACCCCTATAATGAGAGAAGATAGAAAATAATTTCAATATATGGCTAAAGAAAATAAGGATTAGAAAGATGCACAAATTGAGGACTTACATGAGGAAGAATAGGAGGTAGTTTTTGATCTTGAAAGAGAATTAACTAGTTCTCTTGAAGATCTTGATGAAATAAGAGATAAATATGATGATCTTAATAAAGAAAACAAGAAATTGAAAAATAATGCTCAAAAGGTGACTGACAGATTTACTCAAGAACTTGAGGAATCCAATAAGGTGATAGTAGGTCTAAAAGTTCATGTAGAAGAGATCAAAAGAGTTGAAATAGTTTCCTTAAGAAAAGAATTGGACAAAGCTAAGGAACGGATCAATAAGGGTCTGAAACTAAAACGAGGTAATGATATTCTTGATGAAATGGTTAAGTCACAAATTCCATCAAGACCTAAGGAGAAGGTTGGCCTTGGATTTGATAAGGGAATGAGTTCCTCTACCAGTACTTCTGCAAAACTATATGACATATCTATTGCAAAAGAGAGATGTTGCACCAAGGAAAAGAAGCCCACAATAGAGATGAAAATGAGTAAATCAGTCCCTGAAACATTGAGGAAGAAGCAACATACAAAGGGAGATGATGCATAAAGACTTACTAGGATGAGATATGCCAAAATGTGAAAGCAAAGAAGACCACCTCATCCAACTCAAAGGAATTCTATGACTAGGTACTGTAGACACCCAAAATTGTCCTCTTGCAACACCTGTCTTGACATTTCATCATTTAGGCATCTTGTAGCATGTTTTTCCCTAGATACCCATGTCATCGTCTAATTAGTTAAATAAATCATATTTATTTTACTAATTTCATTTATCCCCGTCCTCTAATGTTAATTAAATAATTTATATTATTTAATTAATTAAATCATTTCTAATGTTAATTAAATAAGTTATATTATTTAATTAATGAAATCATAAATTCGATGTTAATTAAATATGTCCAAAATTTATTTAATTAATAAAATCCTAAAAAGATCTTGTTAAATCATGACCAATCAATGCACACATTGTCTAAACATAAAGCTTCCACTCATTCCACCAAACCCAAGGGATTCCAAAATAAAAATTTGGATGCCTCTACACATAAAGTCAAAAATTCTAATGGTCCTAATGCCTTAGCATACAATTGCAAAAATTCAAAGCCAAGTACATCTAAAAGGCTATATAAGCCCATACCTCCAAAAGTAAAGGCCAAAACTAAAATGGTTTGGGTACCTAAGCAAAAAGAAATCAAGTTAGACGAGGCATTCACGTCACAAAAATCCCAACCATCCCCTCCCATCCAAAATACACATTCCATCCAAAAATCTCAAATTTTGAAAACCCACAAGCCCAATAAAAGTCATAAAAATACTAAGCCTATGTGGGTACCTAAGGCACTTCATCCACCACCTCCTAAGCAAATATTTCCATTGCTTCCTACAGCCCATCCACATCAAAAGCTTCAATGTTTATCACAATGTGTGCAACCATTGGTCATGGTTCCTTTCCATTTCACACCAAATCCACATAACTCCTACTCATCCTTCACTCATTGTCCTACATATCTCCCCCATCATCGTCCGATGGTCCATGCTTTTGGCTAAGCCTCCCCATGCATCTTTGGCATAAGTCCCATATAATCCCTATCATCTTCCCGACATAATCTACATAATAATCCATTATTGTCCTCCATAATCCACATCATAATCCATCATCTACCTACTCCATCTCCCTTTCATGTCATCCCTTACCAACATCTATGAGCATAATGACATTTGACATGGCCCATGCAATGACATCCATCCCTAGTGGGACTATCACCTTTCATGCAACTAGACACCTAAGTCCCTCCTATCCAAAAGTCAAAAATAATAAAAGAAAGAATAAAACAAAAAGAGTAAAGAGAAATCCCTTCATCCAACGGTGAAAACCTGGTAAACATGCACCTTGGATAAGTACCGTGATGAAAACCTGGCAAACAGGCATCATGTGTAGGTTGATCTTCTATGTCACTTACACTTGGGGGCACCATGTCTTATCTATCCCTCCTATCATTCATGTCTTGTCATTTACATCCTACCTACCATCTTTAGCCATCATATTGAGTCTATTCATATATACCTATCATATCGAGTCCATTCATCCACCCTTCTTCTATTGATCTTGATGAAGATATAGGGGCAAACGTTGAAACATGCTTTGAGTATCTCTTGACATACCTCATCCCTTCCAAACAAGCATATCATTATCTCATTGTCATAAGCTTTGTCATGAAAAATCCTAAGTATTGTACCTAGAATGGGGTATGTTATTCCTATGTGACATAGTCTTTGGAGATCACATCCTTGCTCCCTTGTGACACATACACCCCTTTCATCCAATAGTCCCATCTATCCCCTTGCACTTAGACTTGGTTTTCCCCTTGTCATTGGTATCTAGCACAAAGGCTATTCAAATTTTCATCCTTTGACACCTCAAAACATTTGACAAGTCCAAAAAAATCAAAACATTCCAAAAGTCCAAAAAAAGTCAAAACATGTCAAAAGTCCAAAAACGGTCAAAACATGTCAAAAGTCCAAAAACGGTCAAAACATGTCAAAAGTCCAAAAATCAAAACATTTCAAAAGTCCAAAAAGTCAAAACATTCCAAAAGTCCAAAAATCAAAACATTCCAAAATTCCAAAAAAATCAAAACATTTCAAAATACAAAAAAATCAAAATATCCCCAAAAATATAAAAAAATAAAATAGCCAACAAAAATTCAAGCAATAATTCAAAAGCAAGTCAATCCATATCAATCAATTCAATCAATCTTGTCAAATTATCCAATCACATCCTTTGGTCTTAATCCTAATCTTGTTGTAAACCCAATCAATCAAAGTCAATCTATCAATTGTCAGTCATCCTTGTGTTGATCTAGGGATATGTATTTCCCCACAATGACAACACTATCATCATTAGTCACCATCATCAATCAATCAGTCAATCAATCAATGGTTTACAACTTGACAGGGGCAATACCTTGTTTGTTTTTGTATCATTTGTGCATGCTTGCTTGTGTGTGTTATCATTTTATCTTGCATTTGTATCAAATCCATATCATTCCAGCTAATATTCATATCTTGTGTGTGTTGGAATATCTTTTTGCATTATCCTTTGCATCTATGGTCACATAATACCTTTTGTGCATTAGGACTTTAATGCTCTAAATCTACTTCCTCATACATCTAGACAAGGTTATATTACGTTGGGGCACGAGACACATCGTCACCTTGGTCCTTATATCTTGGTGCATAACGTCTAGTGCTATATCAAACATCATGGTTGCTCATCTTTCATTGCAGCATAACGTATCATTCATTCCTTCATCTTTAGTTCTTGACCCATCCCTTTCATTTCGAGATCCTACCCATGTTTGTTCAACCTGCCTATCCTCTTGAGGGGGCATCATCATCCTATCTTTCTAGCATTATCCATTTTTCTCTGTCCATACCTTAGTTTCTTTGAAATGATGTTACTCGACACAAATCGCATCATCTTGAACATCATCTCAAAGAGGGGCAAAATGTAGACACCCAAAATTGTCCTCTTGCAACACCTGTCTCGACATTTCATCATTTAGGCATCTTGTAGCATGTTTTTCCCTAGATACCCATGTCATCATCTAATTAGTTAAATAAATCATATTTATTTTACTAATTTCATTTATCCCCTTCCTCTAATGTTAATTAAATAATTTATATTATTTAATTAATTAAATCATTTCTAATGTTAATTAAATAAGTTATATTATTTAATTAATGAAATCATAAATTCGATGTTAATTAAATAAATCCAAAATTTATTTAATTAATAAAATCCTAAAAATATCTTGTCGCTTTCTTTCCAAAACTGAACTCATGTGTATCTAATTAATTTATTTAATTAGATAGTTCGTCAATTATCCTTCTCATCTTTTTTGAGATTTATTTCCTTAAAACAGGAAATGAAATATTTCCATCTTTTTTGAAATCTTATCTCATCTCGTTGTATTTCCTCTTTTGTCAAAAATCAAATCATTGTCGAATCTTGTCAAATCTTATCTTCGTCAACGTCACGGCTCTATAAATACAGCGTCTCGCAATCCATTTAAGAGGTTGATTCGTCTAGCACCCAGACTCTGTCAAAATTAGTCTCATCTCTACCTATCATTCTTTCTATTTGTCATTGTCATTGTCAAGTCGTTATGCTGCAGGAATAAGCACTCAACATTCCTCCATTGTCAACCCTTCAAAATCTCACATTCACATGTAGGTGGAGAAGAGCAATGGAGATAAATCGAATTGATGCGGAGATCGGTTTGCCTTTGTGTTGTTTATTGTGATTTTCGTATTAGTTTGTACTCTATTGTGCTTGATAGGTTAATTAGTTCATTGTTTTCATTAAATGCTAAATATGCTGATTTTTACCCTATCTACAGGTACTCCTCAGATTTTTATGGTTATTGTTTTACTTGTAATCAATTTGGTCATAGAGCATGTGAGTGTACAACACCTAGTAGGAGCGTAAAAGATTAGCATAAAAATTCATTTACTCTTAGTGTAGACATGGGTGTGATGTGTTTTAATTGCCACAATATTAGTCACTTTGTGAAACATTGTAAAATGAATCCTATAAGAACAAAAGCACATAGTAAGAAAAAGAGTATGTCCCCCAAGGTGAACAATGGTTGACATATTCTTGAGAAGAAGGCTGATCAGAAAGAGAAAAGGACAAAGAGCGTTTGGAGAGAAATGCTAGCAGGAAGTGCTCCATAAGGCTTCTTCTACCTTACATCATTGATTTGTAGTGATAGGGTATGAATTTAGGGGGAGCTAAATTTATATTTCATCCATCCCTAGAAATGGAGAAGGTGAGATCAAGCCAGGTAAAATATGTTTTACAAATTTCTAACGACTTGATGATTGCATATGTATGGTCACATTATTTCTCTTTGAAATGCTCGTTAGAGGGTAAGAAAATGAGAATAGAAGTGGATTGTTAGCTATAGGAATTGATATCAGATACTAAAGTAAAAGTGGTGTAAATTCTCTATTAAGAGAAATGCTTCTTACTTGCAAGAAGAAGATATATGTATTAGGGGGAGCTTTTCTATGTATATTATTTTTAATCTGGTACCAAACCATTACAAATTGGTTTAGAATAGGTTATTTGGTATAGAGCCCCTGAAATGAAGCTAGTGAAGAATGGAGCAAGGTCTAAGGGGGAGCTACTATAGGTATCAAATTAGTGTTACACTTGATACAATGCAGTCTAGGATATCAATTGGTGTCAAGTATATGATTCAATTGGCACATAGCATAAATAAGAATATCTACAATTGGTATCATACCTGATTGGAGAAGATCATATAATGGCACTTTATTTGGCATCAAATTTTTATTAGTACACAAAAGTTGAAGCATATGGTATTGCCATTATAGTAAAAAAGTTGAATGCAACAATTGGCATGACAGAATTTTTTTTTTTCAATTAGTATCCATCAAAGGGGGAGCTAAGTCCCTTTTCCAAGCTAAGATGAAGTGAAGAATGCAATAGTATGTTAGATGCTATGGATATGGTTGCTGATATGTGGTTGTCATTGATGTCAACACTATTAGCATTCGGTGTACTAGAGGCTGTATATGTCGAGGATATTGAGAAAATTGTAAAAGGAAGTGTTCTAGGTTCCCAATGGAACTGTGCAGGTCTTGAAGGTGTCTTGTTCTATACATTGAAGATTTGTTGGTGTGGATTAAAGGGTTTACTACTAAATGTTTCTAGATCATCTACGAGAATTTTTAGAGGTCCACATGAAGTTTTGAGTATGTTGTGGTCTGATAGTGTTTCTATGGTCTTTGTCAGTGTTTCTAAATGAATATTGTGTGATTCTATTAATCTATGTTGTTGCGGATGCTTCTATGTTGTTTCTTGGTGTTCTTGGATGTCTCTATATCATTCTCTATCTTTTTGGTTCATCCACACTACTTGGATAGCTCATGGTTGAAAATATTTTCTGGCGCATGTTAAGTTTTTCATGTTCTTGGCTGACATGTTGATGGTAGCGTGTTGTGGATCTTCGTGGTGAAATTAATTAAATTATTTTTGTGTTGAAGATGTTAGTTTGGGTGCCCACTATGTTGTGGCTGACTTTGGTGCATTTGCATTGGAAATTTATTTGTAAATTTGGGCTGACATTGAAAATATGTTTAATTTTTCTGGCCGACTAAGTTGTAATGAAATCCCATGTAGCGGATATATATGAGCGATTGGTTGAGCAAAGTTAGTGTGTGCATGAGTGTGAATGTATGCCAAAGAAATTGTAAATGTGTGAATAGTGTTTATATCATTTGATTACTAAGCAGAGAGTGAAGAAGATTGATTAAAGTGTGAAGAAGGTTTTTTGAGCTTAATTGTGTTGGAAAACGTGCCTCAATCTTACTGGCATGTAAAATCCTATAAGAGAAAATTTGGTGTGACAGTCTTACTGTCTGGCCAAATAACAGTTCTGTAACCTTGTGGAATGCTCATGTTGCCGAGACATTGTTGCTATCTTGCGGACTCTTGTTATCGTTGTGACATTTCCTTCAATGTGAGTTTCCCATCTCCTTCTGCCTGAGTAGATCTCTTGACAATGGTTTGGTGTCAAATGGTTATCAGGGAGACTTGTGGCGCCATAAGTCATCAGGGAGAGACTTGATTGTTTGAAATGACTCATCCTGACAAGATATGTCTCGCTGACAGTGGTACACTCAGAGTCATCAGGGAGAGGCATGGAGGCTTGGTAATAACTCTTGGCGATGGATGTAAGTCTTTCTGATGGGTATGAACATTGGTATGACCTCTTGGCAATAGCATTTCTCTCGTCGATGGGTATATTGCTTCGGTGTGACCTCTTGGTGAAAGTGGTAGTCTCTCTGACTATTCTATGTTCGATATGATGTCTTAACCAATAGTGGTAGTCTTGCAGATAGCGTTACATGAGTTTATTGTCAGTATGAAGTCTTAGTGATATGGCTTGTCTTGCCAACAACTTTGCTCGATGAATATTAGTATGACATAAATATGTATGAGACTCTTGGCGATAGGAGAACTCTTATCGATAGAGCTTCACAAGATGTATTTGCGTTCGGTATGACCTCTCACCGATAGCGATGGTCTGGTCGATGCTTCTACAATGGATATTAGTATGATGTCTTAGCGACAAGGGTGAGTCTGAGTGATAGCTTTTGAACTCAGTGTAACCTCTTGCCGAAGGTGATGGCTCTAGCCGATATCAATAGTTGGGCTTTGTGGCATCGGGGAGACATGGTTAGTGTCTCACCGACATGCGAATACTATTTGAATTTTTTTGACCGATTGGAAGACTATCCTACATGGTGTGTCTTCGACCAATCAGAGAAGCATAATGGGAACTTTTGGAAGTTAGACTGGTGTGGCTGTTCCTATGAGGAAGATCAATAGATCATGGATGACATGGATTTACTCAGGAGTTGAAGATGATGATCGGTTCAATGAATAATTCGATGGGTGATCAGTGTGTATGAATTTAATTCAGAGTGTCTTGTAAATAGAATGTTTTGTACAAGGTTGATCATTTGATTATGCTGCTATAAATTGACATCAGAGGGTGAAGCCCGTACTTTGTATGTAATTTGTTTACTGTAATACAAAGGGTTTTTTCTTGGTGTGGTGGGTTTTTCTCCCATAAGGGTTTTCCCACGTAAATCTGGTGTTCATCTGTGTATGTTCATTTTTCTATTTCTGTTATTTCTTTCAAGTGTATCTTAATTGGAATGTAATTGAAAATTTAAAGTCACCTCTGCATTCTTCTATGAGGTTTTGATGTTAGGAGAGTTAGTTCCGCACCTTAGCTTTCCTTACAAGTGGTATCAGAGCCTGGCTAGTTGTGTTATCCTTGTGGGTACGTTGGGTTTTTTGTGTCAATTCTATTTTAGTGGGAGTCTTGTAGAAGTTTGGTAATTTGAATTATAGGTTAAGATGGCAGGCACGTTAGGAAAGATTGAAATTGAGAAATTCAATGGCAGCAATTTTGAGTTGTGGAAACTTAAAATGGAAGATCTGTTGGTTGATCATGATCTTTGGATTGTTGTGTCTAGAACAAATCCTACAGGCATGAAGCAAGAGGATTGGGATCTTGCAGATAGAAAATCAAAGGGGTTGATAAGGCTCTATTTATCAGACTTTGTTCTTCTGAATGCTCATGAAGAAAAGATTGCATTTTCCTTGTGGAAAAGACTAGCAGCTATTTATCAGGGCAAGTCCTTGGTGAATAAATTGTTCTTGAGGAAGAAGCTGTACACTTTGAGAATGTAGGAGTGAGGATATGTTGTTGATCATTTGAACGCTTTCAACATGTTGATTGCTTAGTTAGCATCTGTGGGTGTGAAGATTGATGAAGAAGATCGTTGTATGCTATTATTATGTTCTCTGCCAGATTCTTGGGATCACCTGGTGATGGCTATTGGGAGTACGACATCCAATTTTAAGATGGAAGATGTTGTTCCTTCTATGTTATCAGAAGATATGAGAAGGAAATCTTCTGAGATGGTGAATAAATTGTTCTTCTTAGAGTGATGTAGATGCCTTCATTGCAGCCTTGGCTACACAAGAATGAGATGATGTCTGGCTAATTGATTTTGGAGCATCTTTCCACATTACATCTCATAGAGACTAGTTCATGAAGTATGAAAATTATGATGGTGGAAAGGTGTATTTGGCAAGTGATTCATCTTTGGAAATAACTGGCTATGGAAGAGTCAGAATTCAATTCCCTGATGGAAGAGTGAAGGAAATCAATGATGTAATGCATATACCAGGTCTGGCTCAAAATTTACTTTCTGATAGTAAGCTAAATGATATTGGAGTGCAAGTCACATTCTCTAGAAATGGTTGCAAGATGACTAGAGGCTCAATGGTGCTAGCAAGGGGTGCTCGTATTGGTACCTTGTATAAGTTGGATGCACATGTTGTACAATACAATAGTGTCTCTGCAAAGTCACAGAAAGCTACTCATGGGGAATAAAAACCTTGAAGAGACTATGCACTATGGAAGTTAAACTTCCAACAAAAAAGACTATGCTTTGGCATCATAAGCTAGGCCACATTGGAGAGAAAGGTTTAAAAACCTTGAAGAATAAAAACCTGGTTGAGGGGCTTGATGATTGTAACCTCGAATTCAAATTTTGTGAACATTGTATATATGGTAAACATCACTGTGTTTCATTTTATTACAGTCCTCACAAATCTTTTGGTTTGCTTGATTACATTCATTTTGATTTTTTTGGTCAAGTGAATGTTCATTCTTTGTCTAAGCCAAGGTACTATGTATCATTCATTGATAATTATTCAAGAAGAGAATTTGTTTATTTTTTAAAAAGTAAATCAAAAATATTTAGTCAGTTTAAGGAATTTAAGAACCTTGTAGAAAATTAGATTGGAAGAAAAATAAAATGTTTAAGGACTGATAATGGTGGTGAGTTTTGTTCTGATGATTTCAAGAGGTACTGTAAAGATCATGGGATTAAAAGACATAAAACTACACCTTACACTCCACAAAAAAATGGAGTTGCAGAAAGGTTCAATAGGATGGTGATGGAAAGAGCACAAAGTATGTTGAGTAGTGCTGGCTTGGAGGAGAAGTTCTGGGTTGAGGCAGTTGTAACATGTTACTTAATAAACCATGCTTTGAATTCCGCTCTTGTTGAGAAAAAACCTTTGGAAACATGGTCTGGAAAGAAGCCCTCTCTGAGACACATTCGAGTCTTTGGTTGTGAGGCATATGCACATGTGCCATATGAGAAAAGATCTAAATTAGAAAACAAGGTTGTCAAATGTACTTTTATTGGTTATAGTGCTGGCATAAAAGGATACAAGCTTTGGAATCCTGATATGGAGAAGATTCTACGCAACAAAAGTGTTATCTTTCATGAGCTGAAGCCTTCTACCTTGGATCTGCAGTCAAAGAAAAAATCAAAAAACAAAAAGGATGTAGTTGAAGTTCCTCCGACAGTAGATAAAGAGGAATTCAAAATTCAAAATGTACCTGAAACTAAGGAGAGCTCGAGTAGTTCTAAAAGTTATGAAGAAGAAGAACAACCTCAGCCTCAGCCCGTGAGGAGGTCAACTCGTGAAAGAAAGCAACTTGATAGGTATGGGTTTTCTTTGATAGATTCTACTTGTGCCTATGCTTTAATTTCTAGCACTAATGAGCCTAAGACTGTGAAAGAGGCATTTGGAATGTTTGATTCAAACTCTTGGTTGGAAGCCATGAATGGAAAAATGGCATCATTAGAAAAGAATGATACTTGGAATTTGGTGCCCTTTCCTAAAGGCAGAAAATTTGTTGGCTGCAAATGGGTATTTCAAAGGAAAATAGGTCTGGATGGCAGTGTGGAAAAGTACAAGGTGAGGTTGGTTGCAAAAGGGTATTCCCAGGTAGAGGGAATTGATTATGGAGAAATTTTTTCTCCTGTAGCTAAGCTGACATCTATCAAATTTCTTTTGTCACTTGCAGCAGCGTATGACTTAGAGGTTGAATAGATGGATGTGAAGATAGCATTTCTTCATGGCGATCTTGAAGAAGAGATTTATATGTCCCAGCCTAAGCACTTTGTGGAGAAATGTAAAGAAAAACTAGTTTGCAAGTTGAAGAAATCTCTATATGGATTAAAGAAGTCTCCTAGAATGTGGTACCATAAGTTTGACACTTTTGTTTTGTCATTGGGATTTGTAAGATCGAAATATGATCATTGTGTCTATTACAAATCTGAAAGTGATCAAGTTCTTATTATTGCTCTCTATGTTGATGATATGTTGTTCATAGGCAATAGTAAGTTTATGATTTCTGATCTTAAGTATCAGTCGTCTGCAAAGTTTGAAATGAAAGATCTTGGTGTAGCAAAGTATATTCTAGGAATGGAAATAACCAGGGACAGGAATAGTAGAAAAATTTGGGTCAGTCAGAGTAAGTATATTAAGACTATTCTAGAGAGATTTTGTATGACTGATTGCAAGCAGCTAGTTGTTCCAGTTTTGTAGGGAACGAAGCTATCTGTTGAAGATTGTCTAAAATCTCCTATTGAGATGGAGGACATGACCAGTGTGCCTTATGCTAGTGTGGTTGGCAGTCTAATGTATGCAATGGTCTATACAAGGCCAAACATTTCCCAAGCAGTGGGAGTACTTAGTCGGTTTATGGCTAATCCTATAAGGACACATTGGGATGCTATGAAGAGAGTGTTTAGATATCTGAAGGGCACTTCAGAACATGCATTGTGTTACCATGGAAACTTGGTTGAATTGCAAAGGACTCTCAACATTTGAGGCTATGTGGATTCTAATTGGATAGGGGACATTGACAGTAGAAGATCCACCAGTGGATATATTTTCATGTTGAATGGTGGTGCAGTGAGTTGGATGAGTAAGTGGTAGGTTGTAGTTGCTTTGTCCACTACAGAGGTAGAGTACATGGAAACAACACATGCCTATAAAGAAGCAATCTGGTTAAAACGTTTGTGTTCTAACATTGGTTTTCATGCATGGAAAATAACAATTTACTGTGACAGTCAGAGTGCTATTTGTTTGGCGAAGAATCCTACTTTCCATGCCAGGACAAAAAATATAGATGTACAGTATCATTTTGTATGAGATATGGTGGAGGATGGAAAGGTCTCTTTAGAAAAAGTGGATACTCTGGAGAATGTTGTAGATGCATTGACAAAGCCAATGAGCACAGACAAGTTTAGGTGGTGTGCCAGTTCGATGGGCCTAAGTGCCCATGAATTTTAGTAGCTTTGTTATGCTCTAGAGGTGTCAGTAAGATCTTCATCAAGTGGGATATTGTTGGAAAATGTGCCTCAATCTTATTGGCATGTAAACTCCCATTAGAGAAAAGTTGGTGTGACATTCTTATTGTCTAGCAAACTAGTAGTTGTCTAAACTTGTTGAATGCTCATGTCACTGAGACATTGTTGTTGTCTTGCTGACTGTTGTTATCGCTGTGACATTTCCATTACTATGAGTTTCCCATCTCCTTCCGCCTGAGAAGATCTCTTGCTGATGGTTTGGTGTCAAATGGTTATCGGGGAGACTTGTGGTGACAAAAGTCATTGGGGAGAGACTTGATTGTCCATAATGACTCATCTCAACAAGATATGTCTCACCAATAGTGTTACACTTGGAGTCATCAAGGACAGGCATGGAGGTTCGGTAAGAACTCTTGGCAATGGATGTAAGTCTCGCCGATGGGTATGAACATTGGTATGACCTCTTGGTGATAGTGTTTCTCTTGCCAATGGGTATATTGCTTCGGTGTGACCTCTTGGAAAAAGTAGTAGTCTCTCTAACTATTCTGTGTTTGGTATGATGTCTTACCGATAGCGCTACATGTGTTTATTGTCGGTATGAAGTCTTAGCGATATGGCTAGTCTCATTGAAAATTTTTCTTGATGAATATTGGTATGACATAAAGATCTATGAGACTCTTGGCGATAGGAGAACTCTTGCTGATAGAGCTTCACAAGATGCATTTTCGTTCGGTATGACCTCTCACCGATAGCGATGGTCTGGACAATGCTTCTACAATGGATATCGATATGATGTCTTAGCGACAAGGGTGAGTCTGAGCGACAACTTTTGAACTCAGTGTAACCTCTTGCAAAAGGTGATGACTCTGGCTGATATCGATAGTTGGGCTTTGTGGCATCGGGGAGACACGGTTAGTGTCTCACTGACTTGCAAATACTGTTTGAACATTTTTGACTGATTAGAAGACTATCCTACATGGTGTGTCTTCGACCAATCAGAGAAGTAGAAAGGGAACCATTGGAAGTTACACTGTTGTGGCTATTCCTGTGAGGAAGATCAACAGATCATGGATGACATGGATTTACTCAGGAGTTGAAGATGATGATCGGTTTGATGAATAATTCGATGGGTGATCAGTGTGTATGAATTTAATTCAGAGTGTCTTGTAAATGGAATGTTCTATACAAGGTTGATCATTTGATTATGCTTCTATAATTTGACATCAGTGGGTGAAGCCCTTACTCTGTATGTAATTTTTTTACTATAATACAAAGGGGTTTTTCTTGGTGTGGTGGGTTTTTCTCCCGTAAGGGTTTTCCCACGTAAATTTGGTTTTCATCTGTGTATGTTCACTTTTCTATTTCTATTATTTCTTTCAAGTGTATCTTAATTAGACTGTAATTGAAAATTTAAAGTCACCTCTACATTCTTCCCTGAGGTTTTGACGTTAGGAGAGTTAGTTATGCACCTTAGATTTCCTTACAAATTGGAACTGTAATCAGGCTTGTGCAGAAGCTATTTTCTCAGTTCATATTCTTTGTATTTTAATCCTATTCTATATTGTTGGACAGTGAGTCCTCTTTTGTATTTGAGTAGTGAGCCCTAGGTAGTGTTCCTTAATGCATGTGCATTCCCCTTATTATTTCTCTTTATACTTTTAACAAAGTGTAATCTTGTGGACTAACATCCACCATGGTTTTTCCCCTAACAGGGTTTCCACGTAAAATATTGGTGTTATTTATCTCTCTGATGTGTTAATTTCTTGTGATTAATTGCTTATTCATCTGATCTAAGATTAAAGTTAAGATAAGTTAGAAAAGAATAAGTTTCCGTGACAACTGATTCACCCCTCCTTTCAATTGTCTTTCCTTATTTTTCAAACAATTGGTATCAAAGCAAGTTTCTCTGAAGAAGTCTAAAAGCTTGAGGTGATCCAAGATGGGAACATTCAAGAAGAACGATCCAAGATTTGATGGCACTAACTACTCAATGTGGAAAGTTAGAATGCAATGTCACTTAAAGTTTATTCGTGAAGCTTTCTAAAATATTACAAAAGATCCATATACTATTCCTCAGAATGGTCCCTTAACTCCTGATGGGATGAAAGATGCTAAAAATAATGTTAGGGCTATTGAAGCTTTGGTGAGTGCTCTGATATATTTAGATATGGATAATATGTTTGGTTTGGAGATAGCTCATGAGATTTGGATGAAACTAGAAACTTTGTATGAAGGAGATGCACAGGTGAAGATGGCTAAGCTATAGAGCTTGAAAGACAAGTATGAGAATTTGAAGATGGGTTAAGATGAAAATATCACTTCTTTTATGCTGAGAATAAATGAAATAGTGATGGGTATTAAAGGTGTCGGTGATTCTGTGGATGAGGATGAAATTGTGGCTAAAGTACTCAGATCCTTGCATCCCTCCTATAAAATGAAGGTTCATGCTATTGAAGAGTTTAGATCAGTAAACAAGATAACAAGAGACACATTGATCGGGAAGCTTGTTGCTTTTGAAATAAGTGAATTTGGTGAATTTACACCAAATACTGAATCTGCATTCAAGGCCACTATATCCGGTAGTAACAGACAAAGATATAATCTGGGAGAGTTCCAGAAAGATATCCAAGTATGATGAAGAACTGAAACATCTTGAAGATAAAGAAAGAGAGGTAGAAGAACTAGAACCTCTAATTGCAAGACAAGAAGGCAAAGGAAAAGGTAAGTATAAAGAGGTATTTCCTATTAAATGTTTTTCATGCAATAAAATAGGTCATTTTGCATCAAGATGTCCAGAAAGAGTTCCTAGATCTAAGCCTAAAAAGTATAGATTCCAAAAGAGATGCTAATTTGTTGAAGAAACAGTGACTGATGATGAGTTTGATAAAGACAATGTAAAAGAAGATGAATGGGCTTTCATTGCTACCATTGAAGATAATCATGTGGCTACCAAATCTACTGAAGATGAAAAAGATCTTTCAGCCCAAGTTGAAGAAAAAGATGAGTGGGTTATTGATAGTGGATGTTCACATCATAAGACTAGTGATAAAAGAAAAATTGTGAGTTTAGAGAAGTATGACGATGGGGTTGTAAGATTTGGAGATAACAATGCTAGTGTGATTCATGGAAGAGGATCTATTTTCATTGGTCGTAAGGATAACACTGATGATGTTCTCTATGTTGAAGGCCTGAAGCACAACTTGTTGCATGTTGGATAGATGGTTCACAAGGGATATGATATTTAGTTCAAAGTTGGAAGATGCAAGATATATGGAAGTTATGGGAATATGATTGCAACAGGGAAAAAAAAGAGGTAATATTTTTCATATGAATATTGCTAATGGAAGTTGTTTAATTGCTCAAATAGATGAAAGTTGGTTGTGGCATAGTAGGTTGTGTCATGTAAACTTTGACAAAATTATCCAGATTTAAGATGTACTCAAGTAGTAAGAGATCTTCTTAAGTTAGCGAAGCCTACTAATATAATCTACAAGGAATGTCAGATGGGTAAACAAACTAGAGTCTCTTTCTGGAACAGATAGTTTCATTCAAATAATTTGCTGGAGCTACTACATCCTAACCTTTGTGGTCCCTCCAAAGTCAGAAATATTCATGGAGAAAGGTATTTTATGTTGGTTATTGATGATTACTCTAGAATGATTTGGGTTTCCTTTTTAAGAGAAAAATGTGAAGAATTGGAGAAGTTCAAAAGTTTCAAGGCTATGGCAGAAAATGAGAAAGGTTTGAAAATCAAGTGCTTGAGATCTAAAAGAGGCGGTGAGTTTATTTCCAAGGATTTCAAATCTTATTGTGAAGAGCATGGTATTAAAAGACAATTATCTGCTCCCTGAACCCCTCAACAGAATGGAGTTGTAGAGAGAAAGAATAAAATAATTCTGGATGCTGCTAGAATAATGATGGAATGAAATGTGTCATAGATGTACTGGAGTGAAGTGGTAAGCAGTTCTATGTATACCTTGAATCGGGTAAATGTTAATGGTAATTTTGGTAAGACTCCTTATGAGTTATGGTTTGGTCACAAGCCTATTGTTAAGTACTTCAAGATCTTTGGAAGCATGTGTTATATTAGGAGAGATGATGATATAGGAAAATTTTATGCAAGAAGTGATGAAGGAATCTTCCCAGATTACTCCAATAAAAGCAAGGCCTACCGGTGCTATAACAAAAGATTGAGAAAGATGGTTGAGAGTGCAAATGTTAGAGTTGATGAGAATTATGTCAAATCATCCAGACATTGCAATTATGATTCAGATGAACACATTACAAGCCAAGGGAAGAATACTCAGACATAGAATCTACTTCAAATTATTCCATATGTTCAGGTGAAGCAACCTCAATTTGTTCCAGT
Source organism: Sequoia sempervirens (assembly GCA_007258455.2). Classification (NCBI taxonomy): domain Eukaryota; kingdom Viridiplantae; phylum Streptophyta; class Pinopsida; order Cupressales; family Cupressaceae; genus Sequoia; species Sequoia sempervirens. The sequence continues at coordinate 404,420,722 of VDFB02000003.1, read as the reverse complement.
AAATCAAGTTAGTCGGGAGACACAGACAAGTGCAAGTGTAGAAGAAAGATCAGAAGAGTCAGAAGTTCAAGAATGTCACAAAAATAAAAGGTATGTAAAGCTGAATCATTCTGAAAATCAAATCATAGGAGATAAGAGTAAAGGAGTGCAAACTAGAAGAAAAATTGTAGAAGAATATTGTCTGATATCCAAGATTGAGCCTAAAAATGTCACTGAAGCCTGTAGACACGTAAATGTACCGATTGACATTGTGCATCTGATCTCGCCTACTAACATTATTTCATTTTGAATCATCCCTTGGTCTAACCATTTAATCAAGTTTCCTTATTTGATTAAATTCATCAATTTCCCTCCCTTAATTAAATAAATCATTTTATCTAATTAAATCAATCCATCTGGTTTAATTATCCCTATTTAGTTAAATAATTAATTTTATTTGATTAAATCTCTAAAGTCTATCTATTAAATTAAATAAATTAAAACCTTATTTAGTTTAATCTAACATCATCTCTTTTAATTAAATAAAACAAAATCCTTATTTAATTAATCTCTTATCACCTTCCTCTCATATTTGATTTAAATAAATCCACAAATCTAAGTCAAATTTGTCACATCATCTAATCTCTCTTTAAATTAATTAACCTTGATTAATTTAATCTCATTTCATGTCCTATCCTCCAACATTTACCATTTGCACATGAAAATAGATTTAATTGATTTATTAAATCCTTATTTTCCTCAACAAGGCATCTTTTTGGAATATTCTCCAAGTTTGAATTCAAAAATCCAAGTTGGCATGTACATCCAACAAGACATTTATTGCATCTTACATGTCCTTTTCCTTGAGCCAAGTGGCATTTAATGCATTTTCCCTTCCCTCTTGCAAGTCATTTCAACAAATTTGAAATTAAAAAATAGGCATTTATTGGCACAATCCTCAAAACTTGCACATCCTCCATCCACTCATAGATTGACAAGTGGCATCTTTCGATGGGATGACTGTTAGTCCCACATTGCTCAAATTTGAACATTCATCCTTCAATCTCATCTATAAATGAAGAGCTCCTCTCCTCATTTGATCATCCACAAATTATGCAAAGTTACCATGCTCAAATATCTATCAAATTTCATCTATCATTCTTGAATCTTAGCTAGGTTATGCAGGTTTTCAGCTTGGAGCATTCACCATCCTTCATCAAAGTGGATCAATTATCATCAACACATCAAAATTGCATCATAGGAGTTGGGAAAGGGCCGATTTTCACATAAAATTGGCACCAATTCCCCCATGGGATCAAGAGTTTTCTTGCTTAATTAGGATTCAATCTTTATTTTGTTGTTTTCATTGTGTTCTTCATTGTTTTCCTAATTTAAGCTTTATGAATGGATTTCATGGGGAATTCTTGTTCTTGCTTGCAATTTCTAATCTAATGTGTTTTTTCTCATTGTTTTGAAGGTATTAGGATTGGGGTTTGCAAATTTGGCACTAGAAGGAGGGCGACATCTCATTTTTTATCACTTTTCTCACAAAATTCCACATTTTTGTTTGTGCATAGAAAAATTCCAATGCTGGAAGCTTAGCGTCACCATACAACACCGTTGGTTTTCTAGCGTCGCCATACAACAACGCTGAAAATTCAAACTGCGACGCTGAAGTCTTCCCACCCAAGAATTTGAATTTCAAACTATGACGCTTGACCAATTTGACCCCCAGGAATTTAAAAAAAAAATCAAACAATGATGTTGGGAAAAAGTGTGATGTAGTTGAGCTCATTGGTCTAGACACAGAGCATTGTTGACTAGTAAGCGGCACTGTACAACACCGCTTAGAAATCAAACTCCGACGCATTCATGAGTTACGCCGCTAGCAGGGAGTAAAAAGTGGAAATTTAATTTTAGCACGTGCATTTTGTCATATGATCAATTTATCTTCTGTTTTCTATTTTTTGACCTCTGTGTTTTGCAGAATCTGACTGGTTTTCTCTCTTGTAGGTTGGATCAATTGAAAACAAAAGGAGAAGCATGATGATGATATTTTGTAAAATCAAAGTGTTTTTAAACACTTTAGTGTTTTCTTAACACTCTTAGGAATAGTCATTTCTTCTTGCTTAGGATACTAATTTTGTTTGGGTTTTAAAAAAGAATCTTTTCAATTTTTTGCAAGGGTTTAAAATGAACATTAGGATTCCAACTTACTAGAGTTTTTTTTTGGTTAACAATTGAAAAAAACAACTCTCATTTGTCCTTTGGTTCTTTAAAAAGAATTCATAATTGCTTTGGGGATCTAAAATGAACATGTGCTATTTTTTTTTGTGAGGGCTTACTTAAAATAACTTCATTGAAAAAGGACGTATGCGCTTCTCTTGTGCTTTATAGCGATCTTGAGAATCAAAAGGCCTTTTCTTGTGATTTTAGGTTGAGATAAAGAAATCACCTCCACACTTCATTTTGGGTTTAAAATTGAACAAAATCTTGTGCAAGTGCGAGTGGAGCATTATTGTGTATATTCTCTTTCTTTGTGTTGCAAACAAAGATTGATTGAGTTACGATATTGTATTTACTCGCTTTTGTTATCTTAGAGGGCTTGCCTTGGGGAAAAAGTACTCACCCAAGGGAATGACTCAACCGGTAACACTCTAAAGCCAAGAGTATTTCCAATCGGGATATAAATGTGGGTATTGGAATAAATGCCAATATCATGCGGTTGGCTCTGACAAGATGGATCCAAAGGGAACTCTCGCCGTATGGGTCAATCTCCACAAACGGAAAGTCCTAATTAAAATGCATGTTTTAGAATTGCCAAAATTCTTTGATCTATTTTTTGGTGCAAGAACGGTCGTTCTAAAGCCACCCCACACTTTTAGTCTTTTAGTAGAAATGGAAAACATGCCATGGGAGTTTCATGGTGTTGATGCTTGGCTACTCCGATTGACATTAATGAGCCGTGGAGGGGAGTCAATGGGGTCAAGCATCTAACCATTTGCTAAAGACAAGTGTCATTGGACTTGTCCAAGTTGGAATCCAACAAATATTGTCTTCCACATCCATAGGGTTGTACTTATTCGTGGTTTGAAAATTATTTTCTTGTTAGAAAACATCTTGGAAACAAACACTTAAACATCATCATCAAAATTTCAAACCCTTTAGGAGACAAATACAATTGACTCAATTCATGTGTTATTGCTTGCCCTTGGGATTCACATCCTTAGAGGTTTCTAAACATTTGGATTACATCTCAATTTGTCTACTAAAGTTAAACAATAGGTAACCCTTTCCTTGAATTCATTGAATTTCCACATAACATACTTTGTGGGATTCAAAGAAATTAAGACATTGGACATCTAGCTTGAAAAACCTAATCACAGAAAGTGTTTGTGGTAAAATAAAGTCACTAAGCAAAGCTAAAAAAAATGAAATCTCACGTGTGTTGAAACCTCACAATTTTCAAGAAGTCAAAATCCCAAAAAAAAAGTCCTTGATTCAAAATTTGGAAATGTATGCTCAAATTTAACCACTTTTTGGTTATAAAGGTCTATAGAAGCATTGCATGTTCTTCAATACTAAGGTTTTAGGTAAACAAAGTGTCCCTTTTAGGTTCATCTTAGGATCAACAGAAATCAAAATATTTTTTCATCCATCCTTCAAACATCAAATAAAAAATCATCTCACCATCACCTTTTGAGAAATCCTAAAATTATCCTTCATGCTAGGATTTTTGGCAAAAATCAAAATCATCAAATCCTGAAGAAAAAATCCTTGAAATCTTTATCACAATCATCTTTGGCTAGGTATGTGTAGATGCATCCTTTTGCATATACTTAGTCAAAGTTATCAAACCATCTTGTTTAGCTAGGTATATGTAGATGCATCCTTCTTCATATGCTTGTTTAAATTATCATCTTGTTTGAATAGGTGTGGGTAGATGAATCCTTCTCCCTACACATATTCAAATTATCATCCTTTGAGAAAATCTACCCCTTAGATAATAATCCAACATCTTAGGGTCTATTTATTCAAAATCGAAGCAAATAAAAATCAATCAAATCAAGGGCAATCCAAGAAAATCAAAATCAAAATATGAAACATATCCGAAAGTCCCAAAATTCTAGCATCCTCCTCAAGATTTATCAAAAGATCAAAAAATCCACATCATCCATCTCATCCATCATCATCATATCACGTTTTGATCATCAAGATATCCTAAACATTTCTATTTTGTGCATAAAGTAAAGATCAATCCAAAGAATCAAGAGATTCATCTCTCATATTCTTGAAAATTTATCCTTGTTTTATGGTTCAAACTAGATCTTAATACAAGAAGAGCATGGAAGCTGACAAAGAAACACTCGCTTCGAGTGACCTAAGCCAAACGAACATTGAAATGAATCCCGTCGAATCAAGCAATCCTTTAACTCTCTCGTCATCACAAAACCCACAAGAGGAAATCCAAGGAGAATATCTTACCTTTGGGATGTCGCATGAAGAAATAACCGAAATGCTCCAAAATCCAAAAAATCATAAGATCGTCAACATCATGATGAGGCTTAACCCTTCATTATACATGCTTGAACTAGCAAAACAAGGGGCCAAATTATCTTCTGATTTTGACACGAGTTCAATAGGGGAGACATCTTTTACTCCAATCTCATCCACCATACCTATCTCATCTATACCCCCATCCCAAAGCATCACTCAAAATATTCCATAAATAACATCTTTTGCTCCAACCCAACCTAATGTTAATAAGAAAAATGCATTTCTTAATGCTATTCAAACACACACCCTTGTTAATAATCAAGACTTGGATGCAAACACCATATTGGAACAAATCATACCCCAAAATCCATTACAAAAGTATGTTCCTCTCACTTTCCATCACGATCCATCATCATCATCCTTCTGTGCAACACCTCAAACTCCTCTCCTCACAAATTCGCAAGAAGGTGACATGTTTGGACCTAGGGGCATTTTTGACACCACAACATTTTTTCAAGAACTCACACCCCTCACATTTCACCTCTTCCATCATTGCCATCATCATCAACACCAATCCTTGGTTTGGGGCTTCCACCTTTACCAAGTATCAATCAAAATAACATCCCAAACACTAATCAAAACATCACAACAAACTCTCAAACTTGTCATTGATATCGCAACAATAGATGACAAATACAAAAGCAATCACAACATCATCCACCACCCCCATAACATCTCAAAGCATGGTCTCTCAAGGACCAATCACATCAACAACACCATTCACCACTCAAACCACCAACATGACATCACCGCTCACCACCTCCACAAACACCATTCTGAATCCACCACCACCCCCATCACCACCAACTTCCAATACATCAAGACAATAGAACATGGAATTGCAAGATACTTTTCAAAGGGGATTCCTACAAGTGCAAAAAAAAAGTCGTGCAATTAGCTGCTCAGTAAGCCGCTCAAGCTGCTCAGGCAACCCAAGCCACATTACAAGCACAACAGGTCACACAAGCCCAAGCTTTATTGCAACAACAACAATAAGCCACTCAAGCTATGCAAGCCACACAAGCTGCTGAAGCAACACAAGCTGCATTACAAGCACAAAAGGCTGCTCAAGCCCAAATTATATTGCAACAACAAGCAGTACAAGCACAAGTAAAAATTTTTGCACAACAACAAGCAGTGCCATTACAAGCATATCAGCAAGCAATAAAACAATATGAAGAGCAACAAGAAGCAGCTGAATTAGCAGCCCAACAATAAGCTCAACAACAAGCAATCCTAGCACAACAACAACAAGAACAACAACAAGTGCAAGCATACCTAGCTCGACACAATGTGCAAATCCCATCAAACAACATGCCAAAAAAACCACCCATCCAACCCATAATTGAAACACCCATGAACACCTTCATCCCACCCCCTGATCCACAAAATGACGTAATGACACAAATCAGGTTGCTCTCACAACAAGTGCTTGATCTTCAATTAGGGTGAACCACAAAAACACCAAGCAACTTGTGTCCCTATCCATTTGATAGGAGCCTTGTGATGAAACCATTCCCCAAGGGGTTTTAGGTCCCCAAGTTTGACAAATATCGAGGGATGGGAAACCCTGAAGATCATGTCAGGGAATTCCAGGTTCATTGCATGGAAGTTGCATACAACGATACTTATCTGATGCAACTATTTCCTAGGAGTTTGGCTCGCCATGCTATTGAATGGTTCTCTCGCCTACCTACAGGTATCAGAACATTCCAAGAAATTATAGATGCATTCATTAAAAACTACACATGTAATATTGCAATGGATGTCAGTCTAGAAGAACTCTCAACTCTAAAACAAGGAAAGGGTGAACCATTCACTTCATTCCTACAATGATGGGGATCCAAGGCCAATCAGGCAAGTGGACCATGCCCGAGGAACAAATTTGCACCATTATATCCAACCTTGAAGGCCTCTTGGAATTTCATCTCAAGGTACAAGGGATCACCACATATGACCAGCTTGATCTCCAAGGCACTCATCATCGAATCCCTTATGACTCAACCCGTGGGATCAACTTCATACCCCAAACAACAAAACAACTGCCCACCCTCCAATTACAATGATAAACCTTGCACGGGCAAGGAACAAAAATGTTACTAATGATGGTTTTTTTGATGCCAAGGTGGTCATTAGCACCCCTCGCCAAAATATACCTGCACCACAAATCCAAATCCAACACCAAAACAATCATCAGACAACACACCGACCAAACAACAATCTAAAAATTAACAATCTCAATGATCAAAGGGGACCACCCCAACGGAATAAGAGCTACCAAAGCAAAAATACACTACTTTGGGGGAACCACTTGAAGTCATCATGAAGAAGTTGATAAACGAAAAAAATCATCTAGGATCCTACCTTTGAGAATTACCAAGAACTAGATGTGAAACCTCTTTGGTATAATGAGAATCAACTTTGTTAATTCCATAAAATCAAAGGACATACCACAAACAGTTGCATGAGAATAAAAAACATAATTCAATATCTCATCGATAAAAGAATTATAAACGTGGAACAACCAACAGGAAACCAAAATCTTAAGATATACATGAATCTGATGCATAATCATGGCAATAAAGGGAATAATAATAACACTGATAAGGGGAAAGGCACCCACACAAACATGAATCATGTGTACAAAATAGTCATCACCTCCCTAGATGAAAATTGCATGGTCATCACCATCAAAGGTGCCCATGCCAATTGTGGAGTCACCACAAGAGGTGAAAAAGTTACCATCGCAGGATCATCCCAGCCAAACAAAGTCCCTGCATCTAGATCTGTTCCTAATGGCTACAATTTCCTAGATCAGCTCAAAATAATGCCAGTGCAAATCTCCATCATGGAGTTCCTAAAAATCCCATCTTCCCATAGGAAAATCCTTGAAGAAGCATTGGATTCATCCACTATCCCGGCAAACCTTGACGCGAATCAATTCCAAGCTATGGTAAAAAATATCATTACACCAAATCTCCTCACATACTCTGACCAAAATTTCCCTGCTCAACCATCTCACAACCGTACACTCCACCTAGAAGCAATAGTACACAAGAGCAAGGTCAAAAGGGTCTTGGTGGATGGAGGTGCGTGTTTGAATATTTATTCTCTCAACCTCATAAAACAATTGAAAATATCAGAGGATTCTATCAACAAAGGAAAGGGTATCACAATAAGAGCATATGATGATCAAGAAAGATTGTCTCGAGGCACAATCAAACTCCCTATTCAAGTAGGGCCTGCTATCATGGAAACCACTTGTTAGGTCTTGGAGCTTAACTTGCCATATAATATCATCCTTGGACTCCCATGGATTCATGTGATGAAAGAAGTAGCATCAACTTTCCATCAATGTGTGAAATTCACACATGAAGGACAAGTTACCATCCATGGAGATCCTGAACCCTTCTCCTATTGCAAAATCCTTGAAGAAAAGTACTATAAAATCCCCCAAGTACCAAAAAATGATGAGGGGGTACATCTACACCATACATCGATCCCAAAAGTGAAAAATTAAGAATAATATCCAAGTCCTTGAGTGAAAACCACACTGTGGCACTCTCCGACTAGAAAAAAGTAAAAAGAAAGGATGCATCCAATGGTGAAAACCTCTTCAAGGCACTTGAGGATGGGGGATTCAATCTTCCTCTTAGAGCTCTTCATCAAGAAAAATTAGTAGTCCTGGAAAAAAAATGCAATCCGATCAATCTAGGAACAAAGGAAACCCCCCATATCAAATTCTATGTAGAATCATTACTATCAAAAGAGCAAGAGCTCCTAGCAGCCTTCCTAAGAGAGAGACAGATAAAATTTGCATGGAGTTATGTTGACATGCCAGGGCTTGATCTAGAGATAGTGGTTCACCACTTAGCAGTTTATCCTTAAGCAATGCCTCCAAGTAAAACAAAAACTTCAAAAATGCTACCGACCATCGATAGTCAAAATGGAGCTAAAAAGATACATGATAATCAGAGGATTATCTAGAATGGGTGCCCCTGGTACTTGTTTCAAAGTCTGACAATTCATACGTACTTCTTTAGACTTGAATAAAGCATGTCTAAAAGATGACTTCTCCAAACATTGATATGATCATTGATATGACAGCTTGGGCATGAAATGTTGTCACTAATGGATGGATTCTCGTACAATCAACCATGATAGCTAAAGAGGACCAATGTAAAACAACTTTCAATTTGTCCATGGGGACCCATATTATTGGAAATATGATGCCATTCGGCTTAAATAATGCAGGAGCAACATACCAAAGGCCATGACATTGATATTCCATGATATGATCCATAAGATGGTCGTAAGATTATGTTGATTAGATATCTTCTAGCCAAGTCTAGAAAGAGAAAAGATCACATAGCAACCTTTAAGTGCCATTTCTTTGATAGGGATGAAGAGAACAAGGTCAGATTAAACCCAAAGAAGTGCATCTTCGGCGTACAATCAGGAAAATTGCTAGGATATATAGTGTCAATGAGGGGTATCAAGGTGGATCCAACAAAGGTAAAACAATCCTCTAAATGGAGGAACCAAAAACATTAAAGCAATTGAGAGGTCTCCAAGGAAGGCTCCAATCCATTCAAAGATTCATAGCATAGTTGGCGGACAAACAAAACCCATACTCTCACCTACTCCACAAGGGAGTAGCGTATAGATGGGATACCAAGTGTGAAGAGGCATTCAATAAAATCAAAGAATATCTACTGACACCACCAGTCTTAATGCCACCAATCCTAAGAAAACCATTGATTCTCTACGTGTCAGCAACAACAACAACCCTTGGAGCTCTCCTAGCTCAGCATGATGAAAATGGAACAAAAAGGGCTATCTATTACATCAGTAGAACAATGGTTGGGCATGAGCTAAACTATTCATTCATTGAGAAAGCATGCCTCGTAGTAGTGTTTGCATCACAGAAATTTAGACATTACATGTTGGCATACAAAATAAAACTCATCGCCAAAATCGACCCTCTCAAGTACTTATTGTCAAAAGCAATGCTCATGGGAAGAATGGCCAAATGGGTGATGATACTATCAGAATATGACATTGAATATGTGGATCAGAAAGAAATCAAAGGCCAAGTCATCGTAGATCAACTTGTAGAAGCACCAATCTATTCAGAGAATCCTCTCGTCTTAGAGTTTCCAAATGAATCTATTTTCAATCTCAATGTAGTTGACCACTAGAAACTATACTTCGATGGCTCATACACACATGGATCAGGAGCCGGTGTCTTCTTTATCACCCCACAAGGGGATTGCATACCAAGGTCCTACAAACTGGCATTTCCCTGCACCAAAAACATTGTATAATATGAGGCTCTAACCATAGGTCTCAGAATAGCAGTGCAGTGGAACATTATAGCTCTCAAAATATATGGAGACTCTCAATTGATAATAAATCAAGTGAATGATGAATACCAGACCAAAGATGACAAGCTCACTCCATACAAGAAATTGGTGGAGACTCTCAAAGAATCCTTCATCAAAATTACATTTGAACAGATTCCTAGAACCAACAATAGAGTAGCAGATGCCATGGCAACAATTGGGTCCTTACTGGATATCCCCCACAATGTTCCAAAGTATGAATTCCTGATTGAGCAGCTTCTCATGCCCGCATTTGAGGTACTAGAATCAAAATTTGTGTGTGAAATCGTTGGTCCCGATGATCCTTGGTACCATGACATATACACATACCTTCGAATAGGAGTCATACCTGTCAATTTACCCTCAAACCTAAAACAAAACTTTGTAAAAAAGTCATCTAGATTTTTCATCCTAGGAGATACCCTATATCGTAGAAGCATAAAAGGAACCTTACTGCATTGCTTAAATGTTGAGGAAGCATTAACCGCACTAACTGAAGTACATAACAGTATCTGTGGATGACACTCGAATGGAATGACCATAGCCAAGAA
>VDFB02000003.1:404352327-404410151 GCA_007258455.2 Sequoia sempervirens | reverse complement strand
TGTTTCTAGATCATCTACCAGAAGTTTTAGAGGTCCGCGTGAAGTTTTGAGTGTGTTGTGGTTTGATAGTGTTTCTATGGTCTCTGTCAGTGTTTCTAAATGAATATTGTGTGATTCTATTAATCTCTATTGTTGCGGATGCTTCTATGTTGTTTCTTGGTGTTCTTGGATGTCTCTATACCATTCTCTATCTTTTTGGTTCATCCACACTACTCAGATAGCTCATGGTTGAAAATATTTTCTTGCGCATGTTAAGTTTTTCATGTTCTGGGCTGACATGTTGATGGTAGCATGTTGTGGATCTTCATGGTGAAATTAATTAAAGTATTTTTGTGTTGAATATGTTAGTTTGGGTGCCCACTATGTTGTGGTTGACTTTGGTGCATTTGCATTGGAAATTTATTTGTAGATTTGGGCCGACATTGAAAATATGTTTAATTTTTCTAGCCGACTAAGTTGTAATGAAATCCCATGTAGCGAATATATATGAGCGATTGGTTGAGCGAAGTTAGTGTGTGCATGAGTGTGAATGTATGCCAAAGAAATTGTAAATGTGTGAATAGTGTTTATATCATTCAATTACTAAGCAGAGAGTGAAGAAGATTGATTAAAGTGTGAAGAAGGTTTTCTGAGCTTAATTGTGTTGGAAAACGTGCCTCAATCTTACTGGCATGTAAAATCTTGTAAGAGAAAATTTGGTGTGACATTCTTACTGTCTGGCCAAATAGTAGTTGTGTAACCTTGTGGAATGCTCATGTCACCGAGACATTGTTGCTGTCTTTCCAACTCTTATTATCATTGTGACATTTCCATCACTGTGAGTTTCCCATCTCCTTCTACCTGAGTAGATATCTTGCCAATGGTTTGGTGTCAAATGGTTATCAGGGAGACTTGTGGAGACAAATGTCATTGGGGAGAGACTTGATCATTTGAAATGACTCATCCTGACAAGATATCTCTCGCTGACAGTGGTACACTCGGAGTCATCAAGGAGAGGCATGGAGGCTCAGTAAGAACTCTTGGCGATGGATGTAAGTCTTTTCGATGGGTATGAACATTGGTATGACCTCTTGGCGATAGCGTTTCTCTCGCCAATGGGTATATTTCTTCGGTGTGACCTCTTGGTGAAAGTGGTAGTCTCTCTAACTATTCTAAGTTTGATATGATGTCTTAACCAATAGTGGTAGTCTTGCTGATAGCGTTACATGTGTTTATTGTCGGTATGAAGCCTTAGCGATATGGCTTGTCTCACCAACAACTTTGCTTGATGAATATCAGTATGACATAAAGATCTATGAGATTCTTGGTGATAGGATAACTCTTACCGATAGAGCTTCACAAGATGTATTTGCGTTCGGTATGACCTCTCACCGATAGCGATGGTCTAGTTGATGCTTCTACAATGGATATCAGTATGATGTCTTAGTGACAAGGGTGAGTCTGAGTGATAGCTTTTGAACTTAGTTTAACCTCTTGTCGAGGGTGATGACTCTAGCTTATATCGACAGTTGGGCTTTGTGGCATCGGGGAGACACGGTTAGTGTCTCACCGACATGCAAATATAATTTGAATTTTTTTGACCGATTGGAAGACTATCCTACATGGTGTGTCTTCGACCAATCAGAGAAGTAGAATGGGAACTTTTGGAAGTTAGACTATGTGGCCATTCCTGTGAGGAAGATCAACAGATGATGGATGACATGGATTTACTCAGGAGTTGAAGATGATGATTGGTTTGATGAATACTTCGATGGGTGATCAGTGTGTATGAATTTAATTCAGAGTGTCTTGTAAATGGAATGTTTTGTACAAGGTTGATCATTTGATTATGCTGCTATAAATTGACATCAGAGGGTGAAGCCTGTACTCTGTATGTAATTTTTTTACTGTAATACAAAGGGGTTTTTCTTGGTGTGGTGGGTTTTTCTCCCATAAGGGTTTTCCCACGTAAATCTGGTGTTCATCTATGTACATTTTTCTATTTCTGTTATTTCTTTCAAGTGTATCTTAATTGGAATGTAACTAAAAATTTAAAGTCACCTCTGCATTCTTCCTTGAGGTTTTGACGTTAGGAGAGTTAGTTCCACACCTTAGCTTTCCTTACAAGTGGTATCAGAGCATGGCTAGTTGTGTTATCCTTGTGGGTACGTTTGGTTTTTTGTGTCAATTGTATTTTAGTGGGAGTCTTGTAGAAGTTTGGTAATTCAAATTATAGGTTAAGATGGAAAGCACGTCAGGAAAGATTGAAATTGAGAAATTCAATGGCAACAATTTTGAGTTGTGGAAACTTAAAATGGAAGATCTGTTGGTTGATCATGATCTTTGGATTGTTGTGTTTGGAATGAATCCTACAGGCATGAAGCAAGAGGATTGGGACCTTGCAGATAGAAAATCAAAGGGGCTGATAATGCTCTATTTAGCAGACTCTGTTCTTTTGAATGTTCATGAAGAAAAGACTGCATTTTCCTTGTGGAAAAGACTGGCAGCTATTTATCAGGGAAAGTCCTTGGTGAATAAATTGTTCTTGAGGAAGAAGTTGTACACTTTAAGAATGTAGGAGGGATGATATGTTGCTAATCATTTGAACGCTTTCAACATGTTGATTGCTTAGTTAGCATCTGTGGGTGTGAAGATTGATGAAGAAGATTGTTGCATGCTATTATTATGTTCTCTCTCACAGATTCTTGGGATCACCTAGTGATGGCTATTGGGAGCACGGACATACACTTTAAGATGGAAGATGCTTGCTGCTTCTTTGTTAATTTAAGAGATGAGAAGGAAATCTTTTGAGATGGTGGAAGAGGTTCTTGGCTGCTAGAGGAAGATCAAAATAAAAGGGAAAGAATAAGGACAAGAAGTCCAAATCCAAATCAAAGGGAGATCAAAGTCTCATGGCAAGAAGTCCAAGGTGAAGTGATGGAATTGTGGGTAACCTGGTCATGTCCCAAAGGATTACAAAGAGGAGAAAAAGAAGAAGAAGAATTTTTCCGACAATGATTCTTCTTAGAGTGATGCATTGAAGAATTCTGACAATGATTCTTCTCAGAGTGATGCAGATGCCTTCATTGCAGCCTTGGCTACACAAGAATGAGATGATGTCTAGCTAATTGATTTTGGAGCATCTTTCCACATTACATCTCATAGAGACTAGTTCACGAAGTATGAAAATTATGATGGTGGAAAGGTGTATTTGGAAAGTGATTCATCTTTGGAAATAATTGGCTATGGAAGAGTCAGAATTCAATTCCCTGATGGAAGAGTGAAGGCAATCAATGATGTAATGCATATACCAGGTCTGGCTAAAAATTTACTTTTTGTTATTAAGCTAAATGATATTGGAGTGCAAGTCACATTCTCTAGAAATGGCTGCAAGATGACTAGAGGCTCAATGGTGCTAGCAAGGGGTGCTCGTATTGGTACCTTGTATAAGCTGGATGTACATGTTGTACAATACAATAGTGTCTCTGCAAAGTCACAAAAAGCTACTCATGGGGAATAAAAACCTTGAAGAGACTATGCACTATGGAAGTTAAACTTCCAACAGAAAATACTATGCTCTGGCATCATAAGCTAGGCCACATTGGAGAGAAAGGTTTAAAACCCTTGAAGAATAAAAACCTGGTTGAGGGGCTTGATGATTGTAACATCGAATTCAAATTTTGTGAACATTGTATATATGGTCAACAGCACCGTGTTTCATTTTATTCTAGTCCTCACAAATCTTTTGGTTTGCTTTATTATACATTCATTCTAATGTTTTTGGTCCATTGAATGTTCCTTCTTTGTCTAATTCAAGGTATTATGTATCGTTTATTGATGATTATTCAAGAAGAGAATTTGTTTATTTTTTGAAAAGTAAATCAGAAGTGTTCAGTCAGTTTAAGGAATCCTAAGAACCTTTGTAGAAAATTATTAGACGGAAGAAAAATAAAATGTTTAAGGACCTGAGAATACAAGGAGTTTTGTTTTTATGATTTCGAGAGGTACCGGTGAAGATCATGGATTAAAAGACATAAACTACACCTTACACCTACGTAAAAATGGAGTTGCAAAAGGCTCTAATAGGACAAAGGATGGAAAGAGCATGGAAGTATGCCGAAATAAAGTGCTACTTGGAGGAGAAGTTCTGGGCTGAGGCAATTGTAACATGTTACTTAATAAACCATGCTTTGAATTCTACTCTTGTTGAGAAAAAACCTTTGGAAACATGGTCTAGAAAGAAGCCCTCTCTGAGACACATTCGAGTCTTTGGCTGTGAGGCATATGCACATGTGCCATATGAGAAAATATCTAAATTAGAAAACAAGGTTGTCAAATGTACTTTTATTGGTTTTAGTGCTGGCATAAAAGGATACAAGCTTTGGAATCCTGATATGGAGAAGGTTCCCATGCAAACAAAAGTGTTATCTTTCAGGAGTCAAGCCTTCACCTTGGATCTATAGCCCAGAGACAAAATCAAAACAAAGGATGTAGTTGAAGTTCCTCCAACAAAGGTGACAAAGAGGAATTCAAAATTCAAATGTACCCAAAATGAGGAGAGCTCCTCGAGTAGTTCCGAAGTTATGAAGAAGAACAACCTTAGCCTCACTCGCGAGGGAGGTCAACTCATGAAAGGAAGCAACCTAATAGGTATGGGTTTTCTTTGATAGATTCTACTTGTGCCTATGCTTTAATTTCTAGCACCGATGAGCCTAGGACTGTGAAAGAGGCATTTAGAATGTCTGATTCAAACTCTTTGTTGGAAGCCATGAATGAAGAAATGGCATCATTAGAAAAGAATGATACTTGGAGTTTGGTGCCCTTGCCTAAAGGCAGAAAAAATGTTGGCTGCAAATGGGTATTTAAAAAGAAAATAGGTCTAGATGGCAGTGCGGAAAATTACAAGGTGAGGTTGGTTGCAAAAGGGTATTCCTGTGTAGTGGAATTGATTATGGAGAAATTTTTCTTGCAGCTGTTTGACATCTATCAAATTTATTTTTTCATCACTTGCAACGCATGACTTAGAGGTTGAATTAGATGGATGTGGAAGATAGCATTTCTTCATGGTGACCTTGAAGAAGAAATTTATATGTCCCACCCTGAGCACTTTGTGGAAAAAGGTAAGGAAAATCTGGTTTGCAAGTTGAAAAAATCTCTGTATGGATTAAAAAAATATTCTAGAATGTGGTAACATAAGCTTGACACTTTTGTTTTGTCATTGGGATTTGTAAGATCGAACTGATCATTGTGTATATTATAAAGCTAAAAGTGATCAAGTCCTTATTATTACTCTCTATGTTGATGATATGTTGTTCATAGGCAATAGTAAGCTAATGATTTATGATCTTAAGTCTCAGTTGTCTGCAAAGTTTGAAATGAAAGATCTTGGTGCAGTAGGGTACATTCTAGGAATAGAAATAACTAGGGACGTGAATAATAGTAGAAACTTTTGGGTCAGTTAGGAGTAAGTATATTAATACTATTCTAGAGAGGTTTTGTATGATTGATTGCAAGCAACTAGTTGTTCTAGTTTTGCAGGGAGTGAAGCTATCTATTAAAGATTGTCTAAAATATCCTTATGAGATGGAGGACATGACTAGGGTGCCTTATGCAAGTGCAAATTTATAGTCTAATGTATGCAATGGTCTCAGATAAGGCCAAACATTTCCCAAGCAAAGGGGAGTACTTAGTCGTACTATGGCTAATCCTAGAAGGACACATTGGGATGCCGTGGAAGAGAGGTTTAGATATCCAAGGAACTTCGTAACATGCTTTGTGTTACCATGGCAACTTGGTTGAATCACAGAGAACTCTCAGTATTCGAGGTTATGTGGACTTTGATTGGGCAGGGGACATTGACAGTAGAAGATCCACCATTGGATATATTTTCATGATGAATGGTGGTGCAATGAGTTGGATGAGTAAGTGGTGGTTGTAGTCGCTGGTCCACTATAGAGGTAGAATACATGGAAACAACACATGCCCTCAGAAGAAGCAATCTGGTTAAAACGTTTGTGTTCTAACATTGGTTTTCATGCATGGAAAATAACAATTTACTGTGACAGTCAGAGTGCTATTTGTTTGGCGAAGAATCCTACTTTCCATGCCAGGACAAAAAATATAGATGTACAGTATCATTTTGTATGAGATATGGTGGAGGATGGAAAGGTCTCTTTAGAAAAAGTGGATACTCTGGAGAATGTTGTAGATGCATTGACAAAGCCAATGAGCACAGACAAGTTTAGGTGGTGTGCCAGTTCGATGGGCCTAAGTGCCCATGAATTTTAGTAGCTTTGTTATGCTCTAGAGGTGTCAGTAAGATCTTCATCAAGTGGGATATTGTTGGAAAATGTGCCTCAATCTTATTGGCATGTAAACTCCCATTAGAGAAAAGTTGGTGTGACATTCTTATTGTCTAGCAAACTAGTAGTTGTCTAAACTTGTTGAATGCTCATGTCACTGAGACATTGTTGTTGTCTTGCTGACTGTTGTTATCGCTGTGACATTTCCATTACTATGAGTTTCCCATCTCCTTCCGCCTGAGAAGATCTCTTGCTGATGGTTTGGTGTCAAATGGTTATCGGGGAGACTTGTGGTGACAAAAGTCATTGGGGAGAGACTTGATTGTCCATAATGACTCATCTCAACAAGATATGTCTCACCAATAGTGTTACACTTGGAGTCATCAAGGACAGGCATGGAGGTTCGGTAAGAACTCTTGGCAATGGATGTAAGTCTCGCCGATGGGTATGAACATTGGTATGACCTCTTGGTGATAGTGTTTCTCTTGCCAATGGGTATATTGCTTCGGTGTGACCTCTTGGAAAAAGTAGTAGTCTCTCTAACTATTCTGTGTTTGGTATGATGTCTTACCGATAGCGCTACATGTGTTTATTGTCGGTATGAAGTCTTAGCGATATGGCTAGTCTCATTGAAAATTTTTCTTGATGAATATTGGTATGACATAAAGATCTATGAGACTCTTGGCGATAGGAGAACTCTTGCTGATAGAGCTTCACAAGATGCATTTTCGTTCGGTATGACCTCTCACCGATAGCGATGGTCTGGACAATGCTTCTACAATGGATATCGATATGATGTCTTAGCGACAAGGGTGAGTCTGAGCGACAACTTTTGAACTCAGTGTAACCTCTTGCAAAAGGTGATGACTCTGGCTGATATCGATAGTTGGGCTTTGTGGCATCGGGGAGACACGGTTAGTGTCTCACTGACTTGCAAATACTGTTTGAACATTTTTGACTGATTAGAAGACTATCCTACATGGTGTGTCTTCGACCAATCAGAGAAGTAGAAAGGGAACCATTGGAAGTTACACTGTTGTGGCTATTCCTGTGAGGAAGATCAACAGATCATGGATGACATGGATTTACTCAGGAGTTGAAGATGATGATCGGTTTGATGAATAATTCGATGGGTGATCAGTGTGTATGAATTTAATTCAGAGTGTCTTGTAAATGGAATGTTCTATACAAGGTTGATCATTTGATTATGCTTCTATAATTTGACATCAGTGGGTGAAGCCCTTACTCTGTATGTAATTTTTTTACTATAATACAAAGGGGTTTTTCTTGGTGTGGTGGGTTTTTCTCCCGTAAGGGTTTTCCCACGTAAATTTGGTTTTCATCTGTGTATGTTCACTTTTCTATTTCTATTATTTCTTTCAAGTGTATCTTAATTAGACTGTAATTGAAAATTTAAAGTCACCTCTACATTCTTCCCTGAGGTTTTGACGTTAGGAGAGTTAGTTATGCACCTTAGATTTCCTTACAAATTGGAACTGTAATCAGGCTTGTGCAGAAGCTATTTTCTCAGTTCATATTCTTTGTATTTTAATCCTATTCTATATTGTTGGACAGTGAGTCCTCTTTTGTATTTGAGTAGTGAGCCCTAGGTAGTGTTCCTTAATGCATGTGCATTCCCCTTATTATTTCTCTTTATACTTTTAACAAAGTGTAATCTTGTGGACTAACATCCACCATGGTTTTTCCCCTAACAGGGTTTCCACGTAAAATATTGGTGTTATTTATCTCTCTGATGTGTTAATTTCTTGTGATTAATTGCTTATTCATCTGATCTAAGATTAAAGTTAAGATAAGTTAGAAAAGAATAAGTTTCCGTGACAACTGATTCACCCCTCCTTTCAATTGTCTTTCCTTATTTTTCAAACAATTGGTATCAAAGCAAGTTTCTCTGAAGAAGTCTAAAAGCTTGAGGTGATCCAAGATGGGAACATTCAAGAAGAACGATCCAAGATTTGATGGCACTAACTACTCAATGTGGAAAGTTAGAATGCAATGTCACTTAAAGTTTATTCGTGAAGCTTTCTAAAATATTACAAAAGATCCATATACTATTCCTCAGAATGGTCCCTTAACTCCTGATGGGATGAAAGATGCTAAAAATAATGTTAGGGCTATTGAAGCTTTGGTGAGTGCTCTGATATATTTAGATATGGATAATATGTTTGGTTTGGAGATAGCTCATGAGATTTGGATGAAACTAGAAACTTTGTATGAAGGAGATGCACAGGTGAAGATGGCTAAGCTATAGAGCTTGAAAGACAAGTATGAGAATTTGAAGATGGGTTAAGATGAAAATATCACTTCTTTTATGCTGAGAATAAATGAAATAGTGATGGGTATTAAAGGTGTCGGTGATTCTGTGGATGAGGATGAAATTGTGGCTAAAGTACTCAGATCCTTGCATCCCTCCTATAAAATGAAGGTTCATGCTATTGAAGAGTTTAGATCAGTAAACAAGATAACAAGAGACACATTGATCGGGAAGCTTGTTGCTTTTGAAATAAGTGAATTTGGTGAATTTACACCAAATACTGAATCTGCATTCAAGGCCACTATATCCGGTAGTAACAGACAAAGATATAATCTGGGAGAGTTCCAGAAAGATATCCAAGTATGATGAAGAACTGAAACATCTTGAAGATAAAGAAAGAGAGGTAGAAGAACTAGAACCTCTAATTGCAAGACAAGAAGGCAAAGGAAAAGGTAAGTATAAAGAGGTATTTCCTATTAAATGTTTTTCATGCAATAAAATAGGTCATTTTGCATCAAGATGTCCAGAAAGAGTTCCTAGATCTAAGCCTAAAAAGTATAGATTCCAAAAGAGATGCTAATTTGTTGAAGAAACAGTGACTGATGATGAGTTTGATAAAGACAATGTAAAAGAAGATGAATGGGCTTTCATTGCTACCATTGAAGATAATCATGTGGCTACCAAATCTACTGAAGATGAAAAAGATCTTTCAGCCCAAGTTGAAGAAAAAGATGAGTGGGTTATTGATAGTGGATGTTCACATCATAAGACTAGTGATAAAAGAAAAATTGTGAGTTTAGAGAAGTATGACGATGGGGTTGTAAGATTTGGAGATAACAATGCTAGTGTGATTCATGGAAGAGGATCTATTTTCATTGGTCGTAAGGATAACACTGATGATGTTCTCTATGTTGAAGGCCTGAAGCACAACTTGTTGCATGTTGGATAGATGGTTCACAAGGGATATGATATTTAGTTCAAAGTTGGAAGATGCAAGATATATGGAAGTTATGGGAATATGATTGCAACAGGGAAAAAAAAGAGGTAATATTTTTCATATGAATATTGCTAATGGAAGTTGTTTAATTGCTCAAATAGATGAAAGTTGGTTGTGGCATAGTAGGTTGTGTCATGTAAACTTTGACAAAATTATCCAGATTTAAGATGTACTCAAGTAGTAAGAGATCTTCTTAAGTTAGCGAAGCCTACTAATATAATCTACAAGGAATGTCAGATGGGTAAACAAACTAGAGTCTCTTTCTGGAACAGATAGTTTCATTCAAATAATTTGCTGGAGCTACTACATCCTAACCTTTGTGGTCCCTCCAAAGTCAGAAATATTCATGGAGAAAGGTATTTTATGTTGGTTATTGATGATTACTCTAGAATGATTTGGGTTTCCTTTTTAAGAGAAAAATGTGAAGAATTGGAGAAGTTCAAAAGTTTCAAGGCTATGGCAGAAAATGAGAAAGGTTTGAAAATCAAGTGCTTGAGATCTAAAAGAGGCGGTGAGTTTATTTCCAAGGATTTCAAATCTTATTGTGAAGAGCATGGTATTAAAAGACAATTATCTGCTCCCTGAACCCCTCAACAGAATGGAGTTGTAGAGAGAAAGAATAAAATAATTCTGGATGCTGCTAGAATAATGATGGAATGAAATGTGTCATAGATGTACTGGAGTGAAGTGGTAAGCAGTTCTATGTATACCTTGAATCGGGTAAATGTTAATGGTAATTTTGGTAAGACTCCTTATGAGTTATGGTTTGGTCACAAGCCTATTGTTAAGTACTTCAAGATCTTTGGAAGCATGTGTTATATTAGGAGAGATGATGATATAGGAAAATTTTATGCAAGAAGTGATGAAGGAATCTTCCCAGATTACTCCAATAAAAGCAAGGCCTACCGGTGCTATAACAAAAGATTGAGAAAGATGGTTGAGAGTGCAAATGTTAGAGTTGATGAGAATTATGTCAAATCATCCAGACATTGCAATTATGATTCAGATGAACACATTACAAGCCAAGGGAAGAATACTCAGACATAGAATCTACTTCAAATTATTCCATATGTTCAGGTGAAGCAACCTCAATTTGTTCCAGTAAATCAAGTTAGTCGGGAGACACAGACAAGTGCAAGTGTAGAAGAAAGATCAGAAGAGTCAGAAGTTCAAGAATGTCACAAAAATAAAAGGTATGTAAAGCTGAATCATTCTGAAAATCAAATCATAGGAGATAAGAGTAAAGGAGTGCAAACTAGAAGAAAAATTGTAGAAGAATATTGTCTGATATCCAAGATTGAGCCTAAAAATGTCACTGAAGCCTGTAGACACGTAAATGTACCGATTGACATTGTGCATCTGATCTCGCCTACTAACATTATTTCATTTTGAATCATCCCTTGGTCTAACCATTTAATCAAGTTTCCTTATTTGATTAAATTCATCAATTTCCCTCCCTTAATTAAATAAATCATTTTATCTAATTAAATCAATCCATCTGGTTTAATTATCCCTATTTAGTTAAATAATTAATTTTATTTGATTAAATCTCTAAAGTCTATCTATTAAATTAAATAAATTAAAACCTTATTTAGTTTAATCTAACATCATCTCTTTTAATTAAATAAAACAAAATCCTTATTTAATTAATCTCTTATCACCTTCCTCTCATATTTGATTTAAATAAATCCACAAATCTAAGTCAAATTTGTCACATCATCTAATCTCTCTTTAAATTAATTAACCTTGATTAATTTAATCTCATTTCATGTCCTATCCTCCAACATTTACCATTTGCACATGAAAATAGATTTAATTGATTTATTAAATCCTTATTTTCCTCAACAAGGTATTTTTTTGGAATATTCTCCAAGTTTGAATTCAAAAATCCAAGTTGACATGTACATCCAACAAGACATTTATTCCATCTTACATGTCCTTTTCCTTGAGCCAAGTGGCATTTAATGCATTTTCCCTTCCCTCTTGCAAGTCATTTCAACAAATTTGAAATTAAAAAATAGGCATTTATTGGCACAATCCTCAAAACTTGCACATCCTCCATCCACTCATAAATTGACAAGTGGCATCTTTCCATTGGATGAATGTTAGTCCCACATTGCTCAAATTTGAACATTCATTATTCAATATCATCTATAAATGAAGAGCTCCTCTCCTCATTTGATCATCCACAAATTATGCAAAGTTACCATGCTCAAATATCTATCAAATTTCATCTATCATTCTTGAATCTTAGCTAGGTTATGCAGGTTTTTAGCTTGGAGCATTCACCATCCTTCATCAAAGTGGATCAATTATCATCAACACATCAAAATTTCATCATAGGAGTTGGGAAAGGGCCAATTTTCACATCTAATTGGCACCAATTCCCCCATGGGATCAAGAGTTTGCTTGCTTAATTAGGATTCAATCTTTATTTTGTTGTTTTCATTGTGTTCTTCATTGTTTTCCTAATTTAAGCTTTATGAATGGATTTCATGGGGAATCCTTGTTCTTGCTTGCAATTTCTAATCTAATGTGTTTTTTCTCATTGTTTTGAAGGTATTAGGATTGGGGTTCACAAATTTGGCACTAGAAGGAGGGTGACATCTCATTTTTTATCACTTTTCTCACAAAATTCCACATTTTTGTTTGTGCACAGAAAAATTCCAACGCTGGAAGCTCAGTGTCACCATACAACACCATTGGTTTTCTAGCGTCGCCATACAACAACGCTGAAAATTCAAACTGCGGTGCTGAAGTCTTCCCACCCAAGAATTTGAATTTCAAACTATGACGCTTGACCAATCTGACCCCCAGGAATTTAAAAAAAATCAAACAACGACATTGGAAAAAAGTGTGACGTAGTTGAGCTCACTGGTCCAGACACAGAGCATTGTTGACTGGTAAGCGGCGCTGTACAACATTGCTTAGAAATCAAACTCTGACACATTCATGAGTTACGCCGCTAGCAGGGAGTAAAAAGTGGAAATTTAATTTTAGCGCATGCATTTTGTCATATGATCAATTTATCTTCTATTTTCTATTTTTTGACCTCTGTGTTTTGCAGAATCTGACTGGTTTTCTCTCTTGTAGGTTGGATCAATTGAAAACAAAAGAAGGAGAAGCATGATGATGATATTTCGCAAAATCAAAGTGTTTTTAAACACTTTAGTGTTTTCTTAACACTCTTAGGAATAGTCATTTCTTCTTGCTTAGGATACTAATTTCGTTTGGGTTTTAAAAAGAATATTTTCAATTTTTTGCAAGGGTTTAAAACGAACATTAGGATTACAACTTACTAGAGTTTTTTTTTGGTTAACAATTGAAAAAAACAACTCTCATTTGTCCTTTGGTTCTTTAAAAAGAATTCATAATTGCTTTGGGGATCTAAAATGAACATGTGCTATTTTTTTTTGTGAGGGCTTACTTAAAATAACTTCATTGAAAAAGGACGTATGCGCTTCTCTTGTGCTTTATAGCGATCTTGAGAATCAAAAGGCCTTTTCTTGTGATTTTAGGTTGAGATAAAGAAATCACCTCCACACTTCATTTTGGGTTTAAAATTGAACAAAATATTGTGCAAGTGCGAGTGGAGCATTATTGTGTATATTCTCTTTCTTTGTGTTGCAAACAAAGATTGATTGAGTTACGGATATTGTATTTACTCGCTTTTGTTATCTTAGAGGGCTTGCCTTGGGGAAAAAGTACTCACCCAAGGGAACGACTCAACTGGTAACACTCTAAAGCCAAGAGTATTTCCAATCGGGATATAAATGTGGGTATTGGAATAAATGCCAATATCATGCAGTTGGCTCTGACGAGATGGATCCAAAAGGGAACTATCGTCGTATGGGTCAATCTCCACGAACGAAAAGTCCTAATTAAAATGCATGTTTTAGAATTGCCAAAATCCTTTGATCTATTTTTTGGTGCAAGAACAGTCATTCTAAAGCCAACCCACACTTTTACAGTCTTTTAGTAGAAATGGAAAACATGCCATGGGAGTTTCATGGGTGTTGATGCTTGGCTGCTCCGATTGACATTAATGAGCCGTGGAGGGGAGTCAGTGGGGTCAAGCATCTAACCATTTGCTAAAGACAAGTTTAACTGGACTTGTCCAAGTTGGAATCCAACAAATATTGTCTTCCACATCTATAGGTTTGTACTTATTCGTGGTTTGAAAATTATTTTCTTGTTAGAAAACATCTTGAAAACAAACACTTAAACATCATCATCAAAATTTCAAACCCTTTAGGAGACAAATACAATTGACTCAATTCATGTATTATTGCTTGCCCTTGGGATTCACATCCTTAGAGGTTTCTAAACATTTGGATTACATCTCAATTTGTCTACTAAAGTTAAACAATAGGTAACCCTTTCCTTGAATTCATTGAATTTCCACATAACATACTTTGTGGGATTCAAAGAAATTAAGACATTGGACATCTAGCTTGAAAAACCTAATCACAGAAAGTGTTTGTGGTAAAATAAAGTCACTAAGCAAAGCTAAAAAAAATGAAATCTCACGTGTGTTGAAACCTCACAATTTTCAAGAAGTCAAAATCCCAAAAAAAAAGTCCTTGATTCAAAATTTGGAAATGTATGCTCAAATTTAACCACTTTTTGGTTATAAAGGTCTATAGAAGCATTGCATGTTCTTCAATACTAAGGTTTTAGGTAAACAAAGTGTCCCTTTTAGGTTCATCTTAGGATCAACAGAAATCAAAATATTTTTTCATCCATCCTTCAAACATCAAATAAAAAATCATCTCACCATCACCTTTTGAGAAATCCTAAAATTATCCTTCATGCTAGGATTTTTGGCAAAAATCAAAATCATCAAATCCTGAAGAAAAAATCCTTGAAATCTTTATCACAATCATCTTTGGCTAGGTATGTGTAGATGCATCCTTTTGCATATACTTAGTCAAAGTTATCAAACCATCTTGTTTAGCTAGGTATATGTAGATGCATCCTTCTTCATATGCTTGTTTAAATTATCATCTTGTTTGAATAGGTGTGGGTAGATGAATCCTTCTCCCTACACATATTCAAATTATCATCCTTTGAGAAAATCTACCCCTTAGATAATAATCCAACATCTTAGGGTCTATTTATTCAAAATCGAAGCAAATAAAAATCAATCAAATCAAGGGCAATCCAAGAAAATCAAAATCAAAATATGAAACATATCCGAAAGTCCCAAAATTCTAGCATCCTCCTCAAGATTTATCAAAAGATCAAAAAATCCACATCATCCATCTCATCCATCATCATCATATCACGTTTTGATCATCAAGATATCCTAAACATTTCTATTTTGTGCATAAAGTAAAGATCAATCCAAAGAATCAAGAGATTCATCTCTCATATTCTTGAAAATTTATCCTTGTTTTATGGTTCAAACTAGATCTTAATACAAGAAGAGCATGGAAGCTGACAAAGAAACACTCGCTTCGAGTGACCTAAGCCAAACGAACATTGAAATGAATCCCGTCGAATCAAGCAATCCTTTAACTCTCTCGTCATCACAAAACCCACAAGAGGAAATCCAAGGAGAATATCTTACCTTTGGGATGTCGCATGAAGAAATAACCGAAATGCTCCAAAATCCAAAAAATCATAAGATCGTCAACATCATGATGAGGCTTAACCCTTCATTATACATGCTTGAACTAGCAAAACAAGGGGCCAAATTATCTTCTGATTTTGACACGAGTTCAATAGGGGAGACATCTTTTACTCCAATCTCATCCACCATACCTATCTCATCTATACCCCCATCCCAAAGCATCACTCAAAATATTCCATAAATAACATCTTTTGCTCCAACCCAACCTAATGTTAATAAGAAAAATGCATTTCTTAATGCTATTCAAACACACACCCTTGTTAATAATCAAGACTTGGATGCAAACACCATATTGGAACAAATCATACCCCAAAATCCATTACACAAGTATGTTCCTCTCACTTTCCATCATGATCCATCATCATCATCCTTCCGCGCAACACCTCAAACTCATCTCCTCACAAATTCGCAAGAAGAAGGTGACATGTTCAGACCTAGGGGCATTTTCGACACCACAACATTTTTTCAAGAACTCACACCCCTCACATTTCACCTCTTTTGACATTGCCATCATCATCAACACCACTCGTTGGTTTGGGGCTTCCACCTTTACTAAGTATCAATCAAAATAACATCCCAAACACCAATCAAAACATCACGACAAACTCTCAAAACTTGTCATCGATATTGCAACAACAGATGACAACTACACAAGCAATCACAACATCATCCACCACCCCCATAACATCTCAAAGCATGGTCTCTCAAGGACCAATCACATCAACAACACCATTCACCACTCAAACCACCAACACGACATCACCGCTCACCGCCTCCACAAACACCATTCTGAATCCACCACCACCCCCATCACCACCAACTTCCAATACATCAAGACAATACAACATGGCATTGCAAGCTACTTTTCAAAGGGGATTCCTACAAGTGCAAAAAAAGTCATGCAATTAGCTGCTCAGCAAGCCGCTCAAGCTGCCTAAGCAGCCCAAGCTGCATTACAAGCACAATAGGTCGCACAAGCCCAAGCTTTATTGCAACAACAACAACAACAAGCCACTCAAGCTATGCAAGCCACACAACATGCTCAAGCAGCACAAGCCGCATTACAAGCACAAAAGGCTGCTCAAGCCCAAATTATATTGCAACAACAAGCAGCACAAGCACAAGCACAAATTTTTGCACAACAACAAGCAGTGCCATTACAAGCATGTTAGCAAGCAATAAAACAATATGAAAAGCAACAAGAAGTAGCTGAATTAGCAGTCCAACAATAAGCTCAACAACAAGCAATCCTAGCACAACAACAACAAGAACAACAACAAGTGCAAGCATACCTAGCTCGACACAATGTGCAAATCCCATCAAACAACACGCCAAAAAACCCACCCATGAACACCTTCATCCCACCCCCTGATCCACAAAATGACGTAATGACACAAATCAGGTTGCTCTCACAACAAGTGCTTGATCTTCAATTAGGGTGAACCACAAAAACACCAAGCAACTTTTGTCCCTATCCATTTGATAGGAGCCTTGTGATGAAACCATTCCCCAAGTGGTTTGAGGTCCCCAAGTTTGAAAAATATCGAGGGATGGGAAACCCTGAAGATCACATCAGGGAATTCTAGGTTCATTGCATGGAAGTCGCATACACCGATACTTATCTGATGCGACTATTTCCTAGGAGTTTGGCTGGCCATGCTATGGAATGGTTTTCTCGCCTACCTACAGGTATCAGAACATTCCAAGAAATTATAGATGCATTCATTAAAAACTATGCATGCAATATTGCAATGGATGTTAGTCTAGAAGAACTCTCAGCTCTGAAACAAGGAAAGGGTGAACCATTTGCTTCATTCCTACAATGATGGCAATCCAAGGCCAATCAGAGCAAGTGGACCATGCCCGAGGAACAAGTTTGCACCATTATATCCAAACTTGAAGGCCTCTTGGAATTTCATCTCAAGGTACAAGGGATCACCACATATGACCAGTTGATCTCCAAGGCACTCAACATCAAATGAGCCCTTATGACTCAACACGTGGGATCAACTTCATACCCCAAACAACCAAACAACTGCCCACCCTCCAATTACAATGATAAACCTCACACATGGGCAAGGAATAAAAATGTTACTAATGATGGTTTTTTTGATGCCAAGGTGGTCATTAGCACCCCTCGCCAAAATATACCCGCACCACAAATCCAAATCCAACACCAAAACAATCATTAGACAACACACTGACCAAACAACAATATGATAATTAACAATCTCAATGATCAAAGGGGACCACCCCAACAGAATAAGAGCTATCCAAAGCAAAAATACACTACTTTGGGGGAACCACTTGAAGTCATCATGAAGAAGTTGATAAACGAAAAAAATCATCTAGGATCCTACCTTTGAGAATTACCAAGAACTAGATGTGAAACCTCCTTGGTATAATGAGAATCAACTCTATTAATTCCATAAAATCAAAGGACATACCATGAACAGTTGCATGAGATTAAAAAATATAATTCAATATCTCATCAATAAAATAATTATAAACGTGGAACAACCAACAGGAAACCAAAATCTTAAGATATACACAAATCTGATGCATAATCATGGCAATAAAGGGAATAATAATAACACTAATAAGGGGAAAGGCACCCACACAAATGTGAATCATGTGTACAAAACAGTCATCACCTCCCTAGATGAAAACTGCATGGTCATCACCATCAAAGGTTCCCATGCCGATTGTGGAGTCACCACAAGAGGCAGAAAAGTTACCATCATAGGATCATCCCAACCAAACAAAGTCCCTGCATCTAGATCTATTCCTAATGGCTACAATGTCCTAGATCAGCTCAAAAGAACGCCAGTGCAAATCTCCATCATGGAGTTCCTAAAAATCTCATCTTCCCATAGGAAAATCCTTGAAGAAACGCTGGATTCATCCACTATCCCCGCAGACCTTGACGCGAAACAATTCCAAGCTATGGTCAAAAATATCATCACGCCAAATCTCCTCACATTCTTTGACCAGAATTTCCCTGCTCAACCATCTCAAGACCGTGCACTCCACCTAGAAGCAATAGTACACAAGAGCAAGGTCAAAAGGGTCTTGGTGGATGGAGGTGCGTGTTTGAATATTTATTCTCTCAACCTCATAAAAAAATTAAAAATATTAGAGGATTCTATCAACAAAGGAAAGGGTATCACAATAAGAGCATATGATGATCAAGAAAGATTGTCTCGGGGCACAATCAAACTCCCTATTCAAGTAGGGCCTGCTATCATGGAAACCGCTTGTCAGGGCTTGGAGCTTAACTTGCCATATAATATCATCCTTGGACTCCCATGGATTCATGCGATGAAAGAAGTAGCATCAAATTTCCATCAATGTGTGAAATTCACACATGAAAGACAAGAAGTTACCATCCATGGAGATCTCAAACCCTTCTCCTATTGCAAAATCCTTGAAGAAAAGTACTATAAAATCCACCAAGTACCAAAAAATGATGAGCGGGTACATCTACACCATACATCGATCCCACCACTCTCGCATCCACTTTTTTGATAGAGACACTCGCCACTCCCACCATCCCCACCATCTCTGACATTAAGGTCATCATCCAAGATAACGGTTGTGGAAACTACAAGCTCGCTAATAATGCTTTCATGGTAGGAGAGTTACCAAAATCTCCTAGATCACGGGGATGTCCGTAAATAAATGAAGCCTCCACATCCGAAACATATCTTGTGGACTATCCCAGCTTTACAAGTTGGAGGGATCTTGGCTGAGAAGTTATTGAGGTAGATCCATCCCATATTCTATATCAAGATGAAAGACCAGTAGTTGATTTACCAATCGATGACAGAAGCAAGGGTCTACAAATGATGCTCGCAATGGGTTATGATAGAAACCAAAGACTTGGGAGAAATGACAATGGGCTTATAATACCTATCATGTCAGAGATGTGAGCAATAACAAATCTTGGCCTTAGATGTACCCCTCTGATTATAACCATGCGTGGCCGAAGTCCTCTAGTTAGAAGGGTTAATAATCCTCCTCATCCAACCGTAGTAGAACTATGCTTACCAGTATCTACAGGTCACGTCATAGATAACTTTATATTTGATATAACCGACGTCTATAGTAGTAGTGATAATGAGGATACCACAACCAACTTACCTAGGCTATTTGAGGATACCACTCTTTGCATGATTAGCACCCTATCTTTTGAAACAGACCACCAAAATCATGAAATTCGCTTAGTATATCCCCAACTCATTGACTACGACTAATGAGGACCACCAGTTCTTGATACAATAAAAAACAATGAGGCGCTCTCATAATTTATGGGACTGCAGGATAACATTCTAGGTGGGGATCACAAAGCAGGGTTCATAATTGAGCTAGATACACATTCCTATTATGGGGAAATGATTGAATCCCTAAGTCCCAAAAGTGAAAAATTAAGAATAATATTTGAGTCCTTGAGTGAAAACCACACTATGGCACTCTCTGACTAGAAAAAAGTAAAAAGAAAGGACGCATCCAATGGTGAAAACCTCTTCGAGGCACCTGAGGATGGGGGATTCAATCTTCCTCTTAGAGCTCTTCATCAAGAAAAATCAGCAGTTCTAGCAAAAAAATGCAATCCGATCAATCTAGGAACAAAGGAAACCCCCCATATCACATTCTATGCAGAATCATTACTATCAGAAGAGCAAGAGCTCCTAACAGCCTTCCTAAGAGAGAGATAGATAAAATTCACATGGAGTTATGTTGACATGCCAGGGCTTGATCTAGAGATAGTGGTTCACCACTTAGCAGTTTATCCAGAAGCAATGCTTGTTAAACAAAAACTTCAAAAAATGCACCCTCAGATTGCCTTATTAGTCAAAATGGAGCTAAAAAAGCTATTAGATGCAGGATTCATCCGGAATGGGTGTCAAACTTGGTACTTGTTTCAAATCCTGATGGGGGCATCAAAATCTACATAGACTTCAGAGACTTGAATAAAGCATGTCTGAAAGATGACTTCCCACTTCCAAACATTGATATGATCATTGATATTACAGCTGGACATGAAATGTTGTCACTAATGGATGGATTCTCAGGGTACAATCAAATAATGATAGCTAAAGAGGACCAACATAAAACAACTTTCACTTGTCCATGGGGGACCTATTGTTGGAATATGATGCCATTCGGCTTAAAGAACGCAGGTGTAACATACCAAAGGGCCATGACATTGATAGTCCATGATATGATCCATAAGATGGTCAAAGATTATGTTGATATTCTAGCAAAGCCTAGAAAGAGAAAATATCACATAGCAACCTTAAGTGCCATTTTTGATAGGATGGAAGAGAACAAGGTCAGATTAAACCCAAAGAAGTGCGTCTTCGGTGTACAATCAGGAAAATTTCTAGGATATATAGTGTCAATGAGGGGTATCAAGGTGGATCCAACAAAGGTAAAAACAATCCTTGAAATGGAGGCACCAAAAACATTAAAGCAATTGAGAGGTCTCCAAGGAAGGCTCCAATCCATTCGAAGATTCATAGCATAGTTGGTAGACAAAAAAAACCCATACTCTCACCTACTCCACAAGGGAGTAGCGTACAGATGGGATACCAAGTGTGAAGAGGAATTCAATAAAATAAAAGAATATCTACTGACACCACCGGTCTTAATGCCACCAATCCCAAGAAAACCATTGATTCTCTAAGTGTCAGCAACAACAACTACCCTTGGAGCTCTCCTAGCTCAACATGATGAAAATGGAACAGAAAGGGCTATGTATTACATCAGCAGAATGATGGTTGGACATGAGCTAAACTATTCATTCATCGAGAAAGCATGCCTTGTAGTAGTGTTTGCATCACATAAATTCAGACATTACATGTTGGCACACAAAATAAAACTCATTGCCAAAATCAACCCTCTCAAGTACTTATTGTCAAAAGCAATGCTCACAGGAAGAATGGCCAAATGGGTGATGATACTATCAGAATATGACATTGAATATGTGGAGCAGAAAGCAATCAAAGGCCAAGTCATCGTAGATCAACTTGTAGAAGTACCAATCTATTCAAAGAATAATCTCGTCTCAGAGTTTCCAGATGAATCTATTTTCAATCTCAATGTAGCTGACCACTGAAAACTATACTTCGATGGCTCATACACACAACATGGATCAGGAGCCGGTGTCTTCTTTATCACCCCACAAGGGGATTGCATACCAAGGTCCTACAAACTGGCATTTCCCTACACCAACAACATTGTATAATACGAGGCTTTAACCATAGGTCTTAGAATAGCAGTGCAGTGGAACATTATATCTCTCAAAATATATGGAGACTCTCAATTGATAATAAATCAAGTGAATGATGAATACCAGACCAAAGATGACAAGCTCACTCCATACAAGAAATTGGTGGAGACTCTCAAAGAATCCTTCATCAAAATTACATTTGAACAGATTCCTAGAACCAACAATAGAGTAGCAGATGGCATGGCAACAATTGGGTCCTTACTGGATATCCCCCACAATGTTCCAAAGTATTAATTCCTGATTAAGCAGCTTCTCATGCCTGCATTCGAGGTACCAAAATCAAAAAATGTGTGTGAAATCGTTGGTCCTGGTGATCCTTGGTACCACGACATATACACATACCTTTGAATAGGAGTCATACCTGTCGATTTACCCTCAAACCTAAAACAAACCTTTGTAAAAAAGTCATCTAGATTTGTCATCCTAGGAGATACCCTATATCGTAGAAGCATAAAAAGGAACCTTACTGCACTGCTTAAATGTTGAGGAGGCATTAACCACACTAACTGAAGTACATAATAGTATCTGTGGATGACACTCGAATGGAATGACCATAGCCAAGAAACTACTAAGGATGGGGTATTATTGGCCCACAATGGAAAGAGAGGCACATGACTATGCTAGAAGGTGTTTATAATGTTAGTAGCATGGGGACCTCATCCATGCCCTAGCTCAAGAGCTTCATCCTATTGTCACACCATGGCCCCTTTCACAATGGGGACTTGATCTCATTTGCAAAATCATGCCCACTTAATCTAACAGCCACAAATTCATCATAACCACAATGAAGTACTTTACTAAGTGGGTGGAAGCCATACCCATGATGTATATAAATGGGAAGTAGATTTCAAAGTTCATCCTAAACTATCTCATTTTCTGATATGGTGTTATGCAAGCTATTATCTCAGATAATGGAACACCATTTAAGAATCAAGAGGTTCGTGACTTATACAAAAAATTCAAAATCCAACATTGCTTCTCCACCCCATACTATCCCCGAGGAAATGGCCAAGCAAAAGCTAGAAACAAAACCATTCTAAAAATCCTCAAGAAAATAGTCAATGATGCAAGAAAATAGTCAATGACGCAAGTCATGACTGGAATTTGTAGCTTAATCCTACCCTTTGGGCCTATTGAACCAGTATCCACACACCCACCGATGCCACCCCTTTTTCCTTGGTCTACGGATCAGAAGCAGTACTCCCCATTGAGATCAAGATCCCATCACTCAGGATATCACTGCAAAACCTCATCACAGATGAAGAATATCAAGTATCAAGATTAAGTGAGCTAGAGCTACTGGATGATCGCCGTATGGATGCTTTGAATCTTTTGCAACTCTATCAGAATAGACTCAAAAGGAGCTATAATAAGAAAATCAGAAGTAGGACCTTCCAAGTCGGAGAACTGGTATTAAAAGAGAATCAGAAGAATGTCCCAAACCCAAGCAACAAAGGAAAATTTGAACCTAATTGGTTGGGACCATTCGTTATCACAAGTTACAAGTTAGGGGCATATCAGCTATCAACACCTGAAGGGGAACCTCTGCAAGAGCCCATGAATAGCTCTCATCTAAAAAAATTTTATGCCTAAATCTTTCAAGGTATAGAACCAAAAAATTAGAAAATGTCCTAAAAAAATGGTTACTTCAGTGAAAACTTGGCAAACAAGCATCTTGGTGACAACAAAAAAATCAGAAAAAGGATTCAAAACAGTAAAGAGAAAAATTGTCCTCTAGTGAAAACCACTTCAGTGGCACTTTGGGCAGGTACCTTGGTGAAAACCTGCCAAACAGGCACCTTGAGTAAAATAAGCACTTTCCATCCACCAGGATCATTATAGCTTGTTCTGCATCATCCATCCATTACACTTCCATCATCCATCATGGCCAGATCTCCATCCATCACTCATCCACCTACATTTGCATCATAGCTTGGTCTTGTGTTCATATCATGTTCCCTCCTAGTACTACTTGGCCCATCCTCAAGGTTAGTTTGTCCTAACTTTATCAGAGTAGTCTATTACATCACGTTGGGGGAATGTTCTTATCATATCAGATTCGTGTATATTCTTAAACTCCTAAAATCAAAAAATCCAAAAAAATTATAAAATCAAAAAATCCAAAAAACATCATAAATATCAAAATATCCAAAAACATCAAAACATATCAAAAATCCCAAAAATAGGTCAAAAAGTCAAAAATTCAAAAACAAAGTCATCTTGTCAAACTACAGGTCTCTGAGCCTTGAACGCAGACAAGGTTGATCTTTGATCATCCCCTGAGACACTTAGGTCAGTCCTTTAGGCATCTGTCATAATAAACTGTCATTTCATCATGTATATCTTCATCTGTAAATCAGTCAACTTGTCAGTCAAACTACATGGTCTCTATGTGTATAACGTAGGCAAGGCTAATGTGTTGATGAGCCCCCGAGGCCCCTAGGATAAGTCTTTAGGTTAGTCTCTCGATCAAAATCGTAGAAAACCCCAAAAAAATTGAAAATCAAAAATCAAAACATTTCTCCAAAAATACCAAAAACAACCTCAAAACATCTCAAAAAGATCAAAAAATCCAAATATTTGAAAAACTCCATCCATCTCATCTCGCTTGCACCTGCAATAAAATCACTCATAATAAATGATCATCATCCTCAATATTTGGTAAGATAATCAGAAGCAAATCTAGTTGGTCAAAAGTGAAAACTCAAAATCATCAAAGTCTTAAGATTAAGTCAATGCATAAACGAGATGGTCATCTCTTTGTATCAATAACTCATCATCCAATTGGTCCCATATCAATCATTTGAAAGAATGCTCTAGATAAAAAAAATGACATGCCGACATCCACTAACATGTCCTAGGATGCATCCTTCCTACAATGGGCATTATCTTTTGGCAATAGTTTCAATTCTTATCCTTAGAAAAAACATCCCCTTTTGGTTAGCGGTATTGAAGAAAATTGACTTGTTTGTTTACTTTGTCTTTATCTTTTGACTTATCTTATTGCACTCATTCTAAGGACTTCTCGATGATATCCCAACAAAGGATTTAGAGAAATAGGAATGGGGCAATGATCATTATCTTTTTTTTGTTGCGCTTGTTGGACGTTCTTGTAATATAACCTTGGTGAATACTTGCTTTGTTAGGTATGTATGGAGGAGGTTTTGGGAAGCTTGTTGACTATTGCATTGATAGGTTATACCTTTCCATGTTTTGGTCCAAGGAGTTTGAAACTTCTAAAGTGCATCCTAGCAAGGTTTCCATATGTCAAGTGTGAACAAGGATACTCCTATCTATTTGTCAAGTCAAACTCCATCACACTAGGTACAACGCCATCCTGGTTTTCTATACCTTGATGTATCATACCAGGTGTGTTATCAAACATAAGGAAATTGGCCCTTTGAAAATCCCAACTCCTTGGAAAGTAATCATCATCATTTTCATTTTCATCATCTTGTGTCTTGTTGAAATGACTTCTTCTCTTCTTGCTCATTGCATTAACAAGGTACTATGACAGTTCGCCATCATCGTCATCAATCCTACATCTACAAATCATTGGCATATTGCATCAACATACCATATAGGAAACATACGCATTGCATTTCCATCATCATATACACGTGTTATTATAGACATTCTTCATAGATAAAGCGCATCCATTTTATTACATTGCATCCATTACATTGCATAACATTGCATTTATCACATAAATCATTGCATAGCATTCATTTGCATTTCATAACCATTTCACATTACCACACATTGCACAATCATACATAATAGGTACATAAACATCATAGATAATCCATTGCATACATACTTGCATAACATCATAAGGTCATCTCACACATTAAGTTCATTTTGCATAAAACATCATCATATCACTGCATATAGTACATCACATTAAAATGTATCACATACATTACATTATCATTTAGTATGTTTAGGATAATAATATTTGTTATTATAAGCATCTTAAAACCATCTCATTTGCATTATATCATATAAAACATGACCATTGCATCTACATTGCATTATATCGCCTATTAATCATCCATTTCATCTCATAAATAGCATCATAATCATTCATTGCATAAATCATTTCACATCATTATAAGCATAAATAGGAACATACAAGAATCCATCACATGCAAAGCGTACATCCATCCATAATCATTTCATATATAAACATAATTCACATAATATTTCATGTATACACCATATCATTTTGCATATTCCATATCACATATCACATCACCATTTGCATCAACATAAATAGATCATCATATCATTTTGCAGATGTCATTTACACATCACATAAATACATCTGCATATCATAAGTCAATATAATATAGATCTTTTAGTCATAATCATTGCATAATGCATATATCATCAGAAATAAATACATCCATAAATGCATCATATAACATCATAAACATCATTGCACATCATACAGAAATAGAATCATCCATACATGCATAAATAAATGGTACACATCACATCGGCTCAAAATCATCGGCTCATATATATCATCAATAATGTAACTATCATAGTAAAAAATAATCGAATCACTATACATGTATGTTAATCAGTACAAAAAGGCCCATTGAGCTATCAAAAAGGAGCCCAGAAGGCACAAAATGGTATCATCTCAATCAAGGTCTACCCCCCTGTATGCTGCCCTCACCCCTGTCACTGTGACCCTCTGCTGGTCTGTGGCTAGTCTGCTGTGAGTACTCTAGGACCCATGCTACTCTGGGTACGGCCTCATGATAATGCATTTGATAGTACTCAGTGTCTTGGATGGCATCCCTATAAGACCGAACGGACACTGTACTTTGACAGGAGGAGGCTGCCATGCTCTCCAACTATTGTCTCCACCCTAGCTCTATAGCTTCTTGTAGCTTTTCCGCTTGTCTCTGTTGTAGGGCTTGATCCCTCTCGGCCCTAATCTACTCTCTCTCGGCTCGAGCCTAGTCTCTCTCCCCTATCAAGGTTTGAATTTGGGCCTACAACTACACAATCAAAGTATCTTGGGCATCCACCTGCCCTACTGGCTGCACTGGTGGCTATGCTCATGGAGGCTGTACCTGAGGCTGATCCTTAGCCTATGGTGGTACACCTGGCAGCACCTACTACTGGTCATGCATCTATATGTTGACCGGATCTAGCTGAACTAGAGGAACGGCCGGCTGATCCTATCATGCGCCAACCCTCCGTCCTCATCCTTCCCCTCTGCCTCTCACTCTCCGTCGATCGGGGAATGCTCCTGGAATAGTCAAATGAAGGGGAGATCAGAACCAATCCTTGTATGCTTGTGTCGTGCCTGGATATGCAAGCCCTTGATTGTAAGCCCATGGCTAAGCCACCAATTGTCTGAAATTGTCAACCACCTCCGAGATAGGAATATACTTCCTCCATGAAACCTAGGTCATGGTGCGGGAAAAGACAGCTACATAGTCGTCATATGGCCGATCTTGGGGATCATCAAACTGACGATGCACATGCCCGTGCAGATATCTCTCAATCATTGTATGCTCGTGCCCCTGCATGTACTAGTCCTAGTAGGCATAAAACAGCCGATCTGCATCACTGACCCATCTGAGTCGACCAAGGTATGGATGCCATATTAATACCTACATCTCGTCCAAGAACCTCCTCTAATAGGGGATCCCATGCTCACGTGTGTGTAAAGGACACACCGCCTCTATAGCACCATACGAGGGGATCGTCTAGAATTATTAGAATTGTAACAATCTGAGGTCAAAGGACTACAATATGCTCCAATTCCCAGACGTGAAGGAGTGTGACGCCCGCTCTGAGTGCTCTATTGTCAAGGTAGATGTACTTGTGGAGATCCCTGTACAGAGAGGCTAGAAGGACCAGCCCCCAAGCAAAACATATTGGCCTACCGTGAACCATCCACTCCCAGTAGAGTCCCCAACCAGGACTGAAGTATAGGCCTTGTCTGTCTAAGGCAACAAGACCCAAAATAACCACTGCAACAACCAAGCAGAAGGGAGGTGCTAGGGTCATGTGTCACTCTAGCTTGATCTGCCCCTTGCAAATAACGATGTTCTCTGTAGCAAGGACTCTATGGCAGGTATCTCGCCCCTCATCCATGTTAAAAATGATTTGTCGACCATGAATCAACAATATCAAAATGCACCAAATTTCCTCCAAGGTGACAGTGGCCTTGCCGGTGGGAAGGCGAAACAAAGAGGTCTCACTGTGCCATCTCTTGGCAAGCACTGATATCATCCCTAGGTGAGTACGAACGGGTGTTGCGTAGGCAATGTACCATAGCCCCATGTCGCGAAGTCAATCTTGATCCCTGTCTCTTAGGTCCCACAAGTATTGAACAGATCCCATGACCTGTGCTCTCAGGAGTAGAGCTCCCTTGCCGCATCCTGCATTAGGAAGGGTCATCATGTTAAAATTTTGAAAAATATTTTGTTGGGCATCCAAGAAACCTCTCTAGTGTCACAATTTGTGAAGGCATCATAGTTTAATTTTTAATCAAACTCCGATGCTAGGGCACAAAAGGATGAAAGCACACCGCCGCGATGCACTTTCCTTCCCAGCGGCGCACTTTGAAAAGAAACAAGACCATTGCATTGCAGTTTTTAATTCATCCTACCAGCCACGAGCTCAATGTCGCAGTTTGGAGTTTATTTTCAAACTCCAAACTGCACCGCCGTGGTGCAATTTGACCAACTTTAAAAGCATTAAATGAAGGCTAAAAATGAAAAACGAAGCTCAAGTAGGGGTCACTTACCAGTGCCCCAATGCCGGGTGGCCACTGGTACATCCAGACTAGATCAGAAATGTGCATCAAAAGTTGTCATTGCGCCATATCGTAAGGAGGTCAGAGCTTAAATCTCAAGGTTGCTAATGGATGTGTGTGAAAATGAATTGAAAGTGACCCCTTGGATCCCTTTTAAGCTTGAAAATTAAGGTTTTTTCACCCTGATTGGTTGTCCTGCTAGGGTTTTGGACCCTTGAAGCTTTTTTTGACCAGTTGAGGCCTGTTTTACATCATTTTATTGCATTTAGACACATTTTTGGCCTCTTGGAGCATTTTCAGACCTATCAGGCACCTTGTCCTCTTTTTTCGCGAGATCACCCAAAAATTGAAATTTTTGTCCAATCTCTTGAGGGGGCAATATATTGGCATGTTTTCTCTTGCCAGGTAGCAATGGGGCAATATTTTTAAAAGAAATTTTTTTTGGCTTTGATTGAGATCGTTTATTCTTTGAACCAATGCAACAAGTGAATTGCTTCAAAGAGGGGCAGAATGTAGACACATAAAATGTACCTATTGACATTGTGCATCTGATCTCGCTTACTAACATCGTTTCATCCTGAATCATCCCTCGGTCTAACCATTTAATCAAGTTTCCTTATTTGATTAAATTCATCAATTTTCCTCCCTTAATTAAATAAATCATTTTATCTAATTAAATCAATCCATCTAATTTAATTATCCCTATTTAGTTAAATAATTAATTTTATTTGATTAAATCTCTAAAGTTTATCTATTAAATTAAATAAATTAAAACCTTATTTATTTTAATCTAACATCATCTCTTTTAATTGAATATATCAAAATCTTTATTTAATTAATCTCTTATCACCTTCCTCTCATATTTTATTTAAATAAATTCACAAATCTAAGTCAAATTTTTCACATCATCTAGTCTCTCTTTAAATTAATTAACCTTGATTAATTTAATCTCATTTCATGTCCCATCCTCCAACATTTACCACTGGCACATGAAAATAGATTTAATTGATTTATTAAATCCTTATTTTCCTCAACAAGGCATCTTTTAGAATATTCTCCAAGTTTGAATTCAAAAATCCAAGTTGACATGTACATCCAACAAGGCATTTATTCCATCTTACATGTCCTTTGCCTTGACCCAAGTGGAATTTAATGCATTTTCCCTTCCCTCTTGCAAGTCATTCCAACAAATTTGAAATTGAAAAATAGGAATTTATTGGCACAATCCTCAAAACTTACACATCCTCCATCCACTCATAGATTGACAAGTGGCATCTTGCCATTGGATGAATGTTTGTCCCACATTTATCAAATTTGGACATTCATCCTTCAATCTCATCTATAAATGAAGAGCTCCTCTCCTCATTTGATCATCCACAAATTATGCAAAGTTACCATGCTCAAATATCTATCAAATTCCATCTATCATTCTTGAATCTTAGCTAGGTTATGTAGGTTTTTAGCTTGGAGCATTCACCATCCTTCATCAAAGTGGATCAATTATCATCAACACATCAAACTTGCATCATAGTAGTTGGGAAAGGGCCAATTTTCACATCAAATTGGCACCAATTTCCCCATGGGATCAAGAGTTTTCTTGCTCAATTAGAATAAAAATTTTATTTTGTTGTTTTCATTGTGTTCATTATTTTCCTAATTTAAGCTTTATGAATGGATTTCATGGGGAATCCTTGTTCTTGCTTGCAATTTCTAATCTAATGTCTTTGTTCTCATTGTTTTGCAGGTATTAGGATTGGGGTTCGTATAAAGCCTATCAAGATGAAAATTGGTTGGAAGCTATGAAGGAAGAACTGACACAGATTGAAAAGAATGACACACGGCTATTGGTTCCAAGGGCTAAAGACAAAAATGTGATTGGCACTGAATGGGTATTTCGAAACAAGTTGAATGAAGAAGGTGAAGTGGTTCAGAATAAAGCAAGACTGGTATGTAAAAGGTATTCTCAAATGGAAGGTATATATTTTGAAGAAACCTTTGCCCCTGTCACTAGGATTGAATTTGTTAGACTATTTCTTGCTTATGCTACACACAAGAACTATAAGGTCTATGAAATGGATGTAAATTCTGCATTTATGAATGAAGAACTAGAAGAAGTGTACATTGAACAACCAGATGGATTTCAGCTAACAAACAAAGAAGATATGGTTTGCAAATTGAAGAAAGATCTATATGGACTTAAGAAAACCCCCAGATCCTGGTACACTAGATTAGACAAATACTTACTAAAGTTTGGATTCACTAAAGGTACTGCTGACAAAAACTTATACTTCAAATTGGATAATGATAAGGAGTTAATTATAGAAATTTTTGTTGATGATATCATTTTTGGAGGAGATTATAATCTATGTATGAAGTTTGTTGACATCAATGAGATGAAGAATGAATTCGAAATGAGTATGATTAGAGAAATTAAGTTCTTTCTAGGATTGCAAGTTACACAGTTGGACAAGGGGATCTTCATATCTCAGTCCAAATATGTGAAAGAACTACTAAAGAAGTTTGGAATGGATGACTCCAAACCTATTGGTACCCCCATGGTGACCAGATGTAAGTTGACAAAAAATGATGACTCACCTAAGGAAAATCAAACCATATATAGGTCAATGATCAGTGGATTGCTCTACTTGACTCAAACTAGACTAGAAATTATGAATGTTGTATGTATGGTTGCTATATTTCAAGCTGATCCAAAAGAATCACATGTAACTATTGTGAAGAGAATTTTTAGGTATCTAAAAGGAACGGTTGACTTTGGACTTTGGTATCCAAAGGATGATGATCTCACTTTGTGTACATTTACTAATGTGGATTGGACTGGTGATGTAGATGACAAGAAAAGTACTAGTGGTGGTGCTTTATTCCTAGGGAAAAAGTTGGTATCCTGGTTAAGTAAAAAGCAAAACCCAATTTCTCTATCTACTGCTAAAGCAAAATACATTGATGTTGCCAATAACTATACTCAAGTGATATGGATGAAATAGATGCTAAGAGATATCATGGTGATATATGAAGAGCCTATTGCCATATACTGTGACAACTCAAGTGCAATAAATATCTCAAGGAATCTGGTGCTACACTTTAAGACTAAACATATATCAATCAAATTTCATTTCTTGAGGGAGAAAGTAAATGAAAAAGAAGTTAGACTGGAGTATGTGCCTACCAAATAATAGATTGTAGATATATTTACGATGCCTTTTTTGAAGGATACTTTTGAGTATCTCATAGGAATTCTAGGGGTAATCACCCTTCTGATATGAAAATAAAAATGCATTTGTTTACATCAATCCATGAACTTCATTGCTATATTTTGATCCAGATTGATGTTTCTATGGTTGCTACTTAGGGGAAGTAGTTAGATATGCAGATGTGTGGTTTAGAGTGTGTATATGGAAAGGTCATTGTTACCTTTTCCATTGATGTCAAAGGGAGAGAAATGTAATGTGATAAATATTTACAAGAGGAGAAGTGCAGGAGAAGTGTGTTGGGTTGATGGTATTTTTCACATCGTGTGTTTCCATCAATGCCAAAGGGGGAGATTGTTGGATGTTGTGGATATGGTTTCTGATATGTGGTTGTCATTGATGCCAACACTATTAGAATTTGGTGTACTAGAGGCTATATATGTTAAGATATTGAGAAATTGTAAAAGGAAGTGTTCTAGGTTCCCAGTGGAACTATGTAGGTCTTGAAGGTGTTGTGTTTTATTGAAGATTTGTTGGTGTGGATTAAAGGGTTTACTGTTGAATGTTTCTAGATCATCTACTGGAAGTTTCAGAGGTCTACGTGAAGTTTTGAGTATGTTGTGGTATGACAGTGTTTTTGTGGGCCCTGCCAGTGTTCCTGAATGAAGATTGTGTGATTCTGTTAATATTAGTTGTTGTGGATGCTTCTCTATTATTTCTTGGTGTTCTTGGATGTCTCTAGATCATTATTTAACTTTGTGGTTCATCCACATTACTTGGAGATTTCATGGTTGAAAATCTTTTCTTACGCATGTTAAGTTTTTCGTGTTCTTGGCTGACATGTTGATGGTAGCATGTTGTGGATCTTCATGGAAAAATTGATTAAAGTATTTTTGTGTTAAAGATGTTAGTTTGAGTCCCCACTATGTTGTGGCCGACCTTGGTGGATTTTCATTGGAAATTTATTTGTAAATTTGGGCTGACATTGAAAATATGTTTTATTTTTTTGGCCGACTAAGTTGTAATGAAATCCCATGTAGCAGATATATATGAGCAATTGGTTGAGTGAAGTTAGTGTGTGCATGAGTGTGAATGTATGCCATAGAAAGTGTAAATGTGCAAATAGTGTTTCTATCATTCGATTATTAAGAAGAGAGTGAAGAAGATTGAGCAGAGTGTGAAGAAAGTTTCCCGAGCTTAATTGGAACTATAATCAGGCTTGTGCAAAAGCTATTTTCTTAGTTCGTATTCTTTGGATTTTAATCCTATTCTGTATTGTTGGATAGTGAGTCATCTTTTGTATTTGAGTAGTGAACTATAGGTAGTGTATTTGAATGCATGTGCATTCCCCTTATTATTTATCTTTATACTTTTAACAAAGTATAATCTTATGGACTAACATCCACCGTGGTTTTTCCCCTAACATGGTTTCCACATAAAAAATCTTGGTGTTATTTGTCTCTCTGATGTGTTAATTTCTTATTCATCAAATCTAAGATTAAAGTTAAGGTAAGTTACAAAAGAATAAGTTTTTATGACAACTGATTCACTCCCCTTCTCAGTTGTCTATCCTTATTTTTCCAACATAGTATAGTCACATGAGACAAAGAAGAGAAGAAGTGGGAAATGCTCAAAGTGGAGCATAAGAAAGAAAGTTATGAGGATGCTCATAAGGATGAGGAAAGGAGAAGGAACACCAAAGGAGGATATTAGGGAATAGCTAGAACCTTTGCACTACTTATCAAAGGCATAGAATGTCTTCAGAGCAGTGGTCCATTTTCCATTGATGTCAAAGGGGGAGAGAGTCATGAAAATGCTCAAAGAGGAGCATTGGAGAAGGCAACAACAAAAGTGGGAAGTAAAAGATGATACTGGTACAAACATTGTAATTGGTTAATTAGTATCATTAAGCATTTGGGGTTTTTGCATCAATGAAAAAGGGGGAGATTCTTGGAATATTTTTTCATTGATGCCAAAAGGGGATCAGAGGAGAAGTGTGTTGATCTTGTGCAAAATCACATATAGTTGTCATTGATGTCAAAAGTGCAAATCAGGAAAAGAAGTTTGTTGGAATGATCACAAAAGATGGATGAGAGAGTAGTGATTTGATGGTAGATTCGAAATGGGTCTCTTTAGAACTTTCCAAAAAGGTATTGTGTTGAACCATAGATTTTGATAGTTAGGAATGCTATGTCTCTTTTGCTAAATTAGGTTCTTTCACCTAATGGAAAGAGATAGACCCGACACAAAAAATCTAGGTGGTTCACTCAAACTAATGTATGTATGATGAAAATATGCCTAAATGCAATGATATAGATGCAACAAAGTGATAAAATTGATTGATTATTAATGCAAAACTAATGAAATATGAAGTGTTTGAAAACATAGCGATGTTTGCAAAAGGCTTAAAAAGATGAACAAAAATACAAATAAAACCAAATAGAAATCTATAACTTAGAATGCATGCACCTGTAAGCTTGATGGAGACTGGAAACAACTCTGAAAATTTGGAAATGTTGACTTTTTGACTGATTGGGACTCATTCGCCACCCTGGGAAAAATATCCCAAGTCAGGGTTTCTCCCAAATGGGTACTGGAA
This sequence comes from Sequoia sempervirens, assembly GCA_007258455.2. Lineage (NCBI taxonomy): Eukaryota > Viridiplantae > Streptophyta > Pinopsida > Cupressales > Cupressaceae > Sequoia > Sequoia sempervirens. The sequence goes on along the minus strand of VDFB02000003.1, from coordinate 404,376,079 downwards.
TCTACATTCAGCTCTAACAGGCACTTCTAGTGGGACTCATTTTCCATCCATGGAAAATCAGTCCTTTTTTAGTTTTCTACAAATTCAAGTTTCAGACCTGCATCTTGTCACCTGCACAACACTTCTTGATGGAAACCCAGATTGGAATCTCAGAAATACTTGCAAAATAGCTTAAAATTTTTTGTCTAATGGGGGTTTTCCCTGGTCAAACCCCTAATTTGGTAATCAAACCTTGAATGAACAAAATCTGCATAAAACCCTAGCCTTAAGTGTATCTAAGACTAGGAACATCTGAAGTAAGACAAAACCCTATTCTAATGTGCTACAATAAGATGAGCAAATGTGATTTGAATGGTGCAAGAATTGAATCCAAGAAACCCTACAACATCTCAAATGAATGTAAATGACATGAAAATGTTATGCAAACCTTAAATATGAAGATAGAGAGAAAATGGAAGATGGAATCACTTTGAAAATAAATCTTTAGGTGTGATTTGATGGCTAGTTGCATCTCCTCAACCTAGAATTCTCCATGATTATCCATAGGCATCCATCATCAACTCTTTTCAATGTTGGATCTTGAATGAGAAATGAGCTTGAATACTTGCAAAATCCCTATCTTGTTGTCCAAAAGCTTCAACTTTGCTATAGAAATGCTAATGAAACTTCTTGTGGAAGACTTTTAATATTTTAATTTTTGAATTTTCTTTGTAAAAATGACCAAGAGATGTGAAAAATGACCTCAAATGTATATTTATAGGCATCAATACCTAATTTTTCTGTTATTTAGACCTAAGAGGCCGAGATCCATTGAAAAATTAAATTAAATTGGTTAAATTCTTGCTCAAAATTGATTTTTTCCCCAAAAGGGACTCATTCGCCACCCTTGGCAAATGGGTCCCACTAGAGGGGACTCATTCACCCAAGGTGGGGAATGGGTCCCACTAGTGGTTTTTAGAGGTGGGTTTTTGGGATATGAATGAATTAAGTGTTGTTTGTTAGGATTTAGATGATTTTTAAGTGAAACGGGCCTCTAGATAAAAAATAATGGGTCTTAGGGGCCTATAAATGATGTTTTGAAGAATGAATAATATAGGGGTACTCAAAAGTAGGTCCAAATTAAGTGTGAAATTGTCTCTTTTCTCAAGAGTGTCCAATTTTCTATGCCACATTTAGCCCCTACTTTAGCGCCCATATGACTCTACATGTATATGTAAGCTAAATGACTCTAAAAAGTACACTTTATTACATAAAAGGATACTCATTCAAAAGACGCGTGAATGAAGCCCCCAGTGTAGTTATCTACAAAACCACAAGATTAGGAACTATATCCTATAACAAAAATTCATTAATTGTCCAAAAATCATTTTATCTAACTTCAAGCAATCAAATTCTAGGGTAGATGTATGCCCCCCTTGATTTCGCTTGCTTTATAGAGGTGGAATCAAGGTAGCAATCTAGCCACGTCGAAGAAGGAACAATCATATTATAGGGAATTTAAGTACCATTCCATGTAACAATAGATAATTGATGATGTTGGGTGTGGAATAATGATTCCAACACATCAAATGACGTTGAAAATGGAGTTCCCTAGCTCACGTTATGTTGTTTTGAAGAAAAGGTACTTTATGAACTCTTAAGAAGAAAATAACCTTATTTTAATGCATAAGAGTAAAAGGGATGAAAATAGGTTAAAAGAGGTAGAGGAGAGTAATTTTTCACTTACTATTGAATTTTACCTTCTTGTAGCTTGAGAGTGATGAGTGAGATGAGAAGATGTTGAGTAGATGGGGTTACACACCTTCACGGCTGGATGAGCTCTAAGAGCAGGTGGCACGTAGTGAGCCGTATCATGAGGTGAGTCAATTCTACAACTTTCGCTTACTGATTTTACAATAGTTTATGATTTTTAATGCATATATATAGGTTAATTTAGGATCTTCAAAAAAAGTTTGCAAAGTGTCCCCTTTTTTTGCAAAGTGTCATGTTTCTACGCAAAGTGTCTCGTTTCTTTGCGAAGTGTCTTGTTTCTTTGCGAAGTGTCTCGTTTCTTTGTGAAGTGTCCCAAAAGGGTTCTAAAGTGTCTAGGGACTTTAGAAAAGCACACTAGATGGACTTTAGTACACTTGCATGATGAATAATGTAAAAATTGAAGATATTAGATGAGTTTTTAGAGAATATTGTTGTGATTTTGATAGGTACCTACCCAGTCGTGACAATGGCTTGGGGGGAGATAGATAATTTTTCTTAGAGACAGCTCCAACACTATTAGCAGAGGAGACAGAGCATCTTTAGACATTAGGCATCTATTGGGCATACCTGATGCCACCTATGAGATACCACAATGTCATGTTGATGGCCCTATGTGAGTGTTAGGATGCTGACACATGTACATTTCACCTCCTGATTGGGGAGATAACCATCACCTTAGCGGATGTACACTAGATTATTCAAGTTCCTATTTAGGGAGAATAGGTATATTTCTAAGGAGATTGATTATTTCACGAGAAGAGGGTGGACATGCAATACTACCTTGATGGATGCCCTATTCATGATGAGCACATGAGAGCACAAATCAAGCTACCTATGCTACTATATTCATGAGCCCCCATAGTGAGATGGATTGTGATGTACATAGTGGCACTTGTACTTAATCTAGAAGGAAGAGCTACACACCTAGATGGAGGATTGGTTCACCTGATTTGTGGGTTGGAAAAGCACAAGACAATCTACGCTTGGGGATGTTGTATCATAGCACATCTTTATTATGATCTTGGCCAATTTGTTTTTGGGAGATAGATAGTATGGTGCACTATAGGCTTCTATAGGTATGGTTCCTTGAGCATATTACATGCACCAGGCCTGTTAGTTTCCCATGTGCTATAGACACAAGATATCCACAAGCCTTCGGCTATCCTCTACAATGCTTATGGCAGTATGGAGATCTGCATTTTTGGAGGATGAGATTTGACCAGCTGGAGGAGGATGAGATTCTTTCGAGACCTTAACTACTCACACTAGAGTAGCTAGATCCCATAGGATAACTAAGGAGGATGCAAATTGATATATTTTTGGCTAGTCGACATGACTATGTTATATGTCCTTTCTATTATGGTCAAGTCATGAGACAATTTGGGCAAGTGTAGACACCATCAAGGGCATGCCCCTTCATCAGGAGATCAGTGCAGAATGCCTAAAGGCTAGTGATACCGTTTGGCTCACTATACACCATGTTGTCTAGAGTGACTCTGATGATTTAGATCATGATTGACCACTAGTCTCTGATGTTGATGACATTAACAACCCAAATGAGCATGAGGAGTGGTGGTCAATGACATGACTGGCTCCTATATTTCCCATGGATGTCCCTATAGGTGATGCAGGACTAGCACTAGATGAGGGAGATGAGGTAGAGGATAGAGCCAAGGATGTACGATACAAGGCGACAAATATATTTACTGATGTTATAAATGATGAGAATGATTCAGATGTTGATCCTAACTATGAGGGCTAGGGTGGAGGAGAGGAGGATGAGAATGAGGAGAAGGAGGGGTATGAGGAGGAGCCACCTCTGAGCAAGGGTGATGAGGTAGTAGCTGAGGATTGAAATGAGTAAGGAGAGTCCTCACACTCAAGACAATCAAGACGCTCAAGATCCGTAATGATTGTGTCAGATTCTTTCATCAAGATACCTTTTCCTCTAGTAGAAGAGGCATCGAGAGAAGAAAAATTATTGTTAAATCATGATTATCTATGCTTTTACCTTCTTTTATTATATCATCCTCACCAATAGGCAATGTAATATAAAGAATTATGTCAATTGTTTGTTCCTTTTTCTCTAAGATGTTCTCATAACTATGAAAGATAGTAGAAGGATGACTAACATGTTTCTTAATGACCTCATTGTTGTACTCTAAAGTGAACTCATAAGAGGGGATGTTGTACTTATTCAATCCATTTTTAACCATATCAAATCCAAATATCTTGAAAGAAAACATGCTATCATGGAAAAGTAAAGAAAGTGCAATGCAATGATCTAAAGTGAAATGTTCAAATGCAATTGTCAGTTTTGAAACAAGGTAATTTGTTGATTACACTATGCAACAATCTGAAAGATGAAATGTTGTAAATGAAAATTTGGAATTGAGCAATGCATGAAATGGACCAATTTAAGATATATTTAGTGAAATGCATATAACAAAAACTCTACCAACTAAAACATATAGTTAATGGAAGCAAACAAAACTGTAGAAACAAGGTTTTTAGTGTTGTAAAAGGTAGTTTCAGATGTGCATAAGGAATGATTAACCCAAGGTGGGGAATGAGTCCTAATGAATATTTTTTAAAAAAAAATTAGAGATTTTTAAGTGATTTTTATGCTTTTTAGTTTGTATGATGTGTAACCTAAGTGAAAATGCAGTTTTTAGATGATTTTCAATGATTTGAAATTCAAAAAAGCAACCTATATTCACTTTCACTAATGCAAAAATTAGAAACCCTAGAATGTTAATTAACTAATGCAAATTCTAATGCAAAGTCAATGCAAGCTATATCTAGGATGATGATGGGATCCAAATAAGCAAAGAATGTATTCTAAATGTAGGCTCATTAAAATGTAGTCACGGAAATACTATACCCCACCTTGGAGGAATAGAGCACAAGGATAGGGTTCCTATTTCACACTTGCTACATCAAGGACACCTTAGATATCTCAATCCAATGAAGAATGGAGATAGAGATTGTGGGCAGTGATTTTGGCACCAAAATGCTTTCTTGCATTTCTAGGGTTTTTCACCTAAAAGGAGAAAGAAATAGGCCAAAATGGGCAATATCTACACTCAAAGTTAATGTGAATGACATGAATTATATCTAATTAAGATGCTCTAATTCTTTGATCTGAAAATGAAATGATCTAATGATGCAAAACCTAAGAAATGTAGCTTGTTTGAAAATAGTGTGATATGTAGAAAGATGAAATAAATGCAATAAAAGATAAAATAAAGATGCAAGACAGAATTTATGCACCTGGAAATTAATGAAGAGCTAGTTGGGGACTACATAGGCCTCTAAATTTCTAAAATTCTAATTTTTGAGTCAACTGGGACACTTACGCTAGGTGGGGTGACTTAGTCCCAGATTGACGAAATTGCATAGCAAGCTGTTTTTGCCAAAAGGGTACCTGAAAATGTAATTTTTTTTAAAAAAGAAGTGCAGTGGGACTAAGTCACCACTAGGGGAAACTTAATCCACTTTGTATTTTCTACAAATTCAAAAGTGGAAACGGAAACCCACAACCCACACCCTACTTTTTGACGGAAATCTAGATCTAAATCTTCAAAAACCCCTGCAAAACAGAAGCTATTTTGATTTCTAATGAGGGGTTTTCCTCATTCAAACCCCTAGTTGGTATTTAAACTTTGTGAATGAAAAACTATTCATAAAAACCCTAGTCTTAAGTGTGTCTATGACTAAGAAAATTTAAAATGAGACAAGATCCTATTCTAATGTGCTAGAATAAGATGAATAAATGGCACTTGAATGATGCAAGAATTCAATGCAAGAAAACCTACAACACTTCAAATGAAGGTAAATGACATGAAAAATGTAATGCAATCCTTAAGTCTGAAGATAGGAGGAAAATGGAAGATGGAATCACTTTGGAAACAAGTCAATAGGTGTGATTTGATGGCTAGTTGCATCTCGTCAACCTAGATTTCTCAATTATTCACCATAGGGATCCATGATCAATCCCTTGCAATGCAATATCTTGGAAAAAAAGTGAGCTTGAAGACCCGCAAAAACCCTAGTTTGTTGCCCCTAAGCTTCAACTTTGATGTAGAAATGTTATTGAATCTTCTTGTGAAAGATACTTTGCTCTTGACATTTGATTTTTGCTTTGAGAAATGACTAGGAGATGTGAAAAATGACCTAAAAACATGTATTTATAGGTATTAACACCGAATTTCTCAATATTTTAACATCATAGGCTGACATCCCTCAAAAATTTGAACTAGGTCGGTGATTTTCCCACTCAAAAGCTGAAAACACCCCAAAAAGGACTAAGTCGCCAGCTTGGGTGACTTAGTCCCACCAGGAATTTTTTGGTGGGTTTCATGAAATTTGAGTGGTTTGAGTGGTATTTGTCAAGATTTAAGTGCTTTGTGAGTGAAATAAACCTTAAGGTTCAAAATTATGAGCATTAGGGGCCTATAAATGCAATTTTTAAGGGGTGATTGAAACAAGATGTCTAAAGTAGGACCAAGTTTACCACAAAATTGCCTCTTCTTCAAGAGTATACAATTTTTGGTGACACATTAATCACCCACTTTATCAGCCATATGACTCTACGTGCATATGTAAGCTAAAGTACTTTGAATAGTGCACACTACTTTATAGAAGGATACTCATTCAAAAGATGGGAGAATGAAGCCCCTAGTGTAGTTATTTGCAAAACCACACCATTAGGAACTGCATCCTACAAAGAAACTTTGTTAGTCATCCAATAATCCTTTTTCCTAACTTCTAGAAATCAAATTTGAGGGTAGATGTATGCCCCCCCTGATTCCACTTTCTTTTGTGAAGGTGGAATCAAGGTAGCAATCTAGCCACGTCGAACAAGAAATATCATATTGTAGGACATTTCCAAGTACCATTTATCATAATGATAGAATTATAATGATTTAAGGTGCAAAATCATGATTCCAATGCATCAAACAGTGTCAAAAATGGAGTTCCCTAGCTCTCATTATGTTGCTTTGAAGAAAAAGTGTTTTATTAGTTCATAATATATAAAAGAAACCCTAATTGAATGCATAGGAAAAAGAAATGAAAATAGGTTGAAAGAGATAAAGGAAACTAATTTGTCACTTAATATTTCATTTTACCTTCTTTTAGCTTGATAGTGATGGGTGAGACGAGAAAATGTTGAGAAGACGAGGATACACCCTACATGTTTGGACATTCTTCAAGACCAAGTGGCATGCAGTGAGCATCACCATGAGGTGAGTGGATTGTGCAACCTTTGATTTGTGATTTTGGAATTATTTAATGAGTTATTATGCATATCTAGGTTAATTTAGGATCTTGGAAAAAAAGTTCACAAAGTGTCCCCTTTTTTTGCGAAATGTCCCATTTCTTCGCAAAGTGTCCCGTTTCTTTGCAAAGTGTCCCAAAAGGGTTCTAAAGTGTCTAGGGCCTTTAGGAAAGCACACTATATGGAATTTAGTACACTTTCATGATGAGTAATGTAAAAATTAAAGGTTTTAGATAAAATTTAGAGCATATTTGTGTGAATTTGATAGGTACCTTCTCGAGGACAACAACGATTAGGAGGGAGACAACTGAGCTTCTTGAGAGATCTTGCTCCAGTGCTATCAATAGAGGAGACATGGGTGGGTGCATGAAGTTGAGTACCAACTTTCTGGCCACTTTTGAATTTTTTTTTACAAAACACGCTAGCGTTATAACTCGAGCATGTTATAACATGCTCACATTATTTCGCATTAAACACAAAGAAAAAAGTGAAATTACTTGCCTTGGAATACCAACCCAAAGGCTTGGAGAGCATTCCCAACAAGGCCAAAGACGTATTTTTGCAAATTCTACAATTTTTGACATAATCGGGTTCATGCTCACCATCAAGATTACATCCAATTCAATATCGACAAAATCGAAAACATGGGTAATGTTAGGTTCTCTCTTCGCTATCCAACTATGTAATTTTTTTCACTTTTTGACAATGTTAAGCCTTTCATCCATAATTTATTTTGTTTGTATGTCTTTTTTTTGCCAAAAAGTAGTGTTTGGTGTTTTTTTTGTTGTAAATTAACCATTCATCAAAATTTCAAATAAATTACATTTTTAGAAACTAGACTCCATTCTACAATTTAAAAAAAAGCCAAAATTCTACTTTTCAGGAAGTGCCCACTTAGAAAATTAGTAAAAAATCAAATATTCATTAAAAAATTATCAGAAAAATTGTGCATCAACTAGATGCTGTTAGATAACTTTTGACCATACCAATTTTAAAAATACTACAAAAAATTTCACCGTGCTCAGGTCGTACAAGAGTTGCTATGTTATGTTTTTTCTCATAAAAACAACACCAATTTGTGTACATCCCTCTTTTGAACCCCTTAATCTCAACCATTTTCAAAATAAATTAATAGTTTAGAAAGTAGACTCGAAGCGCTTCAATCCTTGTTTTTGTTCCATCTCAAAATTTTGAGTGTAACTATCCTCAATTTCACGTCCAAGGTCAGCATTTCTTGATTTTAGAAAAAAAGTGGCCACTTAAGCCCCCTTTTTGGGAACCATCTTGGTGCACTTACCCACATAACATCTATAGGATGTGGGCATCTATTGGGCATATCTTATGCCTCCGATGAGATACCATAGTGCCATGTTGATGGCTCTTTGTGAGCGATGGAATGCAGACACATGCACTTTTCATCTGCCTACAAGAGAGATGACAATCACATTGGAGATGTACATCAGTTCTCCACATGTCAATTTAAGGAGAATGAGTACAATTCTATAGAGACCACACCTTCCTTGAGCAATGAGCTAATTTATAGTATTCTTTAGATGGTCCCATTCATGATGCATGAGTCAGGGGACATATTATTTTTTCTATGCTATTATATTCATAGGCACCAGTGGTTCAATGTACTATGATACAAAATGTATTAGTAGTTATCATCCTTGATGGTCAGGGTGGGAACCTCAAGGGAGGACTAGTCAACTTGATTTTAGGGATGTATGAGCAGTGCACAATATACTCCTAGGGTCAGTGTATCCTAGCACATCTATACTATGATCTTGGGCATTATTTTTTTGGAGAGGTGGACAGTATGGTGCACTTCACACTTCTACAGGTGTGGTTCCTAGAGCACATTATATGAACTAGACTAGTCAGGTACCCATGTGCAATAGCAGTAGGGTATCCTTAGGCTTTCAGGTATTCTCTGTGGCAATTATGGCAGTACGGTGATTTTCATTTTTGGAGGGTCTGATTTGACTAAATAGATGAGGATGAGATCCTTTGGAGACCTTATCATCATACATTGCAGTGGCCATATCATACCAGACAATTGAGGAGGATGTAGATGGATAGATTTTTGGTAGGCCAACATGACCATGTAGTACAACCATTCTATTATAATCGAGTCATGCGGCAACTTGGATAGGTACAAACACCACCCTAGGCATGGTCCTCTTTCAAGAGATCAACTTGAAGTGCTTGGAGACAAGATGATATAGTGTGATGACTAGGATCACAACTAGCCACCCATCTTTGACATAGATGATGTTGGTGCCACAGGGGAGCATGAGAAGTGGTGGATAGTGACCTGAATAGCACTAGTGTTCCCAATGGATGAGCTAGTGGGAGATGTAGGGACACTACCAGATGAGGGAGATGATCAAGAGGATAGGGCTAAGGAGGTACACTATAGGCCTATTGATATATTTACTAATGTGGTTGATGAGGAGTATGATGAAGATGCAAATCCAGATTATGATGGCTAGGAGGGAGAGGAGGAGGATGAGGAGGAGTATGAGGATGATAAGGAGGAGGAGCCATCCTTGAGTAAGTGATGAGGTAGGGGCTGAGGACCGACATGAGTGAGGAGATTCGTCTCCCATCCATATGACTAGGTCACAAGCATCAGTTGTAGCAAGCACCAACACTTGCAACCAAGGGGAGGCTAGCACGACATCAATTCCCCTTGTACAAGATGACATTGAGATTGCTCAGCCGACCAACATATAGGTGATGATACTTTATTACATGCATGTGTTTTAGTACTTATGAACATTTTTATATATATAGCATGATGATGTGTACTGATTGTGTAATGTTTTGACCCTGTAGGAGTGGCGAAAGACTAGCAGGAGTTCTACCATCAAGCTATTATAGAGATAGTACCCACATCCATTGGCAAGGAGGAGATAGACCCTGATAACATGCCCCCATCTATTGTGGAGGAGGATCCAGAGGTAGTCAGACCTTTCATGAGGTTACGGGAAGCCTATGAGAGCATGAGGAGATGAATCTGGCAAGTTGAGGCTGCAAGACCTTTAGTCTAGACACCAACAGAGGTGGAGAGATTACATGCAGAGATAGCATGGCTACAAGAGGAGAGGGATGTGGCACATGGGTGAGTACAGGTTCTGGAGTAAGCACTCAGAGCTAGTGTGTCACAATCATGGTCACACATGACCATCTCTAGATGTCTAGGTACCGGATCACGAGCACTAGATCCCAAGGGGTCTAGTTCTCACAAAACTTGGTGATGTTTGTATATGATGATGATATGTACACAAAGCTTCGGATATATATATATATATATATATATATATATATATATATATATATATATATATATATATATATATATATATATATATATATATATATATGAGTAGTTTATGTTTTATGATCAATTTAAATGTTTGAAGAAGATCCCAAAGGGATATCTTTTTGGGAATATTCTTGAGTTGTTGAATGAGATCATACTCCCAAAGGTGTTTATTTAGGCAAGGAGCACTAGAAAAAATAGGAACTAGTAAGGGTAATGATTTTGGAGGAGGCTATTGTGGTTGCAGATTATTTCTAGTGTAGTGTGTGTGTGTGCAACAACATCATGCTGTGGTGGATAAAGGGTAAACTCAGGTTTAGGTGGAGGTTGAGGTTGATGTGAAGGTGGGTAAAGGACACGTTGACGTTGAATTACATTGACATATTTCATTTTTGATTGCTCACAACAAACCTTAGGGGATGACTTGTGTGATATGAAGTCCTCAAGGGCTTCATCTAACATACCAAAGTAATCATGACTAAAAGATTTGGTAGATAGGTTGTCACTAAGTGTTTAAGTGTTGTCATCACAAGCCTTAGTCGATGAACTTAGTGAGAGGAAACCTTGGAAGGCTTCATCTAACTTATCCAAGTCATCACTTCTAAGAGGTTTGGATGATATGGTTGTCCTAAAGTTAAGATTTTTTTTGATTGGTTCAGATGATGTTGTGAAGTTTATGTTTTGTTTTTTGGTGAATCTGATTTAAATAAGCTAGGAACTAATGTTGAAAATGAACATTGCAAAAATCTAATGCTATTTATGATTTCCATTAGAAAGAATGATACTAATCCCAATAATTGAAGTAAAACAAGAAATAATTGTACAAAAAACAATAATTACTGAATCTAACAGTATTTATAGAAATAAGAAATAGAAAGCATAAATCAATAGTGCAAAATTTGTACTGGGACTAAGTTGCCTAAGGTGGCGAATTATTCCTAGTAAGGTAATTTTTTGAGATTTTCTAAATTTTCTGATGAATATGAATGTGTTAAGTATAGTACTATGCAGATCTATAATGTAAATGTAGAATTTTAGTATAATGTAAATGTATAATTTTAGTATTATGCAATGAAATGGAATGCGATAATGCAAGCTAAAATGAACTTTTCACTAATGCAATTTTGAAAACCCTAAGATGTAATTGAGGCAATGCAATACCTAATGCAATGCAAATGAACCTAGGATGCACTTAAAATCAGAAGTAAATATGTTCAAAAGTGAGGTTCACCAAAATGTGGACAATGATTTTGGCACCCAAATGCTTTCTTGCACTTCTAGGGTTTTTCACCTAAAAGGAGAAAGAAATGGGCCTAAATGGGCAATGTATACACTCAAAGTTAATTTGAATGAGATTTATTATGTCTAATTAAGATTCTTTAATGCTCTGATCTAAAAATGAAATGATCTAATGATGCAAAACCTAAGAAATACATTTTTTGAAAACACAGTGTGATATGCAGAAAGATGAAATAGATGTAATAAAAGATAAATAAAGATGCAAGATATAAGTTATGTACCTGGAAACTAATTAAGAGCTAGCTGGGGACTGCAATGACCTTTGAAATTCTAGAAATTCTAATTTTTGAGTCAATTGGGACACTTACGCCAGGTGGGGCGACTTAGTCCTAGATTAGGGAAATTACACAGAAAGTTGTTTCTGCCAAAAGGGTACTTGAAAATGTAAAAAATTCTAAAAAATTAGTGCAGTGGGACTAAGTCACCACTTGGGGCAACATAGTCCACTTTGGATTTTCTGCAAATCCGAAAGTGGAAACGAAAGCCCACAACCTGCACTCTACTTTTTGATGGAAATCTAGATTTGAATCTTTGAAAAACCCTACAAAATAGAAGACATTTTGATTTCTACTGAGGGGTTTTCCTTGGTCAAACCCCTAGTTGGTATTTAAAATTTTTGAATGACAAAATCTTCATAAAAACCTTAGTCTTAAGTGTGTCTATGACTAAGAAAATTTGAAATGAGACAAGATCCTATTCTAATGTGCTAGAATAAGATGAATAAATGGCACTTGAATGATGGAAGACTTCAATGCAAGAAACCATACAAGACTTCAAATGAATTTAAATGGCATGTAAAATGTAATGCAAACCTTAAGTCTAAAGATAGGAGGATAATGGAAGATGGAATCACTTTGAAACCAAGTCATTAGGTGTGATTTGATGGCTAGTTGCATCTCCTCAACCTAGATTTCTCCATGATTCACCATAGGCATCCATGATCAATCCTTTGAAATGCAAGATATTGGACAAAAATTTAGCTTGAAAACCTACAAAAACCCTAGTTTGTTGCCCCTAACCTTCAACTTTGATGTAGAAATGCTATTGAATCTTCTTGTGAAAGATACTTTTCTCTTGACTTATGATTTTTTCTTTGTGAAATGACTAGGAGATGTGAAAAATGACCTAAAAACATATATTTATAGGCATTAACACCAAATTACTGCAACATTTTAACATCATAGGCTGACATCACTCACAAATTTGAACTAGGTCAGTGATTTTCTTGCTCAAAAGTGGAAAACACCCCAAAAAGGACTAAGTTGCCACCTTGGGCAACTTAGTCCCACTAGGATTTTTTTTGGTGGGTTTCACAAAATTTGAGTGGTTTGTGTGGTATTTGTTGGGATTTAAGTGGTTTGTGAGTGAAATCGGCCTTAAGGTTCAAAATTATGAGCATTAGGGGCCTATAAATTGAGTTTTTAAGGGGTGATTGAAACAAGATGTCTAAAGTAGGACAAAGTTTACCACAAAATTGTCTCTTTCTTCAAGAGTATACAATTTTTGGTGACACACAGATATGAAAATAAGGTATATTAGGGTATGTTTAGAGATTAATTAAGACTAAATGAGGTGTTCACCACCAAGTTTAAACTTGGAAAAGATAATTAAATGCAAGATGAAATGAAAAACCCTAATATGATGCAAAAATGATTTAAATGACCTAGAAATTCAATTGAAATAAAATAGAAAGATCAAAAATAGAATGTGTGCACCTGGAAATTTAAAGATGACTAGAAGGAGCTCTGAAATGCTAGAAACTCTAAATTTTTGACCTAGTGGGACTCATTCACCATTCTGGCCAAATCAGCCCCAATTTTGGATTTTTGCATAGGAGCAGGTTTCAGACAAATTGGTATCTAAATCTTCAAAGATTTTTGAAAAAAAACCTACAATGGGACTCATTCGTCACTTGTGGTGAATGGGTTCAATTTGGATTTTCTAGAACTTTAATGTTCTAATCTGTACCTTTCAATCTGTTGAATATGTTTCTCGAGGTTTTCAGATCTAAAATTCTAATTTCGAGGTTGTAGATGGCCTTTTAATGACTATTATAAGCTTGCAAGTAGGGGGAAAACACCAAAAAGCTTCCAATCTAATCCTCAATGATCTTCAAGTCTTCAAAGCACCTAGATCCAGAATCGCCAATAAAAAGAGAGAGAGAGAGAGAGAGAGAGAGAGAGGTAGAGAGTAAAGGACAGGAATAGTGGTTTCCCTCACAAATAAAAACTCATGTAATTAAACTAAAATGATGAGACAATGAAATGCAGGGAATGAAACATGAAAACAAAGAAACACGAGGATCTGACTGAGGATCTGGCTGACACTGAGACCTCTGAATTTTTAGCTCTCTTGGACTTGATATCATGAATTTTGTATTGCTTATGTGAAAATATGGATTTTGAAAGCTTTCTTTATATAGGAAATCCACTCAAATGACCATTTATTGATCCTAAATAATATGTAGAAGAAATTGGAACTAAAACCAATTTTTCCCTCGCCAAAACCTTGCAAGGATTAATGTGGGACTCATTCACCAAGTTAGGTGAGTCCCACCTGGATGGGACTCATTCACCCAAAGTGGCAAATGGGTCCCACAGGTGTTATTTTTCTTGCTAAAATGTCGGGGAATGTGTAAATTATGTCTATATGTTGATATTGTTGGGTTTCTCATTGGAATATTCCTTGGGATGCATAATATAGGGTCTAGGCCTATTAATGATGATATTAAGGCCATAAATGCAAGAGGAACCAAAATCCAATGTGATTTAGTGTAAATAAATACACTTTACAACATTAAATTAAGGTAAAAGTAGGTCTATTTAGCTAAAAAGGGCCCTAAATCCACTGTGAATGTGTAGAACACATTAAAATAGTAGATTAGGTCCACTTTGTTTACAAGCCTCCTAAATTTAATGTGAAAGTGCAAATAAATACATTTTACAACATTAAATTAGGGAAATTTTAAGTTTATTTATCTTAGAAGGGCCCAAAACCTAATGTGGATGTGCAAAACTCATCACAACACTAGATCAAGGTGATACCAAGTCTAATTTATCTTTAATTATTCTTGAATTAAGCAAGGAAAATGCATACCATTTTTCCGTCATTACACTTCTATCACATCATTCCCACAAATAGAAGATATAAGAGGGGGTGTAGGTTCAATGCAAGCATCAAAATTTTCACTCTCTTGCACTAAAAGACTCTCATAACTAGGAAATGTATTAAATGAATGACCAACATGCTTATTGACTAACTTTTTCTTTGCAAACATGGAAAAGATAGAAACCAACATTTGTGAAAAGTAATCCATGTAAACTTTAAATGGAAAGAGACTTAAAATGCAATGTAGAGACCTAGAATGAAATGTGTAAATGTGATTTTTAGATTTCAAACAAGGTAATTAACTGATTACACTATGCAACAATCTAAAAAATGAAATGTTGTAAATAAAAATTTGGAATTGAGCAATGCATGAAATGAACTAATTTAAGCTAGATTTAGTGAGATACATGTAATAGGAACTCATCCAACTAAAAGAGATAACTAATGATAGAAAAAAGAAGTGCAGATACAATTTTTTTAATGTTGTAAAAAGTAGTTTTAGGGTTGATCTAGGACTAATTCACCTAAAGGGGCGTATGATTCCTAGTCAAGGTTTTTCATGGGTTCAAATGCTAGAAAATGCACAACACAAAAATCCTAGAAAGTAGCCAAAACAACTTGTAATGGGACTAAATCGTCCAAAGGGGCGTATGAGTCCTAGATTAGGGTTTTTGCATCACTTTTGGCAAATTTTGAGTTGTTTCTAAATTTTATGGTTATGATGATGTCTAGGCTAAGTGCAAATGCAGATTTTAGATGAAATTCTATGATGCAAGATGCAAAAATGCAACCTATATGCACTTTCACTAATGCAATACTTTGAAACCCTAGATGCAAATTAACTAATGAAAAAACCTAATGCAAATTTAGTGAAAGCTAGATCTAGGAATATGATGCACTCCAAATCAGAAAAGGGGTGCTCACATTGGGCTCACCAAAATGTAGCAATGTAATTAGTACAACCCACTTTTGAGGAATGGAGCACAAAGGTAGGGTTAATATTTCACACTTGTTACACTTAAGGAAACCTTAGATATCTCAATCCAAAGATTGAGAGGGGGAAATAGATCTTGCAATAAGGTGTCCTATGGTTTGAGTAGAGATAATAAGAGGATTCACCACCAAGCTAGGGCTTGGAAAGACAAGAAATGTGAATGATATGCCAAGTACCAGGCTAAACCTAACTAAATGACCTAGGAAATGAAACTAAAAATCAAGATATCAAAGTGGAAATGAATAGATGTGCACTTGGAAGAGTGATGAGGTTAAAAAAAGCTCCAAAACCCTAAAAAATTGTTGTTTCATGCCCACCAGGACTCATACACCAATCTAGGTAATTTAGTCCCAAACTGGGTTTTCTATGCCAAAACTAGAATATGACAGTGCTTAATCGAAATCTCCTGAAACCTAGAAAATGGTAGTGTTGGGAATCATACACCCAAGGTTGTTTATCAGTCTCAGTATGCTTTTTTAGAGGGTTAAGACATGAATCTACTCTCCTAACTATGCTCTTTTGTTGCACTTTATTTCTAGGTCTGAAACTCTAATTTGCAACCTCTAGATGACTTTTAGTGAAGATGACAACCTTGTAATGACTTGATGACTTTCTTCAACCTTACAATATAATCTTCAAAGGATCTTCAAGCTCCAAGACACCTATATCTTCAATCACACACCAAAGAGAAGAGAAACTTGTTGATTGTTAGGGAATAGGGGTTTGAATCTTCAAACCCTGTTTAGGTAATTAAACTTTGTGATGAAACAATGAAAATATGAACATGAAACATTAAATATGAAACATGCATAATAATACCTTGAAAGATGTCTTGAGATGTAAATCAACAATCTAACATGAAGTGGCCATGTAGAATGTAGATCTTGATCTTGAACTTTGATATGAAATAATGCTTGCAAATGGATCTAGGATGCTACATCACAACACTAGCTCAACAACATGCTTGATGCTTGATGATCTTGACATGATGATGGATCTTGAATTTCTGCAACAAATGATGAAGAATTCAACCCTTGAATGATTTATAAATTATCTTGTAAACTCTCTTGACACTCTTGAGAAGTCTTGAAATCATAAAATTAGTATTAGGAATGCTCTCATGAAAATATTAGTTGAAAAATGAGTGAAATAACCTTGTATTTATACTTTTTTATTCCAAATTTCCCAAAATTACAACACTAAAAGCTAACATCAGATCTAGGAGGATAGAATCCCACCAATAATTTGAATTAAATTTGATTTTGGTCCACATGGGACTCATATTCTAGAAGTGGCATATGAATCCCATTAGGCTTAACTATGGGACATATTTTTTCAAAAATTCTTAGAATGATGTAAAATTAGGATCAGGGCCTAAAAAATGAGTTGGGACTCATATGACCAAGGTGGAATATGAGTCCTAGATCACTAAATCTAGGCCACACAACCCAAAAACACCTAAATTATGATTGGATGTTGATTTAAGTTAGGATTATCCTCATAAAGATGCATTAAATGAGGCTTATGGATGTAAAATAAGGCCAAATAAGACATAAAGAAGCCCCATTAATAATGAAAATCCTAAATTAGTGTGAATGTGTGGTACAAAATTTTACAACACCTAAAATAAGGTAAAACTAGGTTCATTTAGTTTACAAGGGCCCAAAAATTAATGTGAAGGTGCAAATAAATACACTTTACAACATTAAATTAAGGAAAAGTTAGGATAATTCAGCTTAAAAGTGTTGGAAATAGGGTGCCATTTAATTGCAAATCCTAAATGTATTAATTATTTCATATATCTCCTAAGTTATTGGAATGTGTTCAACAACACTAAGATTAGGATGAGATTAATTATTTGGATGAAATAAATCATGAAATTGAAATTTGTAGTTATTCCTAAATAATAGGATCATGTGGGTGCACACATGGTAAGGTTACACTCACCTTGAGTTCAGTTAACTATTCAGAGTAAGAGATAACACTTTTGAATGCATGTAAAGATCCTAGGAGTTAGGGTTTGATGTTTGTATGCTTGAAGTTTAGTTTAGTTCAGTTTAGTTTAGTTAAATTTAGTTTAGTTCAATTTAGTTTAGTTCAGTTATATGGTTTAGTTATATTCAGTTGCATGCAAGTGCATGTTACATGCATGTTGGTTATTTTGAGTTGCATGTAGTTAGCTTCAGTTAACTTGGAATGCATGGCTAATAACATTGAGTTGTATGACAGATAACAGGGACTACCTCCAGTTAACAGGGGATGGCCATTCTTGCATGAATGGTGTTGAGTAAATGTTTCAGTTAACAAGAAATCACTTGGAGCCAACTTGGGCACCCAATATTATTTCTTGGAATTAACTCCAATGCATGATAAAATATTTCTAAAGGCTCTATTAAGTGGGACCCTCTTTTGGGCACCATCTTTGAGGAAGAGCTTTGTAATTATCACCAAGTGAAGGATGAGTTGTAGCTTTAGTTTGGGATGCCCAAATGAGTAAAGCACATGTTCTAAGCTTTGGTCTTCATGGTAGAACTCAACTTGAAGCAATATGGCGTACCTTTTCAAGGGCTTGAGCTTGTGCATTGTAATTATCACCATTTGGAGATTACAAGGTTGCATATTGTCTATATATCTCATTCAAGTTGAATAGAGTTGTGAGAGTTTTTTTATTGCAGGTTGTGAAGAAGATTGGTGAAGACAGAAGAAGCATTCTCAAGCAAGAATTGGAGCTATTGTAATTTAGATATTGAATAATAGAATAATTCTTGGTGGAGTTTTTTCCCAAAAGGGTTTCTCCATGGTATATCTTGTGTGATCATTCTAATATCATGTCTAGTTCTTCTATCAACTTCTCTCTACATTCTACAACAGTAAAATGAATTAATCAAGATAATCACCCACAAAGAATATATGCAACAAAGCAGTGCTTACTTAGATCAACAATATTAAAGTTTTACAGAGTATTAAGCTAAGAAAACACCTCATTTTTCAACATTTGCTATCAGAGCCAGGTTGGGTAGAGTATTGGGATGCCATTCTCTTAAAGTTTGAAGGATTTATTGGCTTAGTGGGAGCTCTTATTATTTTAGTAATTTTCTGATTTTGGAATTAAGTTTTTGTTACAATGAATTCAAGGTTAGATATTGAAAAGTTCAATGGTTCTAACCATGAAATGTGGAAATTAAAAATGGAAGATCTTCTTGAAGAAAGAGATCAATGGTTAGCAGTTAATAATGAGACAAAGAAACCTACAACTATGTCAGATGAAGATTGGGCTAAGTTAGATAAAAAGGCAAGAGGAACAATTAGATTGTGTCTTGTTGATGTTGTTCTTTAAATATTTTAGTGGGAAAACCAATGCATATAAATTGTGGAAAAGAGCCAGAGATACTTTGGGTATGTGCAAGATCATCATGGAAAAAATAAGTCCTTAAGTGGCAAAAAATTCAGAAAAATCAGAGTTACGCAACTTGACGTAAAAATTTGAATAGGTTATCTATATTGTTTCAAAAATATGTAAGAATATAATTTGTATCAAATTGAATGTAGTTTCTAAACTACTAGGTTTATTTTTTGCACAAAATCTATTTTGGTGAAAATTTGAAATTTCAATGCAAGAGTAATTTAAATTTCGTGGAAAAAATAAGAAGTAGGTGTCTGCCCTGGACTCAATTCTAACCACAATTAAATGATAATATTTTTTATAATATTTTAGATATAAGTGAGAACTCCATGTCTCGATGTGGATGCATATTTTTGTAATTTTTTCTAGGTAAATAATTAATTATGATTTTCTTATTACAACTTTTTAAAAAATATAAAAACTCGCATCGCCTAACCACCTTAGCTTGGTCAAAACTTCATGAAATTCAATTTTATTTTTTAATCCTATATTGTACAAAGCATAAAATGTGATGCATATTTTGGATTCAAAAAATGTGATACCGCTTGAAAGCTATAGATGTTTACCAATTAGTCTATCGATCAAGACTTTAGTCATAATTTGAATAGAAAATGAATAATAATTACTTATTAAATTCAAAGTAAAGCATAATTTATATTGGTGGAAAGCTAAGAATCTCCTTTAAAAACCCTTTCATTTCATGAATTTTGGGTAAAAAAAAGTCATCAGCCACATGTACCCTACACATACCCATCATATCACGCAATTTTGGCCCATCATGATCCCACATACCCATTTATCAAACAAAGAGTCTAACAAATAAGTTGCATCTAAAAAGGCAGTTGTATTAATTGAAAATGAAAGATGGTGAATCTGTTGCATAACATTTAAATGCTTTCAATTTAATTCTCAGTCAGTTAGCATCTGTAGATGTAAAGCTAGAGGATGAGGATAAGTGCATTTTATTGCTTTGTTCTTTACTAGACTCTTGGGAAAATCTAATTGTTGCAATTAGTGGTAATGGTGCAGATCCAAAGATGGAAAAAATTATTCCTACCCTCCTATTAGAGGAGATGTGGAGGAAGTCTAAGGAGGAAATACAAGATTCCTTGTTTGTAAAAGGTAGGCCTAAGAAAAAGGAGCCTAAGGGAAGCAAGGAAGGGAAGGGTAAGTCAAAAGGATAGCGTAAGGTAAAGTGTTGGAACTGTGGGAAACTGAGACATGTGAAGAAGGATTGTAAGAACAAGAAAGAGAGTTCTGATTCTTCTACAAAGGAGTCCTCGTATGTTAGTAATGATGCATTGGTTATTTCAGCTAATATTGTTTGTGATAACTCTTTGCTTCATGTTTTTGAGTAATCTTCGTAGAGAGGATGGTAGTCACGATGTCATGTGTGACTCGGTATCATAGTTTAGTGGGAGTTGTTGGCAGTGACTTGGATACATCATTGGTAAGGTTATCTCCATGTGATTAGAGATATGGTTTCTTGGTTTAGAGTATATTTGCTATGGATGTCATGGTTTACTCTTGATATGCATTTAGAGTTTGGTATATTACATGGTTCTCTTGAGACTAGGATGTATAAGTATGTTATGATGCATGTGATCTAAGAGGAGATGGTTAGATCATGGATGTCATGTTTATGTTCAAGGATGGAGCTTTGACAATGATCTTGTGTAGTTCTCTTAAGTTTTGGGTACATTAAAATCATTTGCTTGATTACTTCATGAAAGTGTTGTGTTGCATTTGGAGTTTGGCATGGATTGGTTGGTTACAGGTCCTCATGGATACTTGGAGAAATAGATGAGGCTAGAGTTCTCTTATGGTAAGAGACATTTGTTGAAATGGTTACTTGTGAGAAAAGTTTTTTAACAGAAAATACCGAGGAGCCTACACCTTGGTTGAATGTGAATTCAACACACTTGGTCATTTAGCATATCTCTAAAGAGGTTTTTTGGATACAGAGACTTGGGAAAGGTGTTGGTTTGGTTGATAATGGGAAGGTATTAATTGAGAAAGCTAACTCTTTAATTAATGTTACAAATTATCTTATGAAACCATACAAAAAAGTTCTCTTGGTTTTAATCATTTGCTTGGAAGCTTCATGATTATGTAGGTTGCATTTGAAGTTAGCATGGATTGATTAGTTGGTGCAACAAGGCCATTGGCCTTGAGTCTTGTACTTATTTTATTATTCCTTGTTTAGAATAATTGCAATGTATAATTTCAAGTGGGAGAATGTTGGAAATAGGATGCCATTTAATTGCAAATCCTAAACATTAATTATTTCATGTATCTCCTAAGTTCTTGGAATGTGTTCAATAACACTAATATTAGGATGTGATTAATTATTTGGATGAAATAAATCATGAAATTGACATTCGTAGTTATTCCTAAATAATAGGAGCATGTGGGTGCACACATGGTAAGGTGATACTCACCTTGAGTTTAGTTAACTATTTAGAGTAAGATAACATCAATGCATGTAAAGATCAGAGGCTAGGGTTTACGTTTGCATGCTTGAAGTCTCCGTCAGCTTAGCTTAGATCGGGCCCGGCCCTCGCTTCAGTTTAGTTTAGTTCAATCTACAATCAGCTTAGTTCGGGCTTAGCTTAGTCTCGGGCCTAATTATCTTCTGCCAGCATGCAAGTGCATGTTGTACGCTTGTTGGTTATTTTGAGTTGCATGTAGTTAGCTTTAGTTAACTTGGAATGCATGGCTAATAACATTGAGTTCTATGGATAGATAACAGTGACTACCCGCTAATGGGACACCATTCTTGCATGAATGGTGCTGAGTAACAGCTTAGTTAACAAGAAATCACTTGAGGGCCAACTTGGGCACCCAAGATTCTTTCTTGGAATTAACTCCAATGCATGATAAGATATTTCTAAAGGCTTTGTTAAGTGGGATCCTCTTTTGGGCGCCATCTTTGAGGAAGAGCTTTGTAATTATCACCGAAGTGAAGGATGAGTTGTAGCTTTAGTTTGGGACACCCAAATGGGTAAAGCACATGTTCTAAGCTTTGGTATTCATGGTAGAACTCAACTTGAAGCAATATGGTGTACCTTTTCAAGGGCTTGAGCTTGTGCATTGTAATTATCACCATTTGGAGATTACAAGGTTGCATATTGTCTATTTATCTCAAGCAAGTTGAATAGAGTTGTGAGAGTATTTTATTGCAGGTTGTGAAGAAGATTGGCAAAGACAAAATAAGCATTCTCAAGAAAGAATTGGAGCTATTGTAATTTATAGATTGAATAATAGAATAATTCTTGGTGGAGTTTTTTCCCAAAGGGTTTCTCCACTATATATCTTGTGTGATCTTTCTAATATCCTGTCTAGTTATTCTATCAACTTCTCTCTTCATTCTACAACAGTAAAATGAATTAATCAAGATAATCACCCACAAAGAATATATGTAACAAATAAAAATCTTACTTATATCAGCAATATTAAAGTTTTACAAAGCATTAAGCTAAGAAAACACCTCATTTTTCAACAAAAGGGCCCTAAATCCAATGTGAATGTAGAAAATACATTACAATACTAGATCAAGGTAACATTATGTCCATTTTACCATTAACCATTCCCAAATTAACTATGAAATTGTAAACAACAACATTTTTCTACACTACAATCAAATTGCCTATTATAGTTAGAAAGGCTACATTGCAAACTCCTACACATGTTATGCCTCAAAATATTTCATGCAATATTATTTTGGGAAGACCATGGATTCATGAAATACATGTATTTCCTTCAACTCTTCACCATATAATGAAGTATTTATATAGCAACAAAGTGTACACAATCAAAGTTGTCCCTAAACTAGAAAGTATGCACACTGAAAAAGACACATAAAGTCCTTTAAAAATAGTGATACCAACTTCAAAAGTAGAACTTGTGCAAGAATAACAAAAGGTGAAAAATATTGAAAGAGTTACAAATATATTGGAGGATGATTGTAGCTCCTTATATTTCACACCTACATTCATGGGAGAATACAAGATCATAACAAAAGAGTTTGAAAAGGGAAAAGAACCAGTGGTAATGTCAGCAAAAAAATTGGAAGAACCTTTGAAAGCATCCACTTAAACCACTTTAGAAGTACAGACAACATACACAACAAACTCTATGAATTTGATTATGAATAACCATCGAATCTGAAAGAAATGGAAAAGATTTATGGAAGAGGTCATGAAATTTTGAAACAACTTGGTTATAGTGGAAAAGGATGTGGTGCTAGAGAACAAGGTATTTGTATCCCTATAGAGCCTAACACACAAGAAACCACAAGTGGTCTTGGTTATTGTCCTTTGAAAGAAACAAAAGCATCAAAAAATACTTCACTCAATACCAACACTACTACAAAAGATTCTTCTAAGCCAAATTTAACCTTGGTGCATCCTTAACTAATAGAAACAACTATTGATCTTGCTTATTGTCCCTTGAAAGAAACAAATAAATCTTTGCTTAATATAAATGTCATCACACAAAAAATTCCTAGGAAATCTTTAAACACATGTCTTAGTAATGATTGGGGTTCATTAGATTTTACACCCTCCTTTAATGGAGAGTAAAAAA
>VDFB02000003.1:404133245-404352227 GCA_007258455.2 Sequoia sempervirens | reverse complement strand
TATCTCACATGATCATTTTCTTGTTTTGAAAAGTTTAGGAATTTTATTGGTTTCAAATTGTATTTATTATTTTGTTATCATTTAATCCTTGAATACCATACTTCTTATTTGTGATAACTTTATACTGTTTGCATGGGGGAGGGATTTCATTTTCACAAGGAACTTGCAACATTGAAGCATAGGAAGCAATCTTTGAAGAATTTTTAAGTTGGAATTTAAGTGAACTTGAACTTGAAAAATAATTTTTAAATGCTTATTGTAATATTCTAGAGTATCCAATTGCTAATTTTGTTTTCTGTTTTAGACCAACTAGATCAATTTGGGTTTTCAATTAATCATTGATTGTTTTTTTTTCAAAGTTGGGCTAAAATTAAACATTAGAAAGTCATTAGACTTTGATTTTGGGCTAAAATTGAGCAAACAACTTCACACTTGGTTTTTAGTACTTAAAAAAAACTCATCATTGCTTTGAGGCTTAAAACGAACTTGTGCTTTCATTGTCTTGCATTTTTTTGCAATTTGTGTCATTCAAATGTGTATGCACTTCTCTTGCACTTTCCAATGATCTTGAGAATCAAAAGCATTTAGTAAGTTGGTTGTCTAAAAGTACCCGCACATTTCAAATTTGGGTTTAAAATTGAACAATCATGTTAGTGTGAGAAAGAGACATTGTGTGTGTTCCCTCCTTGCGCTTTACAGGAACTAGACAACTGAACTACAAGTGTACTCACTCATTTTTTTTACCTTTAAAGGGGCTTGCCTAAGAACAACTCGAAGGTGACTCCAACCGGTTTTTCACTTAGGCCAGTATATAAATGGATAAGACTAAACTGTCAAGTCCTCATGGTATGTGGGCCTTAGCCATACAGTGTCTTTCAAAATAAGGTACTACTATAAAAATTATAAGATCCCCTAGTAGGATTGATTAAATCCTTTAGTGGCTTGGTGGACGCTCGCAAGGTGTCATGTCCCCGATTACCTGACTAGGAACCAATTTGTTTAGAAGCCAAAATCCTCACTATTTGTTGGTGCAAGAAAAATCACTCTGAAGCCATCCCACATTCATACTATTCAATGTAGGAACAAAATAAATCCTTTTGAGATCCACATTTTAAGGATTTCAGGATTTGGTGGTATTGAGAAGTGTGTTTTGTGGAGGGGAGCCAGTGCCGCCAAACCTCTAGTTGTTCACTTTGTCTCAATGTTTGTGGAAATCCAAGTGTGGAATCAACAAGTATTGTCCTTTTTATCCTAGGTTTTTTTAATTTGTGAGTTAATTAAATACTTTGCTTGGATCTAAAACTTTGAAATAAACATTCAACAAGTCATCAAAATTTCAAACCCTTTGGAAAGAGAAAATATCCTTGAAGAGTCGAAATGTTACTGCTTGTCCCTAGGGATTTTATCCTTAGAGGCTTCTAAATATTTGGGCCCATATCTCAATTTTTTCTCTCCAAAGTCAACCTAGGAAAACTAAGCCTTTGATTTTTTGATTTTCATACTATGGACCTCGTGGAATGAAAAGGAATTGAGACATAGACATTCGGTTTGAAAGCTAAGTAAGAAATGTTGATGTGGTAAAAAGAAACCATTTAATCAAGATAAAAGATTATTGAATCCCACATACATATGTGTTTCCAAATGATTTCTCAAAAATTCAAAATCCCAAAACCAAAGTCTATCAATCACCATAAGTATCTTAGTCCAAAGGCTCTTAAGAAACATCTTTTAACACTTTATGAAACTTGTCAGAGATAGATTGGTCTACAAATTTTAAAAATGTGCTTTAACAAATAATCCAAACTTATATTCCTTCTATTATTTTCAAAATCACCTTGTTTGGTTAAGTGTGTTTGGATGAATCCTTCCTCATACATTTAGTTAAATTATCATCCTTGTGGACAAGTTCATCCCAATATAACATCTAACATCTTGGGTTTTATAAGTTCATTATCCAAAATCAAATCAAACCAAATCCAAACAAAATCCAAAATTCCTAAAGTTGAGAATTCCTCCAAGGGTGGTCTTAAAAGTTCAAACATCCATATCATCCATCCTTCATTTATCTCATCACCATCATTTGATCCTTAGCATCCTAGACTTGTTTTTTGTACCTAAGGTTTAGATCAACCAAGGGAGTTAGAAATTAATCTCCCATATTCCTAAAAATATATCCTAATTTTATGTTCCAAATGAGGTCACAACACAAGAAGATCATGAAGCAAAACAGAGAAACATCCACTTCAAGTGATTTGAGTCAAACTGAAACAGAATTCAACCCTAGGATATCCATTGACCTTCCACTTAATCCTCCTCAAATACCTTAAAATCCTCAAGAGGGAGGTTTCCAAGTGGAGGACATCACCAACAACTTTCAATGGATGACCCAAGATGAAATAATTGAGCTATTCCAAAATCCTAAAAATCGCAAGATTGTCAACATTGTCATGAGACTCAATCCCACACAATACACATTAGCATTAACAAAAGAAGGGGATACAATCCCTTCTGATTTTGATGCAAGAACTATTGTGGAACAACATCTTGGGAATATGTCATAGGTATAATTCACACCTTCCAAAACATCATCCAACCCATCATACAACCAACATCTTCTCATGCTCCAAGTCAACCCATGATCACCAAGGGGAGTTCATTAATCTGATCTGTTCAAACACATCCCCTTGTGAATAAACAAAACTTGGATGAAAAAACCATCTATGGTATTCCTAACACCACCCCAAAAGAACCAAAACATCTATATGTTCCACTCATTTTCCATGATACAAACAATCCTTCTACCTTTTCTACATCACCAACATACCTTGTTGATACATAAGTCTCTCTCCCCATGATATCACAAAGACAAGTGGATCCCTTTGGGAAAGTAGGAATTTTTAATGCATCATCTTCACTTTTACAAGGGAATACACCAACAATCTTCCCATCATTCCCTCTTTTGACATCAACATATGCACCAATCCAAGGTTTAGGGAAACCCCCTTTACCCAACATACTAATCCAAAACCAATCAAGTCAAATCAATCCACCAATCACATGTCAAATCAACACATCAATCATACCAAATCCTCCAAGCATGCTACTGACATCACAACACCAAGTGGCACCAATCCAAACATCTCAACCAATCATCAATCCATCTACAACACCTCAAACTCTCCAAAAGATGGTCTCCCAAGGACCTAGCACATCAACCATACCATCTACCACACGACCTCTTGTATTCACTCAATAAGAACCTCCGCAACCACCTCAAAAAAATATTGTCACCTAATCTCACACCATTTCACCAAATCCCTCACCTGAGCCACCACCAAATCCAAATATGGAAAATCAATACAGTATCACATTGCAAGCAACCCGACAAACCTATCAAAAGGCACTTCAATAATTCCAAACACAACAAGATGCACAAGTTGTACAACAAGCCGCACAACAATCAAAAGCACAACAAACCACACAACAAGTACAATAGGTTTCCCAAGCACAAGCACAAGCTTTATTGCAAAAGCAACAAGTTGCACAAGTTGCACAAGCCGCACACGCTACACAAGCCGCTCAACAAGCTCAAGTGCATGCATAAGATCAATACCAAGTGCAACAAGCTCAATGACAAGCCTTGTGACAAAAAAAGGCTTATGAACAAGATTTGCAACAATACCAAGCACAACAACAAGCATCTCAATGAGAAGACCAACCACAAGCATTGTTGGTGCAATAGTAGCAAGACCAACAACAAGCATTTTTGGCACAACAACAACTACAAGCATATCAACAAGCATTTATTTCAAAAAAAACTTACAACAACCTCCCATGAACACACAACCAATTTGCTTGAACAAAAACACACAAATCAGTCCATCACTCACTCTAACAACAATACCACCCCAAAACACATTCATCCCATCACCAGATCGACAAAATGATTTTTCCACATAAATTAAAATATTCTCACAAAAAGTGCTAGACATACAATTACGAAAGACAAGAAAATCACAAGGGAATTTGTGTCCCTATCCATTTGATAGAAGCATTGTGATGGTTCCCTTTCCATAAGGATTCAACACACCAAAATTTGAAAAATATCGTGGGACTGGCAATCCTAAGGAAAAATCACTGAATTCCATGTACATTGTATAGAAGTTGCATATGACAATTCTTATCTAATGCGACTCTTCCCTCAGAGTTTGGCTGTTCTAACAATGAAATGGTTCTCTTGCCTTCCCCCTGGAATTAAAAAAATTCAAGAAATGGTGGACTTATTCATACATAATTATTCATTTAACATAGGCATGTATGTAAGCTTGGAAGAATTGTCTGGCCTAAAACAATCCAAGGGGAAAACATGTGAATCTTTCTTGCAACAATGGTGATCCAAGGCCAACAGGAGAAAACGAGCTATTCCAGAAGAACAACAAATTGGGACTATCATCTCCAACTTTGAAGTGACCTTATATTTTCATTTGAAAATATAATGCATAACAACATATGACCAATTGATCCCCAAGGTGCTCAACATTGAAAGAACCTTATAGCACAAGGGGGCACACCCACATACCAAGAGAATCGACCATCAACAAGTTACAATGAAAAATCTCCTACATGGGAAAAGAACAAAAATGTCACCAATGATGGTGTCGTTGACACAAAATTTGTTATTAGTGCTCCAAGACCAAATGTACAACAAAAAACATACCAACAACCACAAAACAACACCCAAAACACTTCGCAAACCAACACATCAAAACAACAACCCAACAATCAAACTACCAACAACCTAAATGCTCAAGGGGGACCACCCCCAAGGAATAGATATCCCCCTAAGCGAAAATACAAACCACTTGGGGAACCAATTAAATCAGTCATGCAACCGTTGGTACAAGTAAATCTCATCAAAATCCATGTTTATGAAAATTACCAAGATCCTCAACTTAAACCACCATGGTATAACAAGAAGCACCTTTATAACTTTCATAAAATAAAGGGACACATGACAACCAGCTGCATGAGAATCAAGAATCTAATCCAAGATATCATTGATGAGAAGACCATAACCATTCAACAACCCATCGGGAATCAAGATCTTAAAAAATACACGAATTTGATGCCTGATCACAATAAAAGAAACAACAATGGTAAGGTAAAGTAAAATAATGTGAACCATATTTACGACTATGTTCCTGCATCCTTGGATGAGTGTGTAACAGTTGTCAATATCAAAGGATCTAGAGTCAAGTGTGGAGTCACCACACGTAGTGGAAAAAATTCCATTCTAGGACCTTCACCACCACCCAAAGCACTCATCGCAAATCCAAAGTTTCCCCCTAATGGTTATAATGTCCTAGATCAACTAAAAAAGACCCTCACCCAAATCTCCATCACGGAGTTGCTAAAAGTCTTGCCCGCACATAGGGAAATCCTAGAAAAGGCATTGGCTACATCCTCCATCCCCACAGATCTTGATGCAGGCTAGTTCCAAGCTATGGTCGGACATATCACTACACCACATCTCCTTAAATTTTCTGAGCAGGATCTCCCAACCTAACCATCTCACAATTGTGCACTCCATCTTGAAGTCCTAGTCCACAAGAACAAATTCAAATGAGTCTTGGTGGATGGAGGTGTAGGTTTGAATATTTGTACTCTATAGCTAATAAAGAATATGGGATTCTCTGAAGATTTCATTGAGAAAGGTAAAGGTATCACTGTTAGGTCATATGATGATCAAGAACGAGTGTCTCAAGGCACTATTCAACTCCCTATCTAGGTAGGGATAGCAATCATGGAGACTACATGCCAAGTACTTGATCTTGTGCTTCTATACAACATCCTCCTAGGGTGCCCATGGATCCATGGGATGTAAGTTATTACATCCACATTCCAGCAATGTGTGAAATTCCCTTATCAAAACCAAGAAGTCACAATCCATGGTTATCTCGAACCATTCTATTATTGCAAAAATCTGGAGGCCAAGTATTATAAAATTCCCAAAGTGCCAAAGAATGGTGAGGGACCCACATATCCTTATATAGAACCATCCATACTAGCCTCCACTTCTAAGACAAAGACACCTTCCATTCCAAAAATCTCAGATGTTAAGGTTATTGTCCAAGATAATGGTTGTGGAGACTATAAAATGAAAAAGAGTGCCTTTGTGATAGGAGGGTTACCTCAATCTCCTAGATCTTATGGGAAGCCACAACTAATCGAAACATCCTAGACCTTCAAAGTGGTAGATGAGAAAGATGTATCAAGCTTGCTATATCAAGATAAAAGACCTACACCAGACCTCCCCATGGAGGAAAGCAACAAAGGTTTTCAATTAATGTGTGGATGGGGCTAAAACAAAAATGAGAAGCTCAAGAAAAATGGCAATGGCCTATTAGAACCTATTATTCCTAAGCGCATGCAGAATCTTGGCCTTGGATGTACCCCTATGAAGATAACCATTCTTGAAAAAGGTACCACTATTAAAAAATTCAAAGCTCCTCTCAGTTACTAGTATCCACATGTCTACCTCTAGATAACTATGCCTTCAATATAACTGATGTGTGTGACGAGGATCCCATCATTGACCTACCCATGTTATTTTAGGATCCCATAATTTCTTTCGAGCCGAGTAAGCAAACCATTCAATTAAAGCTTGTCTACCCCCAATTGATAGACTATGACGAACGAGGACCATCGATCTTCAATAAATTCAAAAACAATGAGGCTCTCTGAGAATGAATGGAGCTGTGGGATACTCTACCATATGGAGATCATAAAGCAGGGTTTGATATTGAGTTGGACACACATGCATACTATGGGGAAATGATTGATTCTCTTAGTTACAAAATTGAAAATCTAAGAGTAACGTCTAGGTATTTAAGTGAAAACCACCTTGTGGCACTTTTTTTTATCACAAAATAGTACAAATAAAGGATTTTTTTGATGGTGAAAACATCTCTAAGGTGCCAAAGGATGAGGGATTCAATCTTCCCCTTAGTGCTATCCAATAGGAAAAATCGGTAGTACTGGAAGAAAAACGCAACCCATTCAATCTAGGAACTGAGGAGACACCACACATTACTTTCTATGCAGAGTCACTTTTGGCCGAGGAACAAGAAATTTTAGCTACATTTCTAAAAGAAAGAAAAGTATATTTTGCAAGGAATTATGCTAAGATGCATGATCTTGATTGAGAAGTAGTGGTTCATCATCTAGCGGTCTATCTAGGGGAGAAACAAGTAAGACAGAAGTTGAGAACGATGCACCTACAAATTGCACTATTATTCAAACTTGAATTGGAAAAATGCCTTGACGTTGGCTTCATATGACCCATTGACTATCCTGAATGGGTTTCGAACCTTGTACTCGTTTCTAAGCCCATTGGGGGCATCCACATTTGCACAAAATTCATGGACTTGAACAAAGTATGCCCTAAGGATGATTTTCCTCTTCCCAACATAGACATGATTGTAGATCTAACAACAGGGCAATAAATTCTATCATTGATGGATGGATTTTCAAGGTAAAATTAGATTATGATAGTAAAAGATGATTAGCATAAGACAACGTTCACCTGTACATGGGGCACCTACTATTGGGACATGATGCCATTTGGGTTAAAGAATGTTGGAGTGACATACAAAAGGGCTATGACTTTTATTTTTCATGACACGATCCACAAATCTATAGAGGATTATGTAGATGACATATTAGCCAAATCAAGGAAGTGTCGAGACCACATAGCAGCACTAGGCTCCATCTTTGATAGACTTGAAGAATATAAGGTTAGACTCAATCCTAAGAAATGTGTGTTTGGTGTGTAATCAGGAAAAATTCTAGGGTATATTGTATCAATGACTGGAATTGAGATAAACCCTACAAAAGTCAAAGCAATCCTTGAAATGGAGGCACCAAGAACACTGAAGTAGTTAAGGGGCTTGCAAGGAAGGCTCCAATCCATTCGTAAATTCATAGCACTATTAGTAGATAAAGTTGTCCCATATTCTTATCTACTACACAAGGGGGTAACATTCAAGTGGGATGATAAATGCGATCGGGCGTTCGATAAAATCAAGGAATACTTGATGACACCGCCAATCCTCATGCCATCGATCCAAAACAAACCATTGATACTCTACATATTAGCAACAACAGGAGCACTTGGTGCCCTTCTAGCTCAACATGATGAAATAGGGAAGGAAAGAGACATTTACTATATCAGTAGAACCATGGTGGGACATGAGTGAAATTACACATTCATTGAAAAAGCTTTCCTCATAGTAGTATTTTTTGCACAAAAATTTAGGCACTACATGCTTGCTCATCAAATAAAACTCACAGCCAAAATAGA
This sequence comes from Sequoia sempervirens, assembly GCA_007258455.2. Classification (NCBI taxonomy): domain Eukaryota; kingdom Viridiplantae; phylum Streptophyta; class Pinopsida; order Cupressales; family Cupressaceae; genus Sequoia; species Sequoia sempervirens. The sequence goes on along the minus strand of VDFB02000003.1, from coordinate 404,343,865 downwards.
CCCTCTCAATTATTTACTCTCTAAGGCAACGCTCATAGGATGAATGGATAAATGTGTCATGATCTTGATAGAATATGATATTGAGTATGTGGCGCAAAAAGCCATCAAAGGATAGACAATTGTAGATCAACTAAGAGCCTAGGCACCTATATATTCAGAGAACCCATTGGTATCAAAATTTCCCGATGAGTCAATCTTCAATCTAAGTGCAACAAATCATTAGAAAAGATATTTTGATGGATCATATACCCAACACAAATTAGGAGTAGGAGTCCTCTTCATCACACCACAAGGGGATTGCATCCCAAATTTGTATAAACTATCTTTCCCTTGTACAAAAAACATTGTAGAATATGAGGCTCTGCTCATATGACTCTGAATTGTAGGACAGTGGAAAATCATCGAACGCAATTTTTATGGGGATTCATTGTTAATTATCAACCAGGTCAACGATGAATACCAAACAAAGGATGACAAGATTACCACTTACAAGAAACTTGGTGGAGGATCTCAAGGAATTCTTCATCAACATCACATTTGAGCAAATATCAAGGGAAAACAACAGAGCAACTGATGTTATGGAAATAATTAGATCATTACTAGATATCCCACGCAACGTCCATAAAGATAAATTCTTGGTAGTGTAGTTTCTCGTATTAGCTTTCGAGGTACGAAATTATGAGTTCGTGTGTGAAATCGTTGGTCCCAGTGATCCTTGGTACCATGACATATACACTTACCTAAAAATAGGAGTCCTCCCCACCGACATCACCCCAAACCTCAAGAGAACCTTTATTAAGAATTCATCCCATTTTGTTATCTTAGGTAACACCCTGTACCATAGAAGTATCAAAGAAACCTTTTTGTGATGCCCTAACCCTAAGGAATCTTTGACTGCTTTAACCAAGGTACACGATGGTATTTGTGGTTCACATTCTAGTGGTATGACCTTGGCCAAGAAAATGACGAGGACTAGATATTACTGGCCTAAAATGGAGAAGGAAGCTCATGATTATGTCCTAAGATGTTTGCAATGTCAACAGTATGGGGACCTCATCCATGCACCAACTCAGGAGCTCCAACTGATTATAACACCTTGGCCCTTTTCACAAAGGGGGCTTGATCTCATTGGAAAAATCACTCGCACATCATCTAATTGACACAAGTTCATTATCATCACAACATAGTACTTTACAAAGTGGGAAGAGGCCATCCCAATGACCTACATCACAGGGAAGAAAATCTCCAAATCCATCCTAAACTACCTCATTTATTGCTACGATGTCCCACAAGCCCTTATCTCAAATAATGGGACACCTTTCAAGAACTAGGATGTTCAAGAGCTATGCCAAAAAATCAATATCCAACATCACTTCTCCACCCCATATTACCCCCAAGGTAATGTCCAGGCTAAGGCTACTAATAAAACCATCTTGAAAATTCTAAAGAAAACAATCAATGAAGTTGGTTGTGACTGTCACCTACAGCTAAATCCTTCCTTATGGGCCTACGGAACAAGTATCCACACACCTATAGGTGCAACCCCTTTCTCCTTAGTCTACGGATCATAAGTCATCCTTCCCATTGAGATTGAGCTCCCATCCTTAAGAATATCATTGCAAAATATCATTACTAATGAAGAATATTGGGTGTCACGGTTGAGTGAGCTAGAACTACTAGATGAGCAACACATGATGAATGCTTTGAACCACTTGTAGGTCTAATAGAACCGTCTCAAGCGAAGCTATAATAAGAAGATCAAGAGTCAGTCATTTCAATTCAAAGAGTTCGTGTTGAGAGAAAATCAGAATAATGTATACCAAATCCAGACAACAAGGGAAAATTTGAACCTAATTGGTTGGGACCCTTTGTTGTCACTGCAAGTTATAAATCAGGAGCATATCAACTATCCATGCCCAAAGGTGAACCTCTACAGGAGCCCATCAATAGCTCCCATCTCAAAAAGTTTTATGCCTAAGCTTGCAAGGTATAAACCAAAAAGACAAAAAAAATATAAAAATATAAAAAAATCCAAAACAAAAAAAAAAGGATTGAAGCGAGTAAAGAAAAAAAATCATCCTCTAGAAGATGAGGATGTTTCCAGTCTTTTTCTTGTTCCAATTTTCTCTTTCTCTAGAAATTATTTCTTGGATCCCAGTGTTGTTTGATACTTTTGGAAGCAGTACTAAAATCCTCAACCCTGGTGATCATCAATCACCTATGTTTAGCGACATATATCGTGTAAAGAATTGGCGCGACATCTAATTTCCACATATAATCACCACACAGTCTTTCTTCTCAAATAGCGAGCTAGTAAAAAAATCTAGGTGTTCGTGATTTGAATCATAATCCATAATGATTGCACCTTTATTCTAGGAATTAATGTGAAATAATAGGTGATTAATGAAGGTGAAAAACTACCTATGTACTTGGCAAAGGGTATGACTGATGAGATATTAGGCCATAGATTGACAAAGGCAACCCTTAAATTAGAAGATACATGGTTAACATATAAGGGTATACATGAGGCTTTTGAAAGGTTCCAACATGTTGGCACTGTCTATAGCGGCGAGAATTTGCACTGATGGGAACGATGGGCATGCATGGGTGCATGGATACCCTTCATCGTTTCTCTCGCCCCGTACCAACACTGTCCGTGCAGCACTGCCAACTCTGTCCGTGTCAGGGGTGGGGAGTGGAGTAAAAGATAATATAATACTCTATGTTTATTTTTTTTATTAAATATTTTTATATTTATTTTATGTTTTTCATTCAAAACTTTCAATATTTAACTATAATTTTAAAATTATAAAAAATATTTAAAATATTAATAAAATTTTATTTTAAAGTAAAATATATATAAATACATAGTATAAAAGTATTTAAATTTAAATTTTTTTATTAAATTAATTTAAATATTAAATTTTGATATTTTTAATATAACTTAATACTATAAATTTTAATAAAAAATGAGTTTTTATTTTTAATTTTTATATTTTATTATGAAATATTTAAGATAAAATAAGATTGAAAGTAAAAATATTTAAATTTAATATAAATATTAAAATCTTGTATATACTATTTCTATTAATTTAATTTAAATATTCAAATGTTAATGTGTTTAATATAATTTGATATTTTAAATTTTGATTTAAAAAAAATTAATTTCTAAATTTTTAACTTGAAAGACAGTAAATCAACAAAGAATGTATTTAACAATGTGATAATTAAATAACTCATTGCAATAATATTAATAATGTAAACACTTGAATAAATATAATAGTTTAATATTGTCATCTCTTTAGATGGATGTGTTTAAGATAGCCATAATATTAAATTTTGAGATGTTGATGTATTTAAAATAACTATAATATATTATTAAGAGCTTGTGAAATAAACTAGCATACATATATTAATTAATAATATATATAAAATACAGGGAGAGTTATCACAAATTATTTCTTTTTATTTTTTTTATGTTAGAATGCTATTTAAATTAGTACATGTATAGATATATGTTATAAAATAATTCCTTATTTCAATTATTTTCAAATTTATAACCCAAAACCTAATTGAACCCTAAAGCTTCACGTTAATTCTAATCACAAGTTTTATCTTAGAATCCTAACTCTAACCCTTACCCTAGTTGAGTTGTAACCCTAACCTTAATTTAATTCTAACCCCAAGCTTTATCTAAGAACCGTAACCCTTTGGGGTTTTAGGACTTAAAGTTGTTAGATGAAATTATTATTTCATCTAAATAATAACAACTTATAAATTTATTAACTCCAAAAATTGTAAATAATAACGTGTTAATTTTATTTTCAATAAATAAATTTAAATGAATTTGATTAATATATAAAATAAAGTTGTTATTTTAATTTTACTAATACAAGAAGATTTCATCATGTTAATTTTATTTGTATTAGATATATGTTTCATTTAAATAAATTAAACAACCTTTTATTTATGTAAAATATGATGTGTGTGGCATGTTTACCTATGTGTAATTTATTGTTTATCTATCTGTAATTTAATATTTGTGCATCAGAGTGACCATTTAAGAAGTAGGTGTTGGGAGTGACTAAGTCAAAGTGGTATTTTTTTTATTGGTAATATTGATAGAACAAGAAGATATTCTAAAGATCTTTCTTAAGGCTACTTGTCAATTGGAATTATCTTCTACTATTGTTAAAAAAATGAGAGTGACTAAGTCAAAGTGATTTTTGGGTGACTAAGTTTTATGTCCACTTAGGGTTAGGGTTCAATTAGGGACAACTATAGTTAGGGTTAGGCTTATGGTGTTCAAATATAGGGTTAAGGTTATAATTATGATTAGAGTTTGAAATAGTGTTACAGTTAGGGTTAGATTTTAATTAGGATTGGGGTTAGAGTGTTCAACTAAGGTTAGGATTATAATTCTGATTAGTGTTAAAATTAGTGTTATAGTTAGGATTGAACTTTTAATTAGGATTAGGGTTAGGGTTTACTTAGGTTTAGGGTTAGAATTAGAGTTAGAATTCTAGGACAAAGTTTCGAGTTAGAATTAAATTAAGGTTAGGGTTATCTGAGATAAAGCTTGAGGTTAAAATAAGGGTTCCAATTAGGGTTAGAGTTCAATTAGGGTTTGGTGTTAATTAGTTTACGGTTCAATTAGAGTTGCAATGAGTTAATTAATTATGACATTCTTAAATACATTCTTTGTTGATTTGTTGTCTTTCAAATTAAAAATTTAGAAATTAAATTTTTTTAATCAAAATTTAAAATATCAAATTATAGTAAACACATTAACATCTAATATTTAAAATAAATTAATAGAAACAATATATACAATATTCTAATATTTAATATTAAATTTTAATATTTTTACTTTCTATCTTATTTTATCTCAAATATTTCATAATAAAATATAAAAATTAAAAATAAAAACTTATTTTTTATTAAAATTTATAGTATTGATTTATATTAAAAATATCAAAATTGAATATTTAAATTAATTTAATAAATTTTTAAAAAAAAATATTTTATACTATGAATTTATATATATTTTACTTTAAAATAAAATTTTATTAATATTTTAAATATTTTTAATAATTTTAAAATTATAGTTAAATATTGAAAGTTTTGAATAAAAACAATAAAATAAATATAAAAATATTTAATAAAAAAAAAAAGATAAAGTATTATGTTATATTTTACTCCACTCCTGGGACGGACAGAGTTAGCAGGGCTGCACGGACAGTGCTGGTACGAGGCGAGAGAAACGATGAAGTGTATCCATGCACCCATGCATGCCCATCGTTCCCATTAGTGCAAATTGTCGCCGCTATAGACAGTGCCCAACATGTTCAGGAGGGTATACAATCAAATCCAGAAGCAATAGATTCAAATCCATATGGATTGTGGAAATCTAATTACATTGAGGTTCCAACATGTTCAAGGAATTTAATGTTGAGGAAATTTTTTCTTCAAACAATTGATATTATTCAATGTTTCAACCAATAGCTGATGAAAATGTTTCAACTAATAATTGATGATTATTTAATAGTTCACCAAATAGCGACGACTATTTAATATTCATGTACGGTTGTCTGAAGCACGTGGAATCACTGGAAACAAAATAGTAGTGAGAAAAATGTGTACCCGTACGGGACGAGAAAATAGAAGGAGAATGCATGGCTAGGTTATTAATTCTATTCGGTGAAAACTAAATAATCCAGCTGACGAGAAAATAGAAGGAGAATGCATGGCTAGGTTATTAATTCTATTCGGTGAAAACTAAATAATCCAGCTATTCTGGTTGTTGAATTAATTAGTGATGACGCATAGTCATTGGCGTCATCATGACCTATTCTCCATGCTCTATAAATGCATAGTTGCTTGCAGTTAGTTGACACCATTTGCACATTGGAAGGAGGGAAATTTAGCGATAAAATTGGTTGGTCTGGTATCGATGTTTTCTGTACTTTATGTGTATTGTCGAAATGGTTGGAAATCCTCTAATTTCTTTTCGTGGTCATGGTGATGCAGAAATTTAACAAATACCAATGGATAACGAGCAAACTTATTACATCATAAGTATATCTTCTCCTACTGGTCAGCGTATGGATGTACATACTGCGACGCTAATCGTTACAACAGAAAATCCAGATACCAGTTCGGGCACTCAGGTTAGTTTTCTAATGGAGGTTCTGATATCTATATCAGGATTCAATTGCATTCTTGTCATTTAATCTGGAGAGAAATTGTATAGATAATTTCTGGATTTGATTGTGTAAGAATTTCTGTATCGACGTTTCGAACCATGTTCTGTGATCCATCATCATCTTTTATTCATCATATTTTTTTCTTCTTGAGCTTTCAGCTATCCTGATGATGGATCATGCAGTGTGATCCGAATGTCATACAAAAATTCTTACACAATCAAGTCCAGAAATCATCTTATACAATAATCAATATAGATTGTGGAAACTTGATATCATTAACTGAAGAGAAATGATTACAAAATAATGCTTCCTGAACAGTTATGGCGTAAAGTTGGCAATGGGGGACCTCAAAACACGCCGTTCTCATTACAAAATGCTGATACTGGGGCTTACGTCTGTCCAGATCAGCGCCCTAATCATACGCAGAATGCGGTGAGACTCCAATATATATTACTATTATAAGATCACAATACTGAAGTGTATGAAACTACCTACCCTGATTGATTGCTTATGCTGCAGGTGAGAACATCACAAGGAAATGAATATGCGTGGAGTATAGAACGGGTCGGTCAAAACTATGTCATTAAAAGGAAGATTGGGGACTCCATCGAGGCGATCAAATACGTGGGGGAGGGTCAAGGTGTAGCATTGGTTGACTTCCAAACAGACGACGACAATTTTTTATGGAACTTCCAAGTAACTCCCACAAGCGCTTAGGTGGAAAATCATCCTTCTACCGAACTTCTAGTTTTATATGCTCTTAGCTACTATTACTAAATAAAGTGAAGGGGTTTTTTAATTGTGTTTGCGTGCATCAAGACACAGACATTCACAATATTTTTTCCCTTTTGCCTACATGATTTGTTATTGAATGACGTATGAGATTTTTTTTTAATTGTGTTTGCGTGCCTCAAGATATAGACATTCACAATATTTTTTTCCTTTTGTCTACATGATTTGTTATTGAATGACGTATGAGAATTGGATCAAGTAAATACCCTACCACTTAAATAATACTAGCACTTAGCATCTAAAAGAAGTTCAAAGATTATACCGATAGAAAATTATATGTATGTTAATATGTTAGAGTGTACGTGTTTGTGCATGGGTGTGTATGGATGTCATATGCTACAAATTACAGTTGTATGTGGCTAGATTAAACAATTAATAATAAGTGCTAAATAATGAAATGAAATAAACTTAGACAAATCTAGATTTTTTCCTTAAAGAAATTAAGTATTATTTGATTTTGAAATATTTACATATAGATTTGAAATATAAAACAATGCAAATAAAAAATAAAGTTGGCATCAAACTAATAAAAGACACTACAAATGGAAATAGAATGTTCCCATCGAAAATCAATATTTATGATAAGTGAGATTTTGGAAGCTTTCACTTGATATTTTGGAAGCTTTTACCATTGTAGACATGCAAATAATCCTAACACACATGGTGCATCTAATTATGATCAATTATCATCAAATTCTTTTATTAATCAAATAAAGTGGTTTATTAAAGATTAGTTCACTAATATCCATCATGTTTACTATCTTTAATCATCAATTTTTTTTTTTACAGTGTACCTTTTTTTTTAATTCAATCTCTGACATAGCAAAGTTGTTAAAGTTAATGTTCTTTCAATATTCACTTCTTGAATCATCATTGATTTTTAGGCAATATTTATTGTAAAACGAAGGCTTTTTTACATTTTCTATGAAATCAACTCTATTATTTGTGCTTTGGGTCAACTCTATTAGAATGTAGTATGTGTCCCAAATATCATTGGGTTTTTTATATTTGTAGAGGGTTTTAATGAAAACCAAATGAAAATTGCATTTTATTGTCTTATTGAGCAAATAAAAGATAATCGGCGATTAAATCTAAAACTCGGCCAAGTGCAGATAATACATTCCTTCGTTCTAATTACATTACTTCAGTGATTATTATTCATATTGATTCTGCACTTGTTAATAGCTATTGAACGATTGCTATTCACATTAATTGTCTATGTTTATGCTCTGCCATTTGATCAAGTCCCTAGAGATCCTTATCATTTTAGTGCCACCTTAGCCATCCTTTGACTACCTGGGACATTTTTTCCTTGTTGAAAAAATGCAGAAGCAAACAAAGATTGAGTTGGATTCTTCTTTGTCTTAACTTTCTTCTGGCTTAACTGAGTAGATGATGGAATTTTATTTTTCAATTTCTTTGAATGCATATTACCCACACTTTCATTCACATTTTGATGTCTTCCTATGATATTAAGCTTTCCTTTCCTTATTTATGAAAGCTCCAAACCCCTTGCACCAGGCGTACAAGCGAATACTTGATCTTTCAAGTAAGATAAAAGAGATGTAGGGTTGCACCCGTTGTCTTCCATATCCATCGCCTCATCCACCTACTATATTTCTAAAGAATTCATCCTATTAGATAATCAACATTTAAACACAAAAAGAATCGGGTGTCTTGTTCATACCGCTGACCTGTTTGTACGTGTTACTTATTTCATTGTGTTTTGTGGTTGGGCTCTGTACTGTAGTGGGTAAATTAAACCTGTGTAGTTATCTCACACACATACATTGCTTGTGTATGCCTATGGATGTTTCTTGTGGTACAAGCTATCTCTATTTTGTTCTAAGGGGTTTTTTTCCCTAAAATCATGCTCCTCAGTCTAAAAATTGACCCCAAAGGAGCCACGAACTTCCTCTTCTTTTTATCCTTCAGCAAAATTCCTCTACTGCCTATGCTTAGATGGAAATCCATGTTTTAATCAAAACTATCCTTTCAATGCAGGTAGAGAGAATGCTAGAACAGTCGTGGAATCTAGTTTTTCACCAACCAAAAAGTGCTTTTGTGAAGTTTTTAAAGCCTTTGCTAGGTAATGGATGCCCATGATGTCCGTCATCTCCAATCTGACCAAAATAAATGGGTGCTCATAGCTTCACATGGAATTCGTATTGGCTCAGGGCTCATGTCCTCTCTAATAAATTCTCGCACAGCAGGCCATATGCAACCCATATCCTATTAAATGTATCTTCTACCATCTCTTTTCTTATATTTGCATCCATTCCTCTCATTACTCTCTTTGTCTACTGCATAATTTCTTTGTTAAATCGCTGGTGAATTAATTACATATTGATAAATCTTTTCTTTTGTAGGTTATGCCAAGTGTGTACAGATTAAGATATTTTGAAAACATTTTGTGCAGGCGTGACCTAATTCAGCCATCCTTGAATGCTTTTTATTATGTTATATTTTGTTGGAAGTTCAGTTGTGATGGGGCGGGTTTAATTGCAATTGTATTAAGATATCTCTATCAGAATTTAGTTGCATTTTAATTTTAGCCCATATCAGAATTAATCTTAGCCCAGAAGTAGTTGAGCTTAGAGCATATGCCATGTGACAATAGCTTCTCACCCGTTGAATCTTAAATATGTGTGGAAATATATGGACTAATTCAAAAACACAAATCTTAGAGTGTCTAGGAGGGCGAGACGTGTTTCCCTTTGATTGGGCATTGTACTGATCACGAGTCAGGAGAGTATGGCATGGGACAGAGAGTACTTGATTTCATAGGCCTAATAATTTTCTCATATTTATGGTTCAAAATTTCCAGTTTGTTTATTTGTAGATGTTGACTTTGTCTATCGTTCGGGTTAATCATTACTCATCCATATGATACGCATTCATTGAAATGCATCTTTAGACATGTATGATTTATATCTATTGACTGTGTTGGCTTTATGACTTGAGGATGCATGATATACAAGTAGGCTCTATTGTGGATTGAAATTAAAAATAGTGCCTGTCAAATCCAAAGGATAGCTGCAGATCTTTATCTCTCACGTGATCATTTTCTTGTTTTGACAAGTTTAGGAATTTTATTGGTTTCAAATTGTATTTATTATATTGTTATCATTTAATCCTTGAATACCACACTTCTTATTTGTGATAACTTTATACTATTTGCATGGGGGAGGGACTTCATTTTCACAAGGAATTTGCAACATTGAAGCATAGGAAGCAATCTTTGAAGAATTTTTAAGTTGGAATTTAAGTGAAATTGAACTTGAAAAATGATTTTTCAATGCTTATTGTAATAGTCTAGAGCATTCAATTGCTAATTTTGTTTTCTGTTTTAGACCAACTAGATCAATTTGGGTTTTAAATTAATCATTGATTGATTTTTTTTCAAAGTTGGGCTAAAATTAAACATTAGAAAGTCATTAGACTTTGATTTTGGGCTAAAATTGAACAAACAACTTCACACTTGGTTTTTAGTGCTTAAAAAAAACTCATCATTGCTTTGAGGCTTAAAACGAACTTGTGCTTTCATTGTCTTGCATTTTTTTGCAATTTGTGTCATTCAAATTTGTATGCACTTCTTTTGCACTTTCCAATGATCTTGAGAATCAAAAGCATTTTAGTGAGATTGGTTGTCTAAAAAATTACCCACACATTTCAAATTTGGGTTTAAAATTGAACAATCATGTTAGTGTGAGAAAGAGACATTGTGTGTGTTCCCTCCTTGCGCTTTACATGAACTAGACAGTCGAACTACAAGTGTACTCACTCATTTTTATTTTTTACCTTTAGAGGGGCTTTCCTAAGAACAACTCGTAGGCGACTCCAACCGGTTTTTCCCTTAGGCCAGTATTTAAATGGATAAGACTAAACTGTCAAGTCCTCATGGTATGTAGGCCTTAGCTGTACAGTGTCTTTAAAAATAAGGTACTACTATAAAAATTATAAGATCCCCTAGTAGGATTGATTAAATCCTTTAGTGGCTTGGTGGACGCTTGCAAGGTGCCATGTCCCCGATTACCTGACTAGGAACCAATTTGTTTAGAAGCCAAAATCCTCACTATTTGTTGGTAAGTAAAATCACTTTGAAGCCATCCCACATTCGTACTATTCAATGTAGGAACAAAATAAATCCTTTTGATATCCATATTTTAAGGATTTTGAGATTTGGTGGTATTGAGAAATGTGTGTTGTGGAGGGGAGCCAGTGCCGCCAAACCTCTAGTTTTTCACTTTGTCTCAATGTTCGTGGAAATCCAAGTGTGGAATCAACAAGTATTGTCCTTTTTATCCTAGGTTTTTTTAATTTGTGAGTTAATTAAATACCTTTCTTGGATCTAAAACTTTGAAATAAACATTCAACAAGTCATCAAAATTTCAAACCCTTTGGAAAGAGAAAATATCCTTGAAGAGTCCAAATGTTATTGCTTGTCCCTAGGGATTTTATCCTTAGAGGCTTCTAAATATTTGGCCCCATATCTCAATTTTTTCTCTCCAAAGTCAACCTAGGAAAACTAAGCCTTTGATTTTTTGATTTTCACATTATGGACCTCGTGGAATGAAAAGGAATTGAGACATAGACATTCAGTTTGAAAGCTAAGTAAGAAATGTTGATGTGGTAAAAAGAAACCATTTAATCAAGATAAAAGATTATTGAATCCCACATACATGTGTTTTTCCAAATGATTTCTCACAAATTCAAAATCCCAAAACCGAAGTCTATCAATCACCATAAGCATCTTAGTCCAAAGGATCTTAAGAAACATCTTTTAACACTCTATGAAACTTGTCAAAGATAGATTGGTCTACAACTTTTAAAAATGTGCTTTAAGAAATTTATAATCCAAACTTATATTCCTTCTATTATTTTCAAAATAACCTTGTTTGGCTAAGTGTGTTTGGATGAATCCTTCCTCATACATTTAGTTAAATTATCATCCTTGTGGACAAGTTCATCCCAAGATAACATCTAACATCTTGGGTTTTATAATTTCATTATCCAAAATCAAATCAAACCAAATCCAAACCAAATCCAAAATTCCTAAAGTCGAGAATTCCTCCAAGGGTGGTCTTAAAAGTTTAAACATCCATATCATCCATCCTTCATTTATCTCATCACCATCATTTGATCCTTACCATCCTAGACTTTTTTTTGTACCTAAGGTTTAGATCAACCAAGGGAGTTAGAAATTCATCTCCCATATTCCTAAAAATTGATCCTAATTTTATGTTCCAAATGAGGTCACAACACAAGAAGATCATGAAGAAAAACACAGAAACATCCACTTCAAGTGATTTGAGTCAAACTGAAACCGAATTCAACCCTAGGATATCCATCGACCTTCCACTTAATCCTCCTCAAATACCTTAAAATCCTCAAGAGGGAGGTTTCCAAGTGGAGGACATCACCAACAACTTTCAATGGATGACCCAAGATGAAATAATTGAGCTAGTCCAAAATCCTAAAAATTGCAAGATTGTCAACATTGTCACGAGACTCAATCCCACACAATACATGTTAGCATTAACAAAGGAAGGGGATAAAATCCCTTTTGATTTTTATGTGAGAACTATTGTGGAACAACATCTTGGGAATATGTCATAGGTATCATTCACACCTTCCAAAACATCATCCAACCCATCATACAACCAACATCTTCTCATGCTCCAAGTCAACCCATGATCACCAAGGGGAGTTCATTACTCTGAGCTGTTCAAACACATCCCCTTGTGAATAAAAAAAACTTGGATGAAAAAACCATCTATGGTATTCCTAACACCATCCCAAAAGAACCAAAAAATCCATATGTTCCACTCATTTTCCATGATACAAACAATCCTTCTACCTTTTCTACATCACCAACATACCTTGTTGATACATAAGTCTCTCTCCCCATGATATCACAAAGACAAGTGGATCCCTTTGGGCAAGTAGGAATTTTTAATGCATCATCTTCACTTTTACAAGGGAATACACCAACAATCTTCCCATCATTCCCTCTTTTGACATCAACATATGCTCCAATCCAAGGTTTAGGGAAACCCACTTTACCCAATATACTAATCCAAAACCAATCAAGTCAAATCAATCCACCAATCACATGTCAAATGAACACATCAATCATACCAAATCCTCCAAGCATGCTACTGACATCACAACACCAAGTGGCACCAATCCAAACATCTCAACCAATCATCAATCCATCTACAACACCTCAAACTCTCCAAAAGATGGTCTCCCAAGGACCTAGCACATCAACCATACCATCTACCACACGACCTCTTGTATTCACTCAATAAGAACCTCCGCAACCACCTCAAAAAAATATTGTCACCTAATCTCACACCATTTCACCAAATCCCTCACCTGAGCCACCACCAAATCCAAATATGGAAAATCAATACAGTATCACATTGCAAGCAACCCGACAAACCTATCAAAAGGCACTTCAATAATTCCAAACACAACAAGATGCACAAGTTGTACAACAAGCCGCACAACAATCAAAAGCACAACAAACCACACAACAAGTACAATAGGTTTCCCAAGCACAAGCACAAGCTTTATTGCAATAGGAACAAGTTGCACAAGTTGCACAAGCCGCTCAACAAGGTCAAGTGCATGCATAAGATCAATACCAAGTGCAACAAGCTCAATGACAAGCCTTGTGACAAAAAAAGGCTTATGAACAAGATTTGCAACAGTACCAAGAACAAAAACAAGCATCTCAATGACAAGACCAACCACAAGCATTGTTGGTGCAATAGTAGCAAGACCAACAACAAGCATTTTTGGCACAACAACGACTACAAGCATACCAACAAGCATTTATTTCAAAAAAAAACTTACAACAACCTCCCACAAACACACAACCAATTTGCTTGAACAAAAACACACAAATCAGTCCATCACTCACTCTAACAACAATACCACCCCAAAACACATTCATCCCATCACCAGATCGACAAAATGAGTTTTCCACATAAATTAAAATATTCTCACACAAAGTGCTAGACATACAATTACAAAAGACAAGAAAATCACAAGGGAATTTGTGTCCCTATCCATTTGATAGAAGCATTGTGATGGTTCCCTTTCCATAAGGATTCAAGACACCAAAATTTGAAAAATATCGTGGGACTGGCAATCCTAAGGAAAAATCACGGAATTCCATGTACATTGTATAGAAGTTGCATATGACAATTCTTATCTAATGCGACTCTTCCCTCAGAGTTTGGCTATTCTAACAATGAAATGGTTCTCCTGCCTTCCCCCTGGAATTAAAAAATTTCAAGAAATGGTGGACTTATTCATACATAATTATTCATTTAACATAGGCATGGATTTAAGCTTGGAAGAATTGTCTGGCCTAAAACAATCCAAGGGGAAAACATGTGAATCTTTCTTGCAACAATGGTGATCCAAGGCCAACAGGAGAAAATGAGCTATTCCAGAAGAACAACAAATTGGGACTATCATCTCCAACCTTGAAGTGACCTTATATTTTCATTTGAAAATATAATGCATAACAAGCTATGACCAATTGATCCCCAAGGTGCTCAACATTGAAAGAACCCTTATAGCACAAGGGGGCACACCCACATACCAAGACAATCGACCATCAACAAGTTACAATGAAAAACCTCCTACATGGGAAAAGAACAAAAATGTCACCAATGATGGTGTCGTTGACACAAAATTTGTTATTAGTGCTCCAAGACCAAATGTGCAACAACAAACATACCAACTACCACAAAACAACACCCAAAACACTTTGCAAACCAACACATCACAACAACAACCCAACAATCAAACTTCCAACAACCTAAATGCTCAAGGGGGACCACCCCCAAGGAATAGATATCCCCCTAAGTCAAAATACAGACCACTTGGGGAACCAATTAAATAATCATGTAACCGTTGGTACAAGAAAATCTCATCAAAATCCATGTTTATGAAAATTACCAAGATTCTCAACTTAAACCACCATGGTATAACAAGAAGCACCTTTATAACTTTCATAAAATAAAGGGACACATGACAACCAGCTGCATGAGACTCAAGAATCTAATCCAAGATCTCATTGATGAAAAGACCATAACCATTCAACAACCCATCGGGAATCAAGATCTTAAAAAATACACGAATTTGATGCCTGATCACAATAAAGGAAACAACAATGGTAAGGTAAAGTACAATAATGTCAACCATATTTACGACTATGTTTATGCATCCTTGGATGAGTGTGTAACAGTTGTCAATATCAAAGGATCTAGAGTCGAGTGTGGAGTCACCACACGTAGCGGAAAAATTACCATTCTAGGACCTTCACCACCACCCAAAGCACTCATCGCAAATCCAAAGTTTCAACCTAATGGTTATAATGTCCTAGATCAACTAAAAAAGACCCTCACCCAAAGCTCCATCATGGAGTTGCTAAAAATCTTGCCCGCACATAGGGAAATCCTAGAAAAGGCATTGGCTACATCCTCCATCCCCATAGATTTTGATGCAGGCTAGTTCCAAGCTATGGTCAGACATATCACTACACCACATCTCCTTAAATTTTTTGAGCAGGATCTCCCAACCTAACCATCTCACAACTGTGCACTCCATCTTGAAGTCCTAGTCCACAAGAACAAATTCAAATGAGACTTGGTGGATGGAGGTGTAGGTTTGAATATTTGTACTCTATAGCTAATAAAGAATCTAGGATTCTCTGAAGATTTCATTGAGAAAGGTAAAGGTATCACTGTTAGGTCATATGATGATCAAGAACAAGTGTCTCAAGGCACTATTCAACTCCCTATCTAGGTAGGGATAGCAATCATGGAGACTACATGCCAAGTACTAGATCTTGTGCTTCTATAAAACATCCTCCTAGGGTGCCCATGGATCCATGGGATGCAAGTTATTACATCCACATTCCATCAATGTGTGAAATTCCCTTATCAAAACCAAGAAGTCACAATCCATGGTTATCTCAAACCATTCTATTATTGCAAAAATCTGGAGGCCAAGTATTATAAAATTCCCCAAGTGCCAAAGAATGGTGAGGGACCCACATATCCTTATATAGAACCATCCAAACTAGCCTCCACTTCTGAGACAAAGACACCTTCCATTCCAAAAATCTCAGATGTTAAGGTTATTGTCCAAGATAATGGTTGTGGAGACTATAAAATGAAAAAGAGTGCCTTTGTGATAGGAGGGTTGCCTCAATCTCCTAGATATTATGGGAAGCCACAACTAATTGAAACATCCTAGACCTTCAAAGTGGTAGATGAGAAAGATGTATAAAGCTTGCTATATCAAGATAAAATACCTACACTAGACCTCCCCATGGAGGAAAGCAATAAAGGTTTTCAATTAATGTGTGGATGGGGCTAAAACAAAAATGAGAAGCTCAGGAAAAATGGAAATGGCCTATTAGAACCTATTATTCCTAAGAAGCGCATGTAGAATCTTGGCCTTGGATGTACCCCTATGAAGATAACCATTCTTGAAAAAGGTGCCCCTGTTAAAAAATTCAAAGCTCCTCCTCAGTTACCAGTATCCACATGTCTACCTCTAGATAACTATGCCTTCGATATAACTGATGTGTGTTACGAGGATCCCATCATTGACCTACCTATGTTATTTGAGGATCCCATAATTTTCTTTCGAGCTAAGTAAGCAAACCATTGAATTAAAGCTTGTCTACCCCCAATTGATAAACTATGACGAACAAGGACCATCGATCTTCAATAAATTTGAAAACAATGAGGCTCTCTGAGAATGAATGGGACTGTGGGATACTTTACCATATGGAGATCATAAAGCAGGGTTTGATATTGAGTTGGACACACACGCATAATATGGGGAAATGATTGATTCTCTTAGTTACAAAATTGAAAATCTAAGAGTAACGTCTAGGTATTTAAGTGAAAACCACCTTGTGGCACTTTTTTATCACAAAATAGTACAAATAAAGGATTTTTTCGATGGTGAAAACATCTCTAAGGTACCAAAGGATGAGGGATTCAATCTTCCCCTTAGTGCTATCCAATAGGAAAAATTGGCAATACTGGAAGAAAAAAGCAACCCATTCAATCTAGGAACTGAGGAGACACCACACATCACTTTCTATGTAGAGTCACTTTTGGCTGAGGAACAAGAAATTTTAGCTACATTTAGACTAAAAGAAAGAAAAGAATATTTTTCAAGGAATTATGCTAAGATGCCTAATCTTGATTGAGAGGTAGTGGTTCATCATCTAGCGGTCTATCCAGGGGAGAAACGAGTAAGACAAAAGTTGAGAATGATGCACCTACAAATTGCACTATTATTCAAACTTGAATTGCAAAAATTCCTTGACGTTGGCTTCATATGACCCATTGACTATCCTGAATGGGTTTCGAACCTTGTACTCCTTTCTAAGCCCACTGGGGGGCATCCACATTTGTACAAAATTCATGGACTTGAACAAAGTCTACCCTAAGGATGATTTTCCTCTTCCCAACATAGACATGATTATAGATCTAACAACTGGGCAATAAATTCTATCAGTGATGGATGGATTTTCAAGGTACAATCAGATTATGATAGTAAAAGATGATTAGCATAAGACAACCTTCACCTGTACGTGGGGCACCTACTATTGGGACATGATGCCATTTGGGTTAAAGAATGTTGGAGTGACATACAAAAGGGCTATGACTTTTATTTTTCATGACATGATCCACAAATCTATAGAGGATTATGTAGATGACATATTAGCCAAATCAAGGAAGTGTCGGGACCACATAGCAGCACTAGGCTCCATCTTTGATAGACTTGAAGAATATAAGGTTAGACTCAATCCTAAGAAATGTGTGTTTGGTGTATAATCAGGGAAAATTCTAGGGTATATTGTATCAATGACTGGAATCGAGATAGACCCTGTAAAAGTCAAAGCAATCCTTGAAATGGAGGCACCAAGAACACTGAAGTAGTTAAGGGGCTTGCAAGGAAGGCTCCAATCCATTCGTAAATTCATAGCACTATTAGTAGATAAAGTTGTCCCATATTCTTATCTACTACACAAGGGGGTAACATTCAAGTGGGATGAGAAATGTGATCGGGCATTCAATAAAATCAAGGAATACTTGATGACACCGCCAATCCTCATGCCATCAATACAAAACAAACCATTGATACTCTACATATTAGCAACAACAAGAGCACTTGGTGCCCTTCTAGCTCAACATGATGAAATAGGGAAGGAAAGAGACATTTACTATATCAGTAGAACCATGGTAGGACATGAGTTAAATTACACATTCATTGAAAAAGATTTCCTCATAGTAGTATTTTCTACACAAAAATTTAGGCACTACATGCTTGCTCATCAAATAAAACTCACTGCCAAAATAGACCCTCTCAAGTATTTACTCTCTAAGGCAATGCTCACAGGATGAATGGATAAATGTGTCATGATCTTGACAAAATATGATATTGAGTATGTGGAGCAGAAGGCCATCAAAGGATAGACAATTGTAGATCAACTGAGAGCCGAGGCACCTATATATTCAGAGAACCCATTGGTATCAAAATTTCCCGATGAGTCAATCTTCAATCTAAGTGCAACAAATCATTGGAAAATATATTTTTATGGATCATATACCCAACAAAAATTAGGAGCAGGAGTCCTCTTCATCACACCACAAGGGGATTGCATCCCAAATTTGTATAAACTATCTTTCCCTTGTACAAAAAACATTGTAGAATATGAGGCTCTGCTCATATGAGACTAAATTAAAGGACGGTGGAAAATCATTGCACACAATTTTTATGGGGATTCATTGTTAATTATCAACCAGGTCAATGATGAATACCAAACAAAGGATGACAAAATTACCACTTATAAGAAACTTGGTGGAGGATCTCAAGGAATTCTTCATCAACATCACATTTGAGCAAATATCAAGGGAAAACAATAGAGAAACTGATGTTATGGAAATAATTAGATCATTACTAGATATCCCACATAACGTCCATAAAGATAAATTCTTGGTAGTGTAGTTTCTCGTACCAGCTTTCGAGGTACCAAATTCTGAGTTCGTGTGTGAAATCATTGGTCCTAGTGATCCTTGGTACCGTGACATATACACTTACCTAAAAATAGGATTCCTCCCCATCGACATCACCCCAAACCTCAAGAGAACCTTTATTAAGAATTCATCCCATTTTGTTATCTTAGGTAACACCCTGTACCATAGAAGTATCAAAGAAACCTTTTTGTGATGCCCTAACCCTAAGGAATCTTTGACTGCTTTAACCAAGGTACACGATGGTATTTGTGGTTCATATTCTAGTGGTATGACCTTGGCCAAGAAAATGATGAGGACTAGATATTATTGGCCTACAATGGAGAAGGAAGATCATGATTATGTCCTAAGATGTTTGCAATGTCAACAGCATGGGGACCTCATCCATGCACCAACTCAGGGGCTCCAACTGATTATAACACCTTGGCCCTTTTCACAATGGGGGCTTGATCTCATTGGAAAAATCACTCCCACGTCATCTAATCGACACAAGTTCATTATCATCACAACATAGTACTTTACAAAGTGGGAAGAGGCCATCCCAATGACCTACATCATAGGGAAGAAAATCTCCAAATCCATCCTAAAATACCTCATTTACTGCTACGATGTCCCACAAGCCCTTATCTCAAATAATGGGACACCTTTCAAGAACTAGGATGTTTAAGAGCTATGCCAAAAAATCAATATCCAACATCACTTCTCCACCCCATATTACCCCCAAGGTAATGTCCAGGCTAAGGCTACTAATAAAACCATCTTGAAAATTCTAAAGAAAACAATCAATGAAGTTGGTTGTGACTAGCACCTATAGCTAAATCCTTCCTTATGGGCCTACGGAACAAGTATCCACACACCTATAGGTGCAACCCCTTTCTCCTTAGTCTAGGGATCATAAGTCGTCCTTCCCATTGAGATTGAGCTCCCATCCTTAAGAATATCATTGCAAAATATCATTACTAATGAAGAATATTGGGTGTCACGGTTGAGTGAGCTAGAACTACTAGATGAGCAACACATGAATGCTTTGAACCACTTGTAGGTCTAATATAACCATCTCAAGAGAAGCTATAATAAGAAGATCAAGAGTCAGTCATTTCAATTCAAAGAGTTCATGTTAAAAGAAAATTAGAATAATGTAAACCAAATCCAGACAACAAGGGAAAATTTGAACCTAATTGGTTGGGACCCTTTGTTGTCATTGCAAGTTATAAATCAAGATCATATCAACTATCCATGCCCAAAGGTGAGCCTCTACAGAAGCCCATCAATAGCTCCCATCTCAAAAAGTTTTATGCCTAAGCTTGCAAGGTATAAACCAAAAAGACAAAAAAAATATAAAAAAATATAAAAAAATCCAAAACAAAAAAAAAAGGATTGAAGCGAGTAAAGAAAAAAAATCATCCTCTAGAAGATGAGGATGTTTCCAGTCTTTTTCTTGTTCCAATTTTCTCTTTCTCTAGAAAGTATTTCCTGGATCCTAGTGTTGTTTGATACTTTTGGAAGTAGTACTAAAATCCTCAACCCTGGTGATCATCAATCACCTATATTTAGTGACATATATCGTGTAAAGAATTGGTGTGACATCTAATTTCCACATATAATCACCACACAGTCTTTCTTCTCAAATAGCGAGCTAGTAAAAAAATCTAGGTGTTCGTGATTTGAATCATAATCCGTAATGATTGCACCTTTATTCTAGGAATTAATGTGAAATAATAGGTGATTAATGAAGGTGAAAAACTACCTATGTACTTGGCACTACTTCAAACATGTAATTGCTTTTACAACACTCCACTTTGCATCATATTGCAAAATTGCTAAAGCCATTGAATTAATGAAGCAACATTGGCGCCCAAAGAGAGGTAAAATTTTGAGAAGCTGAGTTGTAGCTACCAAGGGTTTTGAAGTTGCATTCTAAAGAATTACCATTTTCAACCAAAACCAGGTATGTTCTAAATAACTGATATTTTGCTAAAAGTTTTTCGAGCTAGAAAATATTGATAATGGTATTTTTTCATTTTGGAATTGAAATGTTAAATTTTCTTTGAGTTGTTAAATTTAATCGAAAACGAATTGAAAATGTTATGAAATGTAAGTTTGGTTGAATTTAACACTAACTCACACATAAGATGAATATTTTTAAAATTACAAAACAAATAATACCCAAAATGAGCACTTCTAACCCAAGAGCAGAAGATGAATTCAAGAACTACAATTCACAAGCAGTACCCATTAATGTAGTGGTTATTGATACCCACTTGGGATGGTCTTCCGACATTCAAATTCATTCAAAACTATTGCAATAAAATGCTACCAATTGTACCAAAAATGTCATATCAAATGGGTTACTTCCTATAGGAGGGTTTTTGCTAGTAATGGAAGCTCCTGATTAGTTATGCAATGCATAAACTATTACAACTCAACCAAAAGGATTGTTGACAAAGAGGGAATAATTTATGCAGACTTGTCACAGACAAGAATCATGTGTACATTTGGTCTCCCCTCCTACACACAGATGTTCAATCTCAACCTGAAAGCCAAGGCCAAGACATATCAGAGTGCCGAGGAGCATAATAAAGAAATTATGAGCACCCAATGGTGCCAACAACTAATTACACCACAGACCAAGGTAATTCAAATGTCAATGTTTAAACAAGAAATGCAAGACATTATAACTTTCCTTAGTAGAGTAGTTGGTTAAATAGATGCAAGAAAATTTGAACCCTAGATGTTTGTGATAATATCCCGCATGATAGAGGGTCCCGTGGAGTTGCATTGGTGAACATTGATAAGCGAAAAATTGCATGAATAGATTACAACATTACCCAAAACTAGGTGTTTCTACATGTTGTCATACATTATTTACTCTTGTGCTATGAGAGCCAATAAAAAAGGGTTAAAAAAGATTGGTACTCTGGGCACACAAGTTGGAAATAGTCTGATATATGCACATTTACCCCAAATAATTGTTCACGAGTATAAATATTATTACATAAAATTTAATGATTTGGTATCCATGAAACTAATGAGACAATGGAAGGTGATAAATCCAAAAGACTATCCCTGGAAACACAAAGTGTCATTTGGCCTATGGGAGGTTGGTACTTACAGTTCCCAACTTACTCCTACATTAGAGTGGAGGGATTTAATGGACACCCATTTATGCTACCCAAGTATCCTACAAATAAAATTATTTTATTGGAATTAGTGAGATAGTTAAAACCATCTTAGGCTCTTTACAATCATGCTTGCAAAAAGGCTTCTTTTAAATTTTCCTTCACAATAGGAAATTATAAGTGTAGTGAAATTAGAGTAACTAATTTGTGTGAAGAAGAGCTAAGGACCTATCATTTTGAGGAATTTCCACTCCAGAGAGTGTACTATGATATTTAAGGAAATATTGAGAAAATATAGCTGGTTATCATGCTCATGTGCCTCATTTAGAAGATTATTGACTTAACTGTGAAGACAAGCACGTGGTGAGAAGAAGAAAGTATGAAAGAATGACTTTAATATTTTCTTGGATGCTCAAGCTTGATAAAATCCCAGACCAATTGGAAGAAGATGATGGTCAGGTGCTGAACTAGTTCAACAATGATGACAGGGTATATGATGAACCCATTCTAGACCCAGGTGTTGATGATGAAGACATGACATCAATTGATGACTTTACTAGGCCAATCCTAAGGTATACTCAACACTGGATTAATCATTTTTGCAAAATTTTAAGAGAAAGAGCATTTGAACCCATCTTCTCAGAAGATAAAAGACAAAAACAAAGAGATGAAGCTGCTTTTGAAAGTGGAGATCCTACAAAGAAGAAAAGAAAGAATAGCAAGGCTACTCTAGGTGACATAATTGAAGAAAGAACCCTTGAAGCAATAAGATAGGAAGTTCCCATAAAACCATCTGATAAATAGAAAGATGTAGAGACAGGTAAAGATAAATCAAAAGAGAGACCTAAAGGTACATCTTCTTCTACAACTAGACCTAGAAAAAGAGTAACTATGGATGAAGGAACAAGAGCAATAGGGAATGTTGGTATGAAAACCAGGTCTACATATCAAAGAGCTGCAAAATTATTTACTTCTCCCCCTTTTGTTAATATGGCTAGTATGAAGCAAGCACTAGGTAGGACTTTTGTAGCTCTAAAGGAAATTTCTGAGGAAGATGGAGCCAAAATTAAGGAACAAGTAGGTAAATGGGGTGCTATGTGGGATAAAGCACAAGAGAAGAAGTCTAAAGACAATCCCATGGTATGCCCAGTGGTAGAAGAAATTCAAGATATGAATTCTAACCCTATAAATATTGAAGAAGAATAATTCATTTAAAGAATGCTTTCCTTCGAGGCAGGGAACCATAGCGTACTTGAAATGGAAATAGGGGAAGATGCAGAGAAAAATCATGTTGGTGAAAGAGTTGTTGAAGATACTCTTGATTTCTAGCCTTCTTTTGGGAATGTGCAAGACTGTTGGTGAATACTCACAGGTCTTTGAAGAATTAGATAAAATCCATGTTTAAAATGAAATTCTAGAAGAAGAAATACATAGTTTGTAAGAGAAAAAACCAAAAATGATAAGAATCCTGGTGTAGCAGTAAATGAAGAAGATAATATGCAGAGAGATGAATCAAAAAAATTGGATAGACAAGAAAATGTAAGTCTCCAAATAGAGGTAGTTCTAGATCCCATTAATCCTAAATATATATCAGATATTGTTAAAGAAGTCCCCATTTCAGAAAATATGGCAAGTCAAAAAGAGGAATTTCCTAAAACAAGTATTAAACAGGGACAAGAAAAGGTTACAGAGGCATAGCAAGATGATGATACACCTGATTGGCTAATCAGGGAATTAGCTTCTCCAATGGAAGTGGAAATATTACCTCTGAATCTCAATAATTTTTTGCAAGAAGTAAGTACTCCTAAACCTAGGCGTAGAGTGAAGACAAAGAATGTCATATAGAGGAATGCAGATGGAAATGGAACTATTTAGATAGCCACTTATACAATTGATAAACATAGACATGAGATAATGCCTAAGGAGTACAAGATCACAAGTATTAATCTTGGACACTCATCCTGGCAACAAGAATTAGATGAAATAAAAGTAAATTTAAATGCTATTGTTCCTAGAATACAAAAATATAAACAAAAGAAAAGAGAATTGAAGGAATGGGTTGCTACCTTGGAACACTTTATCAATTCATTGACTTTATTTGGCCGAGAACTAGCGGAACTGCCTCAACATCCGGTGTTGATATCACAAGAGTAAGTGGATTCCATTGCTGCAGTTCATCATAAGATGAATATATTTGAAGAAGAGATTGAATATTGGGTAAAGCAAGGAAATGAATTTATTATAAATGCAATAAGAAAGTACAAGGAAGCATATCATCATTTAGAGAAATTGAAAATATTTGAAGATGAATGTAAATTTTCCCAAGAATAGGTCATAGATGAAAGGTGAAATATTAAAATTCTCATATAGTTAGACATCCAAGAGTTAATAAAAAATAATGTAATACCAGGACATGAAGCCTCATTGCTAGGAAAATGGAAGAAACAATTGAAATGGGAAGGTAACATGATAATGCAATGCATTGAAGGATTTGAAAGAGTCACTGTTGAGTCTAGAATATTGATTATTGAAAATCAAGAATTTATTGAAATATTGACACATCAAGGCTTTGATCCTCAAACATTAGGACATGAGGGAAAGGAAGCCAAATATTTCAAGGAATGGATAGAAAGGATAAATAAAGATCCTATTCAATTGCTGACACAAGAGGTTATTGATGAAATAATACAATGTAGAAATGTTATTGTCAAATATGAAGCAAACAAAGCATAGAAGAATGACACCATACTTCAAGCAACTGAAGAATATACTAGGCTCAAACTCACTTGGATAGAAATATGAAAAATTTCAAAAGAACATATACATCAAGTATTAAATTCCTTCTGAGAATATCAATTAAAGAAAGAAGGAAGAACCTTGAAACCCGAGTCATAAGAGAATATGGAAAGAAGCGGATATCACATACCAGAAATATAATGAAGTTCATTTGTTATTTTAATTTTAAATTTGCAGTTTGATCCCAGTCTCGGTAGGTGTTTATCATTATGGTGTTTTGAGAGGAAGCCAACAACCTTGATGGAGATAAAGTGTTCTTGCTGAAGTATGAAGAAAATTCTTGCTTCAGACAAAGTCAAAGATTTGACTTATTCTAGAATATTCTTAATGATAGTTGACACATGCCACATGACACATTTTTATTTGATGTTTCTGATTCTCTGGATAAAATTCTAAGTTGAACTTCTGAGTGCCTTGTTTCTATAAAATCCATCTCCTCCCACATTTTTATTTCAAGTTCAAAATTTGTGGATGTTGGAGGAGAAAAAAATTCTTTTAAATTTTGTTCTTTTTTCCTATTTTTTGAACCATTCTGACGTAAAACTTTGTATGCATGTAGAAATTAATTGATATCAAAGCTTTATGGATAGCTACCTATCTAAGTATCTTTTGTAGTTGGTTTTGTAAGTTTGATCAAACAAGACTATATGATGCATCGTTTAAGGGTGCATACAAAACCTACTCGGTGTCCATAGATGAAATCCTCTCTCTTTAAAAGCTTGCACCATTTTATACGTAGTTGTGAAGCAATCTAGTGAAATATAAAGCGGGTTGATTTGTTTCAATTAATTATTTGGGGCATCCATGGAGAATAACCGAGAGAAACTTTTTTTTTAGTACTTTTATATTCTGGTTGAGAATAGATGTTTAATATTTTTGAAAATGTTCCAAAAAATATAAGTGAATGGAAATAGTTTTGTTGAAAATATTTTATTTTCCATGAAATTTTTGAATGCTTAATGCTAAATCTACTTAAGTGATAGTGAGATTTTGTGATTATTCATGAAATATTTTGTTGAATCTTTCAATTTCATGATGTTATTTGATGATGAAATGAATTTTTAAGTGAATTATTTGTAATTCTTTGTAAAGCTAGAAATAATAGTAGTCCCTTTGAGATTAACAACAATTATCACATCATTACCCATGAGCAACCCTAGTGCAACCATGACCTAGTTATCGAAGACTTGGGATTGAATGGAAGTCAATATTTTCTATGTGAATGTAAAATTTCCCCTTAGGTTGTCTTTGTTTCATATCTTTCAAGAATGATAGGCTCTTCACAGTCTTGTTTGTGGAGATTTTATTCAATCTATTTACTGTGAGTAAAATCGTTGTCAATAGGGACTAGCACTAGAAGGAGTGCTATTGTTGTTTTTTTTTTTTTTGTGTTAAGGTTTAAACTAGATTTCCATATAACCACTAGATCTTGATGTAGTGATCCTTGAGTGACCTTAATTGAGCTAAGTGGTCAGATATCATCTAGACCTCAAAATTCTGCAAGTTTAAGTGCAAGTCCAAAGATTCCAACCATTGTCACACCATCACCTCATGTAGTGGTGGAATTCTTCAATGTAGGGTCACCAATTCAATTTTTCGTATATAACGATTTACCAAAAAATCCTAACAAGTTGTGTCCTAAGTATTATTTCCACAAAGGTGTTGAAGAACATATTAGTATATTCAAAGATACATGTTTTTGAGCAAGAATTCAACATGAAGATGTTGTGTGTCGATTGTTCCCATATACGTTGAGTGATGAATTTTACCAATGGTATATCAATTTTCCTCATAATTCTATCAGATCATGGCAAGACATGGAAAATCAATTTTTAGCTAGGTTTAGAACACCAACTGATCTTGCCTTGTTATATCATCAATTCACTTAAATCAAGAGGTTCGAGGGAGAACCTATAACAACTTTTAATGATAGATTTCAAAAGGATTATTCTAGGTTACAAGCACCTTATGTAGTGGATAATTTGTCTGTTATCACATTTTATTATACAACAATTGATCCTTTAACTGTTATGTTTGTGAAGTGAAGAGCTAATCCTCCCACTACTCTAGTAGAAGCCTATCCTGAAGTCGTAAGTGTAAATTTAGAAATGAATCATCTTGGAAGTGGATCATTCACGAATTGCAAAAATGGATTGAATATTTACCCTACCCCAAACACAAATGGAGTCCCTATAGTTCATCCCATGACTCCTAATGTTTATCCTGTAGTGGTCCAGAATGGGACATTTCCTCAAAATACTTTCTTTCAACCAGGAAATAGTCAAGCTTTTGTCCCTCACCCTAGTCCAACTATTATAGAGCTATGTCCTAATGGAAACACTTTCTTCTCACAAACTCAAGAAAATCAAAATGTCAAAAAATTTGAGGAAAAGGAAGACATGAAATAATTTACAACTCAACTCAAAAGATTGACCACAAAGGTTACATAGTTAAGAAATCAAAATTACTATTCTCAGAATAATAATCAGAATTATCAAAATTGAACGTATAATTCTCCCAGGCCACCTAGAACATGGAATACACGCCCTAATAATGGGGGAGTATCAACACCTTTAGACAATCCTAATTCGATGGATTAAAATTTTACATCAAAAGTGAACTTAGCTAACCTTATAATGAATAATTGGTGTAGAATTCATAATACAAATTCTCATGTTGAAGTGGATTGTTCACAATTTAAAATCACTTCAGATATTTTCCTTGTTGCTACTAATTATAATGAGCATTTTGATTCTCATCCTCCTAAAGGAAATGAATTAGTTCTGGTAGGATATGACTCTGCTTTAGTCCTAGAAAGTTATGAATGTTTCAAATTACCTTCAATTATTACAAGTCATGCTCATGTATATGAAGGTGATAATTCAACTATGACATTGGAGACATATACTTTTCCTTATCAGGATGAAAATGAGCCTCAAGAAGAAATGGATGAAATACATGCCTTTCAACAGTATCAAAAGGGACATAATTACAACATGAGGAATAATGCTAACAGTGGAGGTATATTCAATGGGCCTTTAACAATACCCATCCCAGCTAACAAATTTAACACTAAACCTGATGATAAATCAAGTAATAA
Source organism: Sequoia sempervirens (assembly GCA_007258455.2). NCBI lineage: Eukaryota > Viridiplantae > Streptophyta > Pinopsida > Cupressales > Cupressaceae > Sequoia > Sequoia sempervirens. The sequence goes on along the minus strand of VDFB02000003.1, from coordinate 404,315,769 downwards.
CCCTAGGTTACCCAAGGTGACCTCTCACTACAATTCATTAAATGTTTCAAAAGGTGAAAAGATAGATTTTACAGATAAAAAAAAATTGACTAATTATTTAGTGGAAGAAATTATGAAGGTAAATATTAGCCTTTCTCTATCAAAATTGCTTAAGACACCTATGATCAAGAAATCTTTCTTAAACACTTTAGAAGATTTTCCTAAAGAAAGAAAATCCAAGGACATCGAAGTGAAAGATAGTGAGGCTAAAGTGAAAGATAAGAACATAGTTCCCATGGAAGACACACAAGTAGCCTTTTATAAATGAAAGTTAGAGTCCCTACCATTTTTTCTCCCTTTGAGAATATTTGGTAAGAATCTTCATAATTGCTCAATAGACTTTGGAGCTTCTACTAATGTGATGCCATTATCCATATGTCAAACATTGGGGTTAACTCCTACAAATTCTTTAAGAAAATTCACTCAACTCGACAAGACAAAGGTAAACATAGTAGGAGAGTTGACTAATATTCACATGCAATTGGATTTTGATCCCAAAATCCAATACTATATTGACATTCAAGTTGTGGAGATACCTTATACTTGTGGTATGCTTTTAAGTAGAGATTGGTCTAAAACATTAAATGGATACATGGCTACTGACTTTTTGCACATGTGGTTACCATGGAAAGGAGTGCCTAATCAAATTACGATTGAAAGAGAATCTTGCATGAAATACATGATCACATACTATAATCAAAAAAAGGAAATTCTATATATTGATGTAGAACCAAGAGTTTATAAAATACACAATTCAAGAGTTATAATTGAGGAAGTTTTCACTTGTGATGCTAAGAAATCTAATGAACTGATTCCCATAACAGATGTTTTAATAGAATCAGATTGTGATTCTTCTAAGGAGGAGAATAGTTCTTATGATAAATTTCAAAAGAATATTATTGTAAAAGCTCAAGAGAGTAATAAAAGTAAAATTTCACTAAAATTTTTGTTGTTCCAGGACTGGTGTAGATTACATAACACTGCACATTCAAAAAACAATTGTATGATGTGTCTAGAGATAATCCACAAAATCGAGAATCGATATTGTCTAGAACATGATGATGTTAAAAGAATTGAATCAGAAATGTGTAAAAACAAAGATCAAAACGTACAAAATGAAAAGATTTGTATGATGATGTCAAAAAATGGTAAAATATTGAATACAAATGATCAAGCTTGGATTCTCAAATTTGATGGATCAAAATAAAAACAAGGAATTGGAATTGGAGTAGAACTTATCAGCCTGCAAGGTAAGTCCTTCCTTGTTGTATATCGATTGCAATTTTAGTGTACTAACAATGTGGTAGAATACAAAGCCCTTATACATGGTTTGATCCTAGCAATCAAGAAGAAAGCTATAATCCTTAAAATAATTGGTGATTCAGAATTGGTAGTTAAAAAAGTTTGAAAGCAATATAGCCACTACAAGAGATTATATAACTATCAACACAGAGTATGGGATTTAATTGAATATTTTGATGCATTCAATATTACTCATATCCCTATAAGATTCAATTAGAGAGTTGATGCCCTAGCTACTGCAACTAGTACTTTGGAACCTTTAGAAACCTCATATCTGAAAAGATTCACAGTTGAATTGGTACAATTACCCTCGGTTCCTGATAATGTTACAAAATTACAAGTGTTTGAAGATGATTGACACATATTGGAATTCATTACTAATTCCAGTATTTTTGAAACACAAATCATTGAAGAGATAGATCACCCTGATAGCGAAATTCAAGATGAAGAATTGAATCACACTAGAGATAATAATATCTGAAAGGAATAATTGAGTTAGAATGATTGTTCGACATTGGCTAGATAGGCAGATAGAGAAATATTTACCTCAAAGTGATAGAGGACTATCTGAGTTATATAATTTTCATACTAAAGATCCTAAAAATGTACTCATAGGGAAAGTTTGTACTAAAGAAGAGAAGAGAAATATTGCTCAGGAACTTAAAGATTACTGGAAAGTTATAGCATGGACATATGAAGATTTGAAGACATATTCCACTTCCATTATTACACATACTATACCATTGAAGCCTGATGTGAAACCTTTCTGACAAAAATGTCTAGTGAATGCACTCTTAGAACCTTTAATTCAAAAGGAAGTTCAAAAATTATTGTCAGCCAAGATAATTTTTCCAATTAGACATTCTACTTGGGTGGAAAATTTAGTCCCTGTAAGGAACAAGAATGGAGATATACAATTGTGTGTAGATTTCTAAAATCTCAACATAGCATATGAAAAAGATAATTATCCACTACCCTCACTTGAAGAAGTATTACATAAAATTAACGGTTCACAAATGATGTCCTTTTTGGATGTATTTTATGGGTATAAACAAGTAATGGTAGCGAGGGAAGATCAGATAAAAACAACTTTCACCAAGAAGTGGGGAAATTTTTCTTATAGAAGGATGCCATTTGGATTGATAAATGTTGGAGCTACATTCGAGAGAGCCATGGACTATGATTTTCGAGAATTGATAGGAAAATGCATCATTATTTACATGGACGACCTTATAGTATTTTCTAAAGACAAAAGAGATCACGTTTGAGATCTCAGAGCGATATTACAGAAGTGTGAAACTTATGCATTAGGGGAAATTTACATAAAAAATGAGCCTCCTAAGGATGACATCATTAGATTTTTAAGTTATAAAAAATCAACTAAAAGATGACATCAACATGTACGGTGACATCATCAAAAATAAAAATAAAATTATTTATTTTATAAAATAAAACTTTCTAAACTCTTATGAATTAACTTATGATGGGTAATTTAACTCTACATATTCTACTCTATCTCATTCATCTTTTTAAATATAAAATATTCTTTTTTTTTTTAGATTTATATTCTTAAGTTCTATTAAGTTCTATTATAAAAAAAAATTGTATTTTCAAAAAATATTTTTATTCTTTAAGATAAAAATATAAAAAACATTAAAAAATAACAAAAATCATTTATATAAACATCATAAAAATCATTTATGTACATATTTAATTATTATTAACAAATTCATTAATCATACAAAAATTAAATTTATTTATTTATTTATTTTATATCGTATTTAAGAATTAGAATATAATAATAAATTAAATTTTATTTATTTATAATTATATTTATAATGACATATATACATGTGTCCCATTATTACTCTATACCTTTATTTATATTTATTTATGTTTAATACCTAATGAATAAAATAACTCATTACTTTTTAAATATCTAATGCATGAAATTACTTCTCATTTTATTTTAAAGCCTTATCTATCTTTAAAAAGTTTATAAGGGAAAAAGAAAAGTCTTTATTAAAGTCATGCATGTTACAACTAAAATCTTAATAATTTTAACTTAAGCCTTTTCCCATCTCACTCCCATCTTAAACGCCTCTCACACAAGTTTCTAAAAATAATTAAAAAATTTATAAGGGAAAAAAAGTTTTTATTAAACTCATGAATTAAATTCCTTTAAAATAATAATAAAATAAATTAGACAAAATAAAATAAAAACCAAAAATAAATTGGAAACTATTGGAAGGAGAAAAAGTTGGAGAAAATCATGAAACTATGGAAAAAATAATTGGAAAAATTAAAAATTAAAAACCAAAAAAAATTGCAAAGGAAAGAAAATGAGAAAATCAAAGAGACTATGGAAAAAAAGATATCCCTCAACATACTTTTTTAAATATAAATATACTATTATAAAACCTATAAACGTGTTTATTTAAATAAACGTACATAACATAATAAATCTAAATGTATAAAATCATATATATATATAATAAAATGCTAAGTAAAAAATAAAATATCTAAAGTTACTTTTACTTTATTTGAAAAGAAAGTGAACTTGACTTTTTTAATAAATTATAATAGAAATATAAGTTACCAAACTTGAGTTTAAGAGTTTTTAAATAAAAAATAAATAATGAAGAAAGTGAACTTGAGTTTTTTAATAATTTATAATAGAAATATATGTTACCACTTTTAAAAAATCATGGACTTTAGTTTTTTAAGAAATTATAATAGAAACGTGTGTCCCCAAATTTTTTTTTTTTTTTAGGCTACTCTTAATATAACTGCAACTTTTTTAACGTGACCGGCGGCGCTGGCGCGACACGCCCTCCGGTACCACGGGACGGGGGAGACTAGAACTCGTGACCAGCAGAGCCGCAACGGAATTACTTAGCCAACCGAGCTAGGGCCCCCGCCTTGATGCATTAATTATTTTGTGTCCCCACTTAATTCATGTAGTTAAGTAATTTATATTTTTTATATTTAAATAATTTGTATTATATGAGATAATTTTTGTTTTTTTAGAGTTCCTTAGGAGGCCCATTTTTTATGTAAATTTCTCTTAAAAGAGTTTTAATAAATCCTAAAAAAGTTATTTTTGGGGTGACTAAAGGAAAGTTACTGGGACATCATTTCTAAACATGGTATTTCAATCGACCTAGATAGAGTGAACGCATTACTCAAATCACAGCCCCCAGGAAGTAGAAAAGAATAGTCATATTTTGGTAAGATTAACTTTGTTTGAAAATTTATTACAAGATTCACTGAAATAGTGAAGCTACACAATGATATGCTAAAGAAAGATGGCAAAATAGAGTGGACAAATGAAGCTAAGATCACCTTCAAGACTATAAAGACTGCACTCATATAAGTGTCAGTATTGGTAAGTCCAGACTATATTAAACCTTTTTATATTTACTCATTCGTTTCCAGTCATAATTTGTAGCAATATTAACACAAAAAGGTGAGAATAGAGAAGAGAAACCAATTGCTTTCATGAGTGCTCTGGTCAAGGAAGCGGAATTAAGATACACAAATGTTGAAAAATAAGCCTTTGCTTTGGTCAAAATCATACACAAGTTTAGACATTACATCCTCAGGAGTATGGTCAAAGCTATTGTCCCAGATTCAGCTGTCAAAATGTTGTTAACATAGAGTGGGATCAGAGAAATGAGAGCTATATGGGTCACCATTTTACAAGAATATGATTTAGACATCATACCCATGAGGTTGGTCCAGGGACAAGCTTTGGTTAAATCTATTGCAAAAATAGATCCCCAAATCTCAAGTCAACAATACACATTGGATGAAAAGGATCAAGAAGATTGGTATTTAGACATTTGGCATTATTTGGTCAGCCACACTTGCCCTGATCATATGCAAAGGAATCAAAGAAGAGCCCTCAAGATAAATTCATAGAGTTACATGATTAAGGGAGGAGTTCTATTTAAAATAAATCATGAAAGAATCTATTTAAGATGCTTAAATAGAATAGAAGTTGATAAAGTGTTGCAAGAACTACATGATAGATTTGGAACAGCTCATGGAGCACCTTTAGCTACTACACACCTCATTCTAAGAGCAGGTTACTACTAGCCCATGATCTTTAAAGATACTTATGAACATGTTAAACACTATCATACATGCCAAACAATGTCAGATAAAGGAAGATTCAATGCTCAACTGTTGCAACCGATGATGGAGATGCGTCCCTTCTCACAATGGGGACTAGACTTTATTGGAACTATCAATCCTCCATCTTTAGGTGGTCATCAATTCATATTGACCACTATAGATTATTTTACTCGATGGACAAAGGCATGCCCCAATAAGCAATGCACTACAAACGTGTTCATAAAATTTTTGGAGGAAAACATTATCACCAGGTTTGGAACGCCATACACACTGGTATGTGATAATGGCCCTACTTTTGCTTCATTAAAATTTTCTAATTGTGCATTTGAATATGACATAACATTAAAATTTTCATCTAATTATTATCCGTGGGGAAATGGATTAGCTAAATCAACAAATAAGAATTTGTTGGATATAATTAGAAAATTGATTGAAAAGAGCCCTAGGGAATGGCATTGTTTGTTAAGGTTCACCCTTTGGGTAGATCGTACTAGGATGAAAGCTACATTAGGGAAATCTCCTTATCATTTAGTCTATGAGGTAGATCCTATACTACCAATAAACTTAAAAATCCCTACTTGGCAGTTTGCACAAGAATATATTGGATTAGATGATCAAACAAAAGCTCAATTGTTGCAATTGATGCATTTAGATGAGAAATGAACACGATCCATAGATCATTTTGCTAAACATCAATCCATAGTGAAAAGATGGTTTGATAAGTGTTCCAAATTAAAGAATTTCAAAATATTTTATCTAGTCCTATATTGGAATAAATCCCATGAGCGTAAAGGTGAACATGGTAAGTCTGACAGATTATGGATAGGCCCATTCCAAATTTTTGAAATCTTGGGTGATAGCACTTATAAATTAAAGTCTTTGACTGGCGAAGATATCCCATTGCCTGTGAATGGACAGTTTCTAAAGCATTATTTCCAGTCATAGGTAAATAGTTTTTGTAAATAGTTTTTTGTAAGTAGTTTTGTGAATAATCTCTTTTATTTGGTTTTTTTTCTATTTTTTTCATTTGTTTTTATTTTTCGAGTGTTGCGTCATTTTGACTTTACATTAATTGGAAACCTTTGAAGCTCTACAAGTCAATAGAATGTCAACTCCAAAACTTTAATCTCTATTCTGAATGGAAATAGTTTTCCATCTATAAATTGTTTGAGAATTATTCAATTTCATGTACTCTGATTAGCATGAATCATTCAACTGATGTTGAGCTACAAATGAATACATTTAAATCATTCTACTAAAATTCAAGATAACAGTTGTTTGCATTAATTGAAAAATCAAAAGACTACTTTTGCTACCACTATAATTCCCAACCTAATAGCAGTGCTTCCATGATTGCAAGTTGATAAATGAGCTATTATTGCAATATCAAAAGAAAAATGAGCTATCATTGCTATATTCTAAAAAAAAGTGATATCAACTCTTTAGGCTATCCAAATAACTCTACTGGGGCTATGGACACCTAACCAGCAGTAGAGCTATGTTTGGGGGAATTACAAAGATAACCTTGTCATGGATATGGATGCTTGACTGGAAATAAGGCTCTATCCGTGGTTGGATTAAAAGGAATTGCCATATTATGTAGATTAATGCAAATGGTTTCTATTTCTAAGTTTACTATAGTGGAAATAATCAATTGCACACACGTGAGCTCAGTAATACTTAATTTTGCATGCTAACGGAAGTAAAATTTGAAAATGGAATAAGGATCCCATGGTTTATAATTAGAATACTAAAGAAAGTTGGAACATTGATGTTAGAACTGGAATTGACTTTCTATTGTTTTGTTTTGTTTTATTGGTTTCCAGTTGTTGTGTGGTCTCACAACATGCCCCATTTTTCCCCTTGGAAAAATGTGGACCCCCTTTGTTTTTTTTCCTTTTCCCTTTTTGTTTTGTTTTTTTTGCTCGCTTCGGCATTGTTTTGATGCTTGGCTAGTTGCTGGTTTTTCCTCTCTCATTTTCACTTGTCCTCTTTGTATTATAACCTTTTTCTCTCCTAGTTTTGGTGTTTCGGTATGCTCTAAATGTCTAGTCTATTACCAAAAATTGGAATCATGGAATCATGCGTTAAGCCAAAGGAGTTTGTATCTTTGAAGAAAAAAATCTAGCTCCACCTGGTATTTCATTGATCAAAATTTCTAATCTAAGTAATCCCCTCTTTTACTGGAGTCTGGTGTTTTATTGTTTCTTTGATGTAAAAGTCAGAAACCGGAAAGTCTGCTCTGAAATTTCATAATTTTTTTTTTTGTTTCAGTTTCCAATCTTTTTCTTGTTCTAATTTTCTCTTTATGAGATCCAATAAACAAGGGTTAAAACAAATTGGTACTCTGGGCACACAAGTTGGAAATAGTCTTATATATGCACATTTACCCCAAATCACTGTTCACAAGTATAAAGATGATTACAAAAAAGTTAATGGTTTTTTTTCCATGAAACTGGTGAGAACAATGGAAGGTGATAAATCCAAAAGACTATCCCTAGAAGCACAAAGTGCCATTTGGCCTATGGGAGGCTAGTACATACAGTTCCCAAATTACTCCTACATTAGAGAGGAGGGATTTAATGGACACCCATTTATGATGCCCAAGTATCCTACAAATAAAATTATTGTATTGGAATTAGTGAGACAGTTAAAACCATCTTAGGCTCTTTACAGCCATGCTCGCAAAAAGGCCTCTTTTAAATTTTCCATCACAATAGGAAATTATAAGTGCAGTGCAATTAGAGTAACTGATTTGTGTGAAGAAGAGCTGAGGACCTATCATTTTGAAGAATTTCCACTCCAGAGAGTGTACTATGATATTGAAGGAAATATTGAGAAAAATATAGTTGGTTATCATGCTCATGTGCCTCATTTAGAAGATTATTGGTTTAACTATGAAGATGAGCACATGGTGAGAAGAAGAAAGTATGAAAAAATGACTTTAAGATTTTCTTGGATGCTCAAGCTTTATGACATCCCATACCAATTAGAAGAAGATGATGGTTAGGTGCTGAACTAGTTCAACAATGATGACAGGGTATATGATGAACCCATTCTAGACCCAGGTGTTGATGATGAAGACATGACATCAATTGATGACTTTACTAGGCCAGACCTAAGGTATACTCAACATTGGATTAATGATTTTTGCAAAATTCTAAGAGAAAGAGAAATTGAACCCATCTTCTCATAAGATAAAAGACAAAAACAAAGAGATGAAAATGCTTTTGAAAGTGGAGAGCTTACAAAGAAGAAAAGAAAGAATAGGAAGGCTACTCCATGTGCTAGAATTGAAGAAAGAACCCTTGAAGCAATAAGATAGGAAGTTCCCATAAAACCATCTGATAAATAGAAAGATGTAGAGACAAGTAAAGATAAATCAAAAGCGATACCTAAAGGTGCATCTTCTTCTACAGCTAGACCTAGAACAAGAGTAACTATCAATGAAGGAATAGGAGCAACAGGGGATGTTGGTACACAAACTAGGTTTGAATTTCAAAGAGTTAATGTGTTATTTACTTCTCCCCCTTCTATTAATATGGCTAGTATGAAGAAAGCACTAGATAGGACTCCTATAGCTCTAGAGGAAATTTTTGAGGAAGATGGAGCCAAAATTAAGGAACAAGTAGATAAATGGGGTGCTATGTGGGAGATAGTACAAGAGAAGAAGAAAAAAGACAAGCCCATGGTAGGCCCAATGGTAGAATAAATTTAGGATACGAACTCTAACCCTATAAATATTGAAGAAGACGAATTCATTCAAGGAACCCTTGCCTCAGACACAAGGGATTGTAGTGTACTTGAAATGGAAACAAGAGAAGATGTAGAGAAAAATCTTGTTGATGAAAGAGTTGTTGAAGATACTCTTGATTCCCAACCTTCTTTTGGGAATGTGCAAAATTTTTATGAATACTCGCAAGTCTTTGAAGAATCAAATAAGAGCCATGCTAAAAATGAAATTGAAACTGAAATTCTAGAAGAAGAAGCTACATAGTTTGTAAGAGACAAAATTGAAAATGAAAATAATCCTAGTATAGCGGTAAAGAAGAAGATAATATGTGGAGAGATGAATCATAAAATATGGATAGACAGGAAAATGTAAGTCTCCAAATAGAGGAGGCAGTGCCAAACCCCACTAATCTTGAATCTATATCAAATATTGTTAAATAAGTCCCCATTTCAGAAAATATGGCAACTCAAAGAGAGGAAGTTCCTAAAAAAATAAATAAATAGGGACAAGAAAAGGTTACAAAGGCACAACAAGATGATGATACACCTGATTGGCTAATCATGGAATTAGCTTCGCCAATGGAAGTGGCAATATTACCTCTGAATCTCAATAATTTTATGCAAGAAGTAAGTAATCCTAAACCTAGGCGCAAAGCGAAGACAAAGCATGTCATATAGATGAATGAAGATGGAAATAGAACTATTCAAATAGCCACTCCTACAATTAATAAAGATAAACATGAGATAACACCTAAGGAGTACAAGATCACAAGAATTAGATGAAATAAAAGTAAATTTAAATGCTATTGTTGCCAGAGTATAGAAATATAAACAAAAGAAAAGAGAATTGAAGGAACGGGTTGCTATATTGGAGCACTTTATCAATTCATTGACTTTATCTGGTTGAGAACAAGCGGAACTGCCCTAACATCTGGTGTTGATGTCACAAGAGCAAGTGGATGCCATTGTTGCAGTTTGTCATAAGATGAATATATTTGAAGAATGGATTGAATACTAGGTAAAGCAAGGAGATGAATTTATTATAGATGCAATAAGAAAGTACAAGGAATCATATCATCATTTAGAGAAATTGAAAAGATTTGAAGATGAATGTAAATTTTTCCAAGAATATGTCATAGATGAAAGGTGAAATATTGAAATTATCATACAGTTAGACATCCAAGAGTTAATACAGAATAATGTAATACCAGGACATGAAGCCTCATTGCTAGGAAAATGGAAGAAACAACTGAAATGGGAAGGTAACATGAGAATGCAATGCATTCAAGGATTTGAAAGAGTCATTATTGAGTCTAGAAGATTGATTAGTGAAAATAAAGAATTTATTAAAATATTGACACGTCAAGGCTTTGTTCCTCAAACAATAGGACAAGAGGGAAAGGAAGCCAAATATTTTAAGGAATGGATAGAAAGGATAAAAAAATATCCTATTCAATTGCTAACACAAGAGGTTATTGATGAAATAATACAGTGCAAAAATGTAGTCAAATATGAAGTAGACAAAGCACAAAAGAATGACACCATACTTCAAGAAACTGAAGAATATACAAGGGTCAAACTCACTTGGAGAGAAATATGAAGAATTTCAAAAGAACGTATACATCAAGTATTAAAGGCTTTTCGAGAATATCAATTAAAGAAAGAAGGAACAATCCTGGAGCCTTAGTCATAAGCGAATATGGAAAGAACCAGATACCGAATACTAAAAATATAATGAAGTTCATTTGTTGTTTTAATTTTAAATTTTCAAGTTGATCCTAGTCCTGGTAGGTGTTTCTCATTCCAGTGTTTTGAGAGGAAGTTGGTAACCTTGATTGAGATAAAGTGTTTGTGTTGAAGTATGAAGAAAAGTGTTGCTTCAAAAAAAGTCAAAGCTTTGACTTATTCTAGAATGTTCTTAATGAGAGTTGGCACATGCCACGTGATACATTTTTATTTGATGTTTCTGATTCTCTAGATAAACTTCTAAGTTGGACTTCTAAGTGCCTTGTTTCTATAAAAGGCCATCTCCTTGCAAATTTTTATTTTAGATTCAAAATTTATGGATTTCGGAGGAGCAAAAACTTCTTTTAAGTTTTTTTTCTTTTTTCCTATTTTTTGAACCATTCTAGCGTAAAACTTTGTATGCATGTAGATATTAATTGATATCAAATCTTTATGGATAGCTACCTATCTAAGTATCTTTTGTAGCTAGTTTTGTAAGTTCAACCGAACAAGACTGTATGTTGTGCCACTTAAGGGTGCATACAAAACCTACTCAGTTTCCATAAACAAAACCCTCTCTCTTTAAAAGCTTCCACATTTTTATACGTAGTTGTGAAGCAACTTGGTGAAATATAAAGAAATTTTCTTTGTTTTGATTAATTCTTTGGGGCATCCATGGAGAATAACCTAGAGAAACTTTTATTTTTCAGTACTTTTATATATATTTTTGGAATAGATGTTTAATATTTTTGAAAATGTTCCAAAAAATATAAGTGAATGGAAATGGTTTTTTTTGAAAATATTTTATTTTCCATGAAATTGTTGAATGCTTAATGCTAAATCTACTTAAGTGATAGTGAGATTTTGTGATTATTCATGAAATAATCTATTGAATCTTTTGATTTCATGATTTTATTTGATGATGAAATGAAGTTTTATGTGAAATTTTTGTAATTATTTGTAAAGCTAGAAATAACTATAGTCCCTTTGAGATTAACAATAATTATCACATCATTACCTGAGAGCGACCCTAGTGCAACCATGACTTGGTTATCGAATACTTGGGATTGAACAAAAGCCAATATTTGCTTTGTGAATGTAGAATTTCCCCTTAGGTTGTCTTTGTTCCATATCTTTCAAGAAGGATAGGCTCTTCGCGGTCTTGTCTGTGGAGATTTTATTCAATCTATTTATTGTGAGTAAAATCATTGTCAATAGTAGGTTTTATGAGATTCTTATCTAGGGTCAGTGTAGGACCATGACAGGAAAAACAAGGACCTTAAGTGGTAATCAAAATACAAAAAATAGCTTAAACAAATTCACATAAGAATTTGAATAGGTTATTGAACAATAAGAAAAATGGGTGTTTTATGCCCTAGGTCATATAACACCACTATTCTCCAATTGTCATTCAAGGATGTCCTAGTATCCCAAATTAGATTGACTATCAACACAAAGGTGAGTCAATTCTCAACAAAGGAGACCTAGGAAGGGGGTAATTTAGGCTTTGAGGGGCTCACCACCAAGCAAAGGCTTGGAAAAGAAAACTTAACATTTAACTCACAAAACCTAGTAATGCAAGCCAAATAATGAGTGCAAATGATGAAATTAAGCAACAAGAAGTTATGATGTATGTACACGGGAAGTTTGGAAATATGATAAGGATTATGGAAATGCAAAAATGTTGTCAAAATATTCTAGGGAGGACTAGGATGCCCTTATTGTTGTCTTATTCCCATTGTTATTTTTTGGGATAGATGCAAAATCTTTAGATGTTAGAACATAATCTAAAAGAATCTCTAAAAAATACCCTTGGGAGGACTAAGACACCCTTACTACTGACTTAGTCTCGTCTTGAAATTTTAAAATCTCTTAATGTGATCCTGGGGTCCAATGTTTGCACTTCCTTCTTTTCAGATCTTAGGTCTTGAAACCTCTAGATTTGGCCTGTAGGTGACTTTCCATGAAGATGACAACTTTGCAATGCAACTTTACAACTTTTCACTTTAAATGATCTTCAACCTAAATCTGCAAACATAAACACACAAGATAGGAAAAACTTGTTGAATGTTAGTTAATGGGGGTTTTCCTTGGTCAAACCCCTTATTGGTAATTAAACCTTGGAATGAAATGGAATGATAAAGGGAAATGATGAATGAACAAAATATTATGTTGCAGCTCACCAAACCATTATTGTGAAATCTACAAACTTGTGTGAAGTGGTTAGCTTGAATGTAGATCTTGAAATGCTTGAATGCTTGATAGATCTTGTCTTGATTTGCTTGCTTGAATCAAAACCCTACATCACAAATGTTAGCTCAAAAAAACACATGATGCAAGAATATCCTTGATATGATGCTTGAATCTTGATGATGGCCCTAAATGCTCGAAGAAAATTCTCTTGAATGATCTTGTGGACTCAATTATGCTATTAGGAATGCTCTCACAAAAGTTTTGATAAGAAATGAATGAAAGAACCTTGTATTTATACTTATCTATGCTTAATATCCTGAAATTACACCACACCAAGCTGACATATGAATCTATTAATTAAAGGAGGCTAAATCTCACCAAGATTTGAAATTAAATCTTGAAAATAACTTGAGAGGGACTAAGATGCCCTAGGTGGCATCTTAGTCCTGAGGCTTGGAACTTGGGGAATAGACTCCAAAAAGGGGCCCATTTAAGGTGCCTTTGAAAAGAGGGTCCCAAGACCTTTTGGGACAAAGATGCCCTAGGTGTCATCTTAGTCCCAATCTAAAAATTAGGGACACACATCCAAAATCATTAAATTATCATTTACCCTTTGATGTTTGTCAAGATTAGCCATAAAAAGATATAATTTATTAGGCTTGTGGATGAAAAATAGGACCAATTGAGACATAAATGAGGATAAATAAAGCAAGGCAGGCCCAAACAAGTGTGAAAATGAAAGGTTATGCATTTTCCTATAGTACAATTATTAACATAATTTTTAAAATATGTAGCAATATAATTTGTAGCAAATTGAATGTAGTTTGTAAGCTACTAGGTCATTTTTGGAAAAAAGTAATTTGTTTTGGTGAAAATTTAAAATTTCAATGTAGTAGTACATTTAAATTTGAAAAAAAGATGTTTTTTTCGGTCACCCTAATGATGAGGAAAAATAAGTATTTTTCTAATCTTTCAATATAAGTAGAGGACACATGCCTAGATGCGACGTGCATATTTTTTTATAATTTTTTGCAAGTAAATAATTAGTTACATGAATTTTCTAGTAATTTTTTTTTTAAATATTAAAAACCATTTGTCCAACTACCCTAACTTGGTAAAGAAATTATGAAATTCATTTTTTTTTAAACTATAGTTTGTGAAGCATAGTGTGTGATGCATCTTTTAGATTAAAAAAATGTATAACCATTTGAAAGTTACAGATGTTTTTTAATTATCATATCAATCAAGACTTTACACATAGTGCATGTAGAAAATCAATAATAATTATCTATTAAATTCAAAACAAAGCATATCTTATATTGGTAGAATACTAACAGTTAGTTTGTTGAATAAAATATTTTTGTTTCATCAAAATTGGATGAAAAAAAGACATCAACATGAAGGGTGAAGTTAAAAAAACTCTTGCAACCCTTATAAACATGTTGGGTATGTTGACTTTTCATGTTGGACAACCCCAAACCAAATCCCAAAGTAATATCAAAGCAAATTGAATATCTGTTATTAATAGATATTTGATAGAAATGAATATCTATTTTGTAAAGGTAATAATAGATATATCTGAATTTTTAAAAGAAATAGATATCCATTTCTAATTTTAAGAAACAAATATATTTGTTTCTTAAAGTTAAGAAGCGAATATCTAGTTTTTTAACTTAAGGAATGGATATCCATTTCTTTTAATTACAAATATTAATATATAAATATCACTATAGATTTACATTTAAATATATTATATATTAATTTATATATAATATAATATATGATAAATTAATATATACTAGGAAATATTAATATTAATATATACTACATTATATTTAAAATAAATATTTCATGTTATATTAAATATAAATATAATATAAAAAAATAAAATAAAAATATTTGATGGAAAGGATATTTATTTCTTTTTTTAACTAAAAGAGGGGTAAAAATTTGTTCAAATAAAAAAAGAGCAATACAAAGCAAGGGAATTACACATCCCTATCAATCTCAACTAATTGGTCCAACTTTTGTAACAAATCCAAGCGTAATTGACCCCTTTCCACAATATTCCAACCTTGCAAGTGATTAGAAGCCCATTTAGCAAAACAATTCACAACCCCATTCCATTCTCGAGGAATATGACAGAAAGAAACAAAATGGTGCAGGAGCACCTAGGAAACATTAGGTTTTCTAGAAGTCTAGAATGAAGTTCTATTTTGTTGTGTTGTCTTGAGGTCATGTTGACCATCTTGTTAGAATTTGGAGGATTAGGAGTAAGTTTTTATCTGTTATGATCAGTAGATTAAGAAGTAAAGTGGATGGATGAGTTTTGAGGTTAAAACTTGCTTAGGTTGTTAACAATGGCAAATGTTGAAAAACATAGTGCGTTTAACAAATTTGCCACTTGATGTCTCACATGACCGACCTAAGGATATTAACTATTTTAGAGGACTATTTAAGACATGCCTCGACCTATATTTTGGGTTGGATGTATTGGCTTTGTGTGTAATCTTTTTGGAACTAGCAATAAAACTAAGTTTTGGAAGACATTTCTTGTTTTTGCTTAAAATAAGATCTTTAATGGATTGAACTTATTGTTGTGTTGCATGGAGGATGTAGTGTTGTTAGTCTTCTAATCTTGTGTGTCATTATTTAGTGCCTTTATTCATTTTTAATCACTATTTGTAAATATTTTTGTTTTGGCCCTGTTGTTGGTCTGAACCAGTCAGATTGAAAAGAATGAGTGCTAGACCACTTTCCCACCGTATAAACTGTACGACCTATTGGGAACAGTTCCTAGACTCCATGACTGTACATATAGTAGGTGGTAGGTTTTGGGGATGGCCAGGAGTTGTGGGAAAGGTCTTGCCCTAGGTGAGCCAAAGTGGTGCCTGGCTAGGAAGGCAAGAGGTGCAGAGCACAAGAAATGTTGCAGGGGTTAAGTTCTTGGGAAAATTCCTTTTGGTGGTGGTAGTTAGGTGTCTTATTGAGTTGTGGTATGAAGGAGAGGGTTTCATCAGTACATCTAATGTGAGAACTAGTGGACAATTTGAAGGTAGCAGACTGTGACTTAAAACCCTAGGAAATGGCCAAATTCGGGTTCAGGCACTATACGGTCAGTTGAAGGCCTATAACCTCAAAAATCCTTGAGAGGTAGGAAAATGAGCTAGGGTCCCTTTTGGAAGTTTGTGATGTACTGTGGAAGGGTATGAGTTTAAGCCTACTTTCTCAGGCTAGGAGGCCTAATTGGGGCTCAAGGGCTACTAGCCCTTCTAAACCCTAGGATAGGGTTTGGTGTGAGCGATGGAGAAATGGTGATTGGAGGTTGTTCTAGAACCCTTGTGAGATGGTTTTAAAGCCATAGAAGTCTTCACACACCCCTGCAACAAGTCAGTGAAGCATTTGAAGGATAGCTAGTCTTTAGGAAGATTAAAGGCTAAGGGGAGAAAGAGGGAAAGAACACCAAGTTTGGCTTGATTAGAGAAATGAAGATGATAGTAGGGTTGGCCAAATGGACCAGGGGTGCCTAACAAGCATTAGGGCCTATAGGTTAAGAAGGTGGAGAGTGACACCAAAAGGGTTTGCCAAGTTGAGACCCAGAGCATGAAACAGTGATTGTCTCATCCAACCCTACCCTATCACAAAATCCAAGGAAGCACATAGATTAAGAATTTGTTTTATAATAACAACCAAATTCCAACTGACATCCTCTAACTATTGTCTCTTTAGCAAAGTCACTACCACTTAAGAATTAGATTCACAAATGATATATATCCACCCAAGATCACAACCACACTCCACAATGCATAAAATGGCAAGAGCCTCCATCACATTATTAGTATACCAACCCTTATAAATAGAAAAGATAAACTCAACAATCCCATAATTAGTTTGACCAACACCACCAATACCAACATGACCAAGATTTCCATGAGAAGACCCATCTATGTTGATTTTCAACACACCCTAAGGAGGAGGACACCAATGCCCCTCCCTATTTATCTTCTGAAGAGGATGTCAACATATTTTTCTCATGATTTGACCAACACTCTAAGCAGCCCCACTCTAAAGAAGAAGATTGAGGTGAGTGCAATAGGAAACCTCTCCAGGATCCACATCCTCAGCCAAATCACACTTAGCCGCAATAGTTTCTCCCAAATAATAAAGAAATCCTCCACCACAAATGTTGGACAACCAGCTTCACATCTTGAAAAATTTTGTGATTCCTCTCCAGCCAGATATGCCAGATAATAAAAGTTAGTCCAAGTGAACAAGTAACTTGAAGAAAAGAAGTCTTAACAGGGGCCTTCCCCCATCAAGAAAAGAACTCCACCAACATGCCATCAAGCCTAGTTCCACACAGTCCACCAAAGGTTCCAAAGCCTCCTAGAAAAGGAACATTGGAAGAAGAGATGAGAGACACTCTTGAATTTTACAACACAAAACACACATTGAGGGACCCTGGAACCCTCTCTTGCACAAGTTATCCCAAGTAAGACACCAGTTTTGAACCACCAACCACATGAAAAAAATGCATTTGGGCCAAGAAAATTTGTTCCACACTTGCTTCCACCAAGGAACCTCAAAGTCCCCAAACACCTGCCTAACCAACTCACCATAACCTACTGAAATAGAGTACTTACCAAATAAATCACTATTACTCTAACCAAGAAATCCTGCCTCACCATGGAATTGCATTCACATGATGCAAGAATCTAAGCAAACTCTTGCATATCCTCCTCTGACCCTCCTAGCATCCAATCTAAGGAGTGCTTCCATCTAAGGCTAGCAACCAGTCCAATATTCCAAATAGAATTATAATGCTCAACTATATTCCAACCAACATCAGTAAAATGATCGCAAAGAGACTGGAGGTGAGACTAAGCAAAAAGAATAGGAGGATGACCATCCCAAGAATCCCACCAAAAAAGAGCCTAAGAACCCAAATGTCATATCCAAAAAATCCCCTTCTTAACCAACTAAACCCTTGATTTTGAGGGTATTCCAAATCATAGATCCCCTTCCTTCTAAAGGGAAATGAGGAACATAAAAAGTGTTAACATCCTTAAGATACTTGTGGGTAAGAATACACACCCAAAACTGATGTTGACTAGTACACCAATGCCAAAATAACTTGGCTGCAAGAGATTTTCCATTCAAAATAGTAGAATGCAATCCAAGTCCCCCCTCTTTAAACAACCTTCACACCATATCCCACTTTACGAGACTCCACTTGGCTGATTACAAGTTACCTGGGTTGCCTACTAACAGCAAGAGGTATTCCTGGATAGACAAAGGGAAGAGACCCAATCTAAAACCTCAAAATATTAGCAATCCACCATTGAATAGCTTGAGGAGTATTAAAAAAGACGATAGAAGACTTGTGCTTATTGAATTTTTGACCTAAAGTAGCAAGGTAAATATCCAAAGCCTTCCTAAAAGAAACAACCTCTTGAAGGTGAGCCCTCCCCATAAGAAAAGCGTCATTCTCAAACTAAAGATGAGAGAGTTGCGAAAGCCCATTACCCCAACACTAGCCTTAAATTCTACCCTGGGAAACCCACAACTTAATAAATATTCCCAAACCCTTAGCCATAATAATAAACAGATAAGGGGAGAGAGGATCTCCTTGACGAAAGCCCCTAGAAGCCTCAAAAAGCTCAAAAGGTTCCCCATTCATAAGAACAAAAAAAGAGGAAGAGGTAACACAACTCATAGTCTAGCTAACCCAATCCAGACTAAAACCAAAGCCTAAGAGAATTCTCTATAAAAAATGCCACTTAACTCTACCATAATCCTTGTCCATATCCAACTTGATGAACATAGACTTCTCCTTGGAAGTCACCATAGAGTGAATGAACTCAAAGGCAACCACCACCCAATCTAGGATCTATCTAGCAACAAAAAAACATCCTTGATCCTCAAAGATTGCAAAAGGAAGAAAAACTTTGAGCCTCTCAACAATCAATTTAGTAATAATTTTGTACACCACATTACACAGAGCAATAGGTTGAAAGAATTCAAGCTGATATGTACCTTCCTTTTTAGGAATGAGAACTAGAAAAGTAGAGTTCAAGGAATGAAGCATCTGCTTACTACGAAGAGATTCCTAGGCAACCTCCAACAAATCCAAACTTATAATATCCCAAAATTCCTTAAAAAATTTAACAGGAAAACCATCTAGTCGAGGGACTTTACCTTTATTCATCTCAAAAATGACCTCTTCCAATTTAGAAAAATAAATCAAGCAGATGAGGAAATCATTCACCTCCTTGGATATCAGGGAGGAGACACAAGCAAGGATCAAATTATCCTCATCTTATGCAGGGAATGAATCCTCAGAAAAAAGAGTAGAACAAAATTGTCTAGCCTCATGAGATAAAGCGTGCAAAGAAGAAATTTGGATCCCATCCACATTAACCAAAGAGGAAACAACTTCTATTGAAATAATCCTACATAGAATGATGGAAGAAAGTAGTATTCCTATCCCCTTCCTGAAACCAATCAATCTGAGCCTTTTGCTTCTAGAAAATCTCCTCCTGAAGCTCCCACTCCACAACTCTCATAGCCTAGGCTTCCGCTTGACCCAAAGCACTAGGAAACCAAAAATATCAAATTTGGTGAGTAATCACATCAAGGCTCACTTGGGCATTCCTCTTCAGAACCTTAAAATTTCCAAAGCTCATCCTATGCCATCTCTTAAGGTGAAATTTAACATATTGAAGTTTCTTAATAAAGGTGTACATATTTGTACCATAAGCATGACTACCATCATGCCATCACCGGGCCATAATATCATTCAAAGAAGACTCTTGAAGCCACATAAGCTAAAACTTAAAGGGAGGATTCTTGGGAGCAGTAAAATGGGATATTGAAAGTTTAATTGGCCAATGATAAGAACCCCTCAAATCAAGAATCTCATAACCAGTAACCAATCTACCTCCCACCCAAAAAAAGGAAACAAGAAATCTATCCAACCTTTTTGATATTGATTCCTCTCCACTCCATCTATTATTCCAAGTGCAAACCCCATTAGAAGGCTTAACATCACTTAAAGCTAGAAAATCCACATTCTCCTGAAAAAGATTAGAACTAGGCCTAAGCCGAGGAAACCCACCTCTTTTCTCCTCCAAGATCGACATAGAATTAAAATCACCAGCTAAGATCTAAGGAAGATATGGAGCACATGATCTAACATACCTTATATGAGCCCAAAGTTGGATTTTTCCATGAATATCAATCAGGGCATAAACATTAGTAACCAGAATGGTCTCACCTATTTCCAAAGAAGAGGCAGCCATGTAAATAGTAGAATGTTTGTAAATCCGCCAAAGGGGAGAAATATTTCTTGGATCCCAAAAAAGAGCTAAACCTCTACAACTCCCCTGAGAACCAATGCACTGACATTGACCAAAATACCAGATACAAGAAGCGCACTAGAGCATAAAATCAATTGAAAGTTTGGTCTCCTGAACACAAAAAATGTCTGGAGAATGGACAAAAACCAAATCATGAATATACTTTTAACGAGGGGTGCTATTCAATCCCCTTACATTCCATGAGAGATTGTTTCTTTTAATTATATATATATATATATTACTATAGATTAAAATATAACATGTTATAATATTAATATTTATATATATTAAAAATATTAATATATAATATAATATATGGTAAATTAATATATACTAGGAAATATTAATATTAATATATTAAGAATTATATTTAATATAAATGTTATATTATTTTTTGATACGTAAGCAATAATATTATATTGATCTATCAAAAAGGTTACATTGCATTGCCCATCAGGCTATAGATTTAGCATTCATATGCCATCCAAAAGGCTCATCACTACAAAGCCCCACCAAAACCTAAACCAAACCCTAGCCACTAAAACACCATTGTACCATTTATATTTAAAATGACCATGCATGGTCGAGAGATACAACCCTAAACATTCTAATATATGTAATGAGGATGCCAAAACATAGAGGATAAAAGTGTAACCTAGCTCAAACCATTAGTGATCTTGTAGGGATGATAGTAGACATTTAGATCTTAACAAATTAAACTTCACCATACTTCTACACAAAGTTGATGAACGCTCCCACCTATTTAAAGTCCTAAATAGGCTCAAGGTGAAGCATCTTCTTCAGGAAACTAAGACCCTTGGCAACCTAATCCTGCTGCCCTAATAGAGCAACACCTTTTACATCTAGTAGAAAGGGGTAAAATTTCACCACCTCACCTGTTAGAAGATTAATCTTTACTTGGTAAAGGTTATTCTTTAACTATAATTATTTATTAACTTGTAGGAATATTCCAAAGGAATCCCTACAAGTCTTTTGTCTTTTTGTCATCTCAAACGTGTGAGGATGGCTTATTTTTTAATTCCTTTATTAAGGAATACTTGTAACCACCTCCTTAAGAGGTGACACTTTGCACACACATAGATGAATGGTGACATTCATTGAGTTGGGAGCTACATTCTAACTCCTTCTTCTCACCTCCTTATTGAGGTGCCTCTCCTCTCATTCTTCAAGCTTCAAGTAAGCAAGATAAGGCTAAAGCTCTCTCTCTCTTTGTATTATTCTTTAGGAATTTTTCCTCCATTCATAATATTGGGGTTTTTTCTTTTTTTTTCATTCTTGTGTCTCTCTTGCTTTGGTGGTGCTTGGTTTGGCTACTTCAATCTATTTGGTAATCTCTTTCCTTCAAACAATTGCTCTTTATTAGTACTTTTAATTACTCTTTTCTATTTCCTTTCATGGTATCAGAGCCTGGTATTGCTAATATCTTATGAGCTATATTGTTAAAGGTTTACCATATTTTTCAGTACACCATTGGAGTCACTCTCAAAGAGGAGAAGAAGAGCTAGTGCCTAATCTTGGTTGTTTTTTGTCTTCTAACCCTTGTGCAGGTTTTTTATCTAAAGTTTTAAAGTATTTTAGTTTGCATGCATACTTAAGTTTATGCAGTTTTTTTTTAAAACCTCAAATAAAGGGGTTATAGTTCAAGTTTTTTAAAAACTCATTTTTTGCATGTTCAATTTTTTGTAAAAAATCATTTTTTTTAGGGGTTCTAACTCTAGTTTAGAAATTATTTTTAGCAAAAAAACTAATCTACTTTTTTTTTGCAAATCTGTATATTAAATCTGTAAAAAATATTTTCTTTTAAATCTATATAATAGAATAGATTAAAAAAAAAAAAGAAGTCGTTTTTTTAGTTCTCTAACCCTCTTTAACTCAGTTTTTTTCTAAAATATTTCAAACTATTTTCTTTAAGAAAATAAATTATTTTGTTTCAAAAAATCATGTGTTGATAATGCAATTTTTTTTTCTTCAAAAAAAATCAAAAATCAAATCACTTTTTTGAAAGTTTAAAAAAATCAATAATAAATCAATTTACATTTTAAACCCTATTATTTTTTTAATAAATATAACAAATAAATAAAAATATTTTTTTATGGGGGGTTTCATTCCTCTACTCTTTCCAGAGTCCTGCTCCCTCCCTCGCCTCTGCCATATTTCTCTACTCATTCCCTACGCAACTCATCCTTCCTTCCTGTGCTTACATTTATTCTTGTTCTCTTTAAACCTATAAAATCTTTATCTAATAGCCCACTTTTTTGGGTTTTTTAAAATTTTATTCCGCCCACCCATTTGTTTTTACCCTACCCATTCTCTTTTAAAAGAAAATATTTTTCCATCTTTAAAATGAAAGAGGATTTTTAGAATTTTTTAAAAGCTCTGATTAGTTCTTAAAGTAAGAACTTTTACTTTAAGTCATTTTAAAAAAAAAAATTAAGAATAGTCTTTATAAGGAAAAAGTAACAAATAAAAGCTTTTACCTTTTTCATTCGAGTTTTTTAAATATTCTTTTAATATAAAATATTTATAAAAAAAAAATTAAGCTTGTAAGTTTTTTTAAAAACATTCTTTTATATGAAAATTTAGTATTCAATTTTTTGATTTTTTTAATATTTTTTTAATCCATCATAATAATTCAATATTATTATTTTTTTTCCAATATAATATTATTAATTTTAATTTCATATAAATTTAATTAATATTATTAATTTAATTTCTTCAATTAATTTCTTTATCTCATTTTTTCAATTCATTATTAGAAAAATATATAGTTGGATATTTGTATCAAACATTTAGTTTTCATTTCTTAAAGAGGTTATTTTTTTCAATTTTATCTAAAGGGGTTTTATTTTGTTCTAAATTTAAGCAATTTATTTGTTTTTTAAAGAGTTTTTTGAAGATTTAATTCTATCAAGAGTTTTTTTTAAGCAAATATTTAAATTAGTCATTATTTTTATCATAAAGTTGTGATTTTTTTTATTACAATCATGTCTACTTTAATTCCTGAAATTAAGTTGAATTCTTCTAACTATCATTCTTGGAAAACTCATTTATGCTTTATTTTTTGGTTTAAACATCTTTTAGATGTAGCTACAGATCCTAAATCTAAACTAGGTTTGTCTGCATCCAAAGATGAAATCAAAAAATGGAATCTCAAAAATGAAGAATCCCTTGGCCTCATAGGTATCTCCATGTCACCTGAACTTTATGTTCACATTGGGACATGTACAACTGCTTATGAAGCATGGGACAAACTCAAAACAATTTATGATAGTACAAATGAATCAAGAAAAATTCAAATTCAAGATCAAGTTGAAGATTTGAGGTATTCTGATTTTGAATCTATGGATGATTTTTTTATTGAAATTTGATGCTTTAAATAGTCAATTGGATGGTTTAGGAGTTAAATTAGATAATCTTAGATTAATTCATCTTATTCTTAAAAAGTGTCTTCCTAGACAATTTCAGCAATTCAATACTAATATTCATGCTCAATTAGCTATTCCTTCTTTAGCGACTCAATTAACTTATGATATTTTTCGTGATTTATTAAGACAATAAGAGGCTAAGTTAATTCAGTTTGGTACTCTTAAGTCTAATGAACATGCTTTCTTGTCTAATCATAAGCAAAATTTTAAACCTCATTATAATAATGGCAATGATCCTAGAAATTTTAACTCTTCTAAGAAACCACATTGCACTTATTGTAATAAGAATGGTCATTGGAAAAATACTTGTTTTAAAAAGCAAAATGAGAAAAATCCTATTAAGCAAAATAATCAACAACAAAATAAACCTAATAATAATAAGTTTCAAAATAATGCAAATCAATCTAGACGTGCTTTTACTTGTAGTTCTAATGTTTCTCAACATCTTGAATGGGTTATTGATTCAAGTGCATCTCAACATGTTACTTCACATAAAGAAGTTTTTGAGTCTATGCAACTTGATATATCTAATGTTCCTCTTCAACCTACTAATAATCATACTTGTAAAGTAGAATCAATTGGAAATGTGAATGTTTCTAATGGTAAATTGCATGTTGTTTTGTATGTTCATGAATTAAAGACTAACTTGCTTTCAATTGCTAAGCTTTGTCAAGATTATAAAATAGAATTTTACAAAGATATGTGCTATGTTATTGATCCAAAACAAAACAAGGTCATTGCTAATGCTAAATTAGACAATGATAATTTGTTCAAATTTTATTAGTTTTCTCAATCTAGATGCTCTTTAATATCTACCATTGATTTCAACATTTGGCATGAAAGACTTGGCCATATAAATGCTAACAATATTGCTTTAATGCAAAAGCTTAATATGGTAGATGGATTGCCTAGTATTGTTCCATCTAAAATTGTATGCACAGGATGCATGAGTGGTAAGATGCATAGGGAGCCCTTTTCACATGGTCAATCATGGAGGGCAACTCATAAGTTGCACCTAGTTCATAGTGACCTTTTGGGACCCATGGAGAATAACTCCATCCAAGGATCAAGGTATGCACTTACTTTTGTTGATGATTTTTCTAGAAGAACTTGGATCTATTTTCTTCATAGTAAGGATCAAGTTCTTGATATATTTTCTGAATTTCATAAATTTGTTGAAAGGCAATATGGTTTTAAACTTAAAATTCTTAGAACTGATAATGGTAAAGAATATGTGAACAATGCTTTTAGTAGTTATTTGAAATCATTTGGTATTGATCATGAGCTAACTATTCCCTATACACCTCAACAAAACGGTGTAGCGGAAAGGAAGCATAGAACTATTGTTGAAATGGCTAGATGTATGTTACATGCTAAAAATATGTCTTATAAATTTTGGGCAGAAGCTATGTTTTGTGCTACTTACATTATCAATAGGACTCCTACTAAAGCTTTAAAGGATATAACTCATGAAGAAGCTTGGTCTGGTAGGAAGCCCAATCTTAAGCATTTAAGGATTTTTGGTTCAATTGCTTATGTTCACAAACCTAAACAAAAGAGGAAAAAATTAGATTCTAAATCTTCTTATCATATTTTTGTTGGTTATGTTGAACATTCTAAAGCTTATAGAGTTTATAATCCTCTTACTAAAAAAGTTAAAGTTGCTAGAGATGTATGCATTGTTGAAAATGGTGTTCATGATTGTTCTAAAGTGCATAATATTGATTCTTCTCAAAATAAAGTTATTGTTGTGGATGATAATCCTCAAGTTGAAACTCATCTTAACCCTCCTAATGCATCTCTTACTCATAGTGATAGTGATGATGAAAATGTTGAAATTTCTCCTCATGATTCTTCTTCTAGTGATGATACTCCTACATCTAAAAGAAAGCCAAAATGGTTTAAAAATTTGTTGCAAGAAAGTGAGGATTATTTAGCTAAAAATCCACCTAAAAGAAGAAAGGAAAATTATTGTACTTATTCTTTGATGTCTAACATTATGAATTCAAATGATCCTCAAACTTATGAACAAGCTAAAGATCAACTTCATTGGCAAAATGCTATGCAAGAAGAATATGATACTTTAATTGCTAATAATACTTGGGATTTAGTTCCTTTACCTCAAGGTAAGAATCTTGTTTCATGCAAATGGTTGTATAAAACTAAGGTTAATGCAAATAATGAAGTTAGCAAGTTTAAAGCTAGATTAGTTGCTAGGAGCTTTTCTTAAGTTGAAGGATTAGATTATAATGAAAAATTTTCTCTAGTAGATAAGATTCCAACTATTAAATTAGTTCTTGCTTTAGCTTCTCATATCCATTGGCCTATTCATCAAATGGATGTTAAAAGTGCATTTTTAAATGGTGATTCACATGAAGAAATTTAGATGTCTCAACCTTTGGGTTTCATTAAGGAAGGTAATGAAAATCTTGTTTGCAAATTGAAGAAATCAATTTATGGTTTAAAGAAATCTCCTAGAGAATGGTATTCAAAGATCAATGCTTTCTTTCTATCTCAAGGTTTCATTAGAAGTAACAATGATCCAAATTTATATATTAAGCATAGTGAAGATGATATTGTGATTATTATTTTATATGTTGATGATTTAATCATCACTTCTAGTTCTAACAATTTGATTAGTGATGTTAAGTCTCAACTCAATCAATAATTTCAAATGACTGATTTAGGCCTATTACATTATTTTTTGGGTATGCAAATTTGGCAAACACCTAAAGGTATTTTTCTTTCTCAACATAAATATGCTCAAGATCTCTTAGATTTAAAATGAATGATGAAAAGTTCATTTCTACTCCTTGTGAATTAGGAACTAAATTAATGGTTGGTATGGAAACTCCTTTTGTTGATCCTAATTTATATAGGAAATTAGTAGGAAGTTTAAATTATCTAACTCTTACTAGACCTGATATTTCTTATAGTGTTGGATTGGTTTCTAGAATTATGTCTAAACCACAACAAACTCATTTTAAAGTTGCAAAAAGAATTTTAAGATATGTTAAAGGCACTCTTAATCTTGGTCTCTTTTATGATTCAAATTGTGATTTTTCTTTAATAGGTTATACTGATTCAAATTTAGGAGGTGATCCCAATGATGGGAGATCCACTTGTGGTTATTGTTTCTTTGTTGGATTAGGTGCAATCTCATGGAATAGTAAGAAACAACAATCTACTTCTCTTTGTTCTACAGAAGTTGAATATAAAGGTTGTACAAATGCATCTAAAGAAGCATTATGGTTAAGAAGATTACTTGAAGACTTGGGTCTACCTCCAAAGGATCCTACTCCTTTATATTGTGATAATCAAAGTGCTACTGCTTAGGGAAAGAATCCAATTTTTCATGCAAGGACCAAGCACATTGCTCTTCAACATTACTTCATTAGAGAGCAATTGAAGACAAGCAAATTTCTCTTTTGTATTGTAAAGGTGAAGATCAAGTTGCAAATATTCTTGAGCACCAAAGCTCTTTGTAAAGATAAATTTCTCTTTCATTGTAAAAATCTTGGATTACAACCCATTGAAGGGTTTGATATAACCTCCCCAAGTAAAGCTTAAGGGAGCTTAAGGGAGGATGTTAGAAGATTAATCTTTACTTGGTAAAGGTTATTCTTTAATTGTAATTATTTATTAACTTGTAGGAATGTTCCAAAGGAATCCCTACAAGTCTTTTGTCTTTTTGTTATCTCACACATGTGTGAGGATGGATTATTTTTTAATTCCTTTATTAAGGAATATTTGTAATCACCTCCTTAAGAGGTGACACTTTGCACACACATAGATGAATGGTGGCATTCATTGAGTTGGGAGTTACATTCTAACTCATTCTTCTCACCTCTACTTATTGAGGCGCCTCTCCTCTCATTCTTCAAGATTCAAGAAAGCAAGCTAAGGCTAAAGCTCTCTCTCTCTCTTTGCATTATTCTTTAGGCATTTTGCATCCATTCATAATATTGGGGTTTTTTCTTGTTTTTTCCCCTTAACAAATTCTTGTGTCTCTCTTGCTTTGGTGGTGCTTGGTTTGGCTACTTCAATCTATTTGGTAATCTCTTTCCTTAAAATAATTTCTATTTATTAGAACTTTTTATTGCTCTTTTCTATTTCCTTTCAAAATAGATAGCAATTCCATGTCACGAGACCTGGGGATGCCAACACCCAGCATGACGACATCCAAAACTTCCTCAAGCTTGTCCAGAAGCTATGGTTTGAACATCCTCTAGGCCATCAACTCCACATCTAACTTTGGAAATTGTAGATCCAACAATGCAACCACATATTTGAACACAATATTAGTATCAACACAATATCGCTCCCCCTTCGCAAGAAACTTCCTACCCAAAATTAACTTAACCACACCAATCGAAAGGAAATTTGTCTCCAGCAGAATGTACTTTAAACTTAGTTTAGAGACCTCTCTGAGGAAGGCCATATACCTTCTAGCATTCACCAAATGAATAGGTGTATCCATGCCTCAACATACAAACACTCTTTATAGACATTTGTACTACAAACTCAGATCACTCCACCATTTAAAGAGACATGCATAAAATGAAGCAAGCCAACCCCTCCAAGAATTCTTATAACCCTATGATAATCAATTTACCATGTTTCCATCCAATATTTGAGAGCGGCCTTCAACCCTCTCACATGTGAAATGACAATCTAAAATTATAATTATCTCCCAAGTGTTAATTAACACTTACAATGATAACTAATATGACTTAGACCACTCATAGTAACAATCAAATTTTTGTGCCAGATTGTGTACTCATTACCATGTATCAAATCTAGAGAATGTGTGTTTTTTGTGATAGCTCTCAAGTCATATAAGGAATGGTGAATAACACAAGATGTAATACAAACACAATATGTGTTGCAAGAGTTTCACCCTTGGTCTCCTTGTATTGTGCAATGTGGTGCTTAGGTTCGTGACATGTATTAACCACCTCATGTGGGTCTTGGATCTTGTATAAATCTAGAAGTTGTATCAAGCATTGACAAGTCAATCTTTTGGTGCAATGACAATAGCTTGTGTGATAATTGGTATCAGAGCTGAGGTCATAGGTTTGAACCCCTCGCTTGTGCTAGGGGGGATTATTGCAAGAGTTTCACCCTTGCTCTCCTTGTGTTATGTAACGTGGTGCTTACATTCATGAAATGGATTAACTTCCTCTTGTGGATCTTGGTTTTTGTATAAATATGGTGTGGTTGTATCGGGCATTGATAGGTCAATATTTTGGTGCAATGGAAATCATCTATCCAACATATTGGACATGTGATTTATGGATATAATTTGGTTTCTACCACGACAATTCAATTGGATTTGGATATGATTGAGAATAATGTTGAGTATGACCTTTGTGATTTTCTCTAGCAACAAGTATTGGAGAACCTGAAATAAATCAAGAAGAAAAAGTAGGTATTTGGGTATGGTAGATTGATATTTTTTTTTGTTTTCTACTTCATGAAGGAAGTTACGGTGGTTGGGAAAGTCAATTGGTCAAATGAAAATCCTTTTAATCATCAAATAAAAGAATACATGTGTAATCTTGGATATATAGAGGCATAGAGTGATGCTATTACAAATTTCTTTACAATATTTCAAAGAATAATGAATATGAGACAAAGAATTATGAGATATGTTATAAGGAAATATATGAGTGACATTACCATTTTGGTAACTACCCATTTTTGCATTATGGAAGCTATTGAACCAAGAATCAATTGGGTTATAGAGCTCTGTTATGAAATAATGAAAGATGTAGTCACTAGCTATGTAGAAGTATTGCTCAAGAGCCCTAAATACCCTAGTATGCCAATATTTGGAAGTTACATAGAAAATACAATAGAAGTTCAGCAAAAATTCAAGAAATCACAAATGGAGATTAGAGATTTATGCTAAGGTAGGATCATATACCAAATAATTTGGTATCTCAAGAGGTAGAGTCAGGATAGCTATAGAAAGTGCTAGAGTTTATATGAGTACAAAAGAGGCATCTAGAATTTATAGGAGATCAGTTACTACATATTTACTTGGAACTGGAATGAAGAGGAGATCCATAGACATACCTTCAATAAGGGATAAATACCCTCTAGAAGCTCCTACCATCAAGGTTGAAGCAAAGAGTACCACTAGGAGAGTTAAGAAGAAAGCTATAAGGAAAAAGGAAATTTGAACCACTGTGACATTTGAAGAAGATATGGGAGGACATATGCATACAGATGATGCAAAACATGTGAGATTTCAACAAGTGAGATTTCAATGAATCTCAATACATCAAAATGATGATACAACAGGAGCACTCTTATACAGAGGTAAATATACAAAGAGGATAATGATCACATCATATCTAACTTCCATATCCATGAACAAATTATGCATCCATTTTCATGAACTATGAAGTAATTGGAACTAGCTGCAAGTATAACATCAACTGCATGAATATCCAAGGAAGGTATAACACGGTTTCCTCCCAACCACATGGAACTCAAAGGTCCACTCCCTCTATGCTAGGAGATAATGACAGGTCCACAAACAAGAATACAAAACATTACATTGACGTGGCTTACATACACATTACGACATAACAATTTCAAAACATAATAACTAAACTCCTAGTGACAAAACACTATGAAAGATAACTTAACACAAGGAATCACAATCATGTAATAGACCAAGAGTGTCATCACACTGTCGGGATAGGTTGCCTTGGTGAATCTTCCTAGACTACCGGCCCTCTCCAAGAGTTACCCTGGCAGTCTCTACCAATTCTCGGCCCCTATGCAGACTAATGTGGATTCGCTCCATCTTTCAAGAAGACAAGATAGGTGACTAGCCATTCCATGCCTTCTTAGCCTTTTCTCAATCTAGACGAGCATTAAGAAAGTAGGTGAGGCAAAATTTTATCTGAGTTAATGTTTAGTTCTACCCAACCCCTAATACCTTAGTTAGGTTTCCACTGAATTTACACACCTATGATAGGTTACCCAGACAATCTCTTAAGATTTTGGCCCCTACTGCAAGCCACTCTTTCTATAACATGACCCAACATAAAATGAAACTAGGAGTAGCTACCAAGTACAAAGATCAAAACCACAAATTTTTACATCTTTCACTAGAGACAAACCATAATCTCTAATATGTATCTTAAGACAACAACAAAATGTACAAAGCTATACCCCAAATAAAAATAAACATTCTATTTTGAGCAACATAAATTATAACGTAATAAAATTATCAATATGATTTTCACCTCCCTAGCTGTTGAAGAGATGATATAAAACTCAATAGCATTATATATATTTACTCAATAATTACAATATTCCAATAATCATGAATTAAAATTACATAAAAAATAATTTATTGGTATTATTATATGTTTTATTATTTCAAGGAAAATACATCAATATTTAATGAGTAAGGAAAATATAAATCCTTTACATTTAGAAATCAATCACTTAGAAAGCATTACAACTTCCTATTATTATAAATATATAAATATTGGCAAACGAAGAATCTTTGTATTATTCAATTTTTAACTAAAAAGAATCACATTACAATTCACAAACTTAAAATTTCTATCTTTTCTTCTTTTCTTAATCATAATTTCACATATATTCAATACATGCGCCTAGATTATATTCCAACTGGTAGTTAAGTAAATATGATTTTATGACAAGATAACTATCATTGATATTGCATGCAAAGGAGAGTTCTCTCTATGGTTAAGAGTAATAGTTTCAAATAAATATCACAATTGTAAGAAATATACAGGACGCCATGCATGAATATCAAAATATAGATTACTTTAGCGTAGTACAGGAAACACAATAACATCTAAACATTTAACGCATGCATATGCCAAGTAAACACAAGCGCGGAAAGAACAAGACTGGACGCATGAAGAAATAATCAAAGAATACAGTATCTTAGGGGAATTTCTTTAGTCTAAAAGTTAAAGGATAACGGATGAGGAGTAGTTTTAAATTGCATAGGGATATTTCCATGGTCAAACTCTCTAATCCCTAGCTACAACTGTACACAATCTCAAGCAAGGATATTAATGGTAAAAAGAAAATAAAATCCTCTCATCAAAACAAGAAAGTTGACATTAAAGCCAGGATATTCAATTTATAAGGAGGCTAGGAACAATATTTAATGGACATAATTATAATAAAATAGAATGCTATGAATCTATAGGTATTTAGTCAATGAAAATACTAGTATAACTGATGTGTACTAAGCAATGGTATATTCAAAAGTTTCAAAGAATGGCGGATATCAGATAGTATATTAATATAATCACCCTATATCCCTAGGTGTGCCATATATAGTGATAAGTTTGTAGATTTATAGTTTGAGTATGAATAAAATTTTGGCTATAGAGTTATATCAATAACAAAAGAATACTTTTCTTAATACGGAAAATTTGTAATTCATATCACAATAATCCACAAACACGATGATGCCTCTGTTTAATCTACAGCCACTTAAATGCTCAAATCAGAAATTTATTTATATCTACTTTTGATAATAAAGGAAAATCTCCATTCTTTCCTTAAAATTTTGAATTCATGCTATAACAATCATTTCACAGCTAGATTAAAGAATATTTCAGATCTGGAATACTTTAATTGCAAAATGTTTTTATTATTTTCTACTTTAAAGTTCAAATACTCTTCTAATCTATTTCTTTGTGGTTTGTGTAGGTTCAACAAAACAATTTCTTTACAAAACAACAAAATTCAACATTATGTTTTAAGAATTAAACAGAAGAATTTAAAATCAAGAAAACTTGTTTAAAGTTTGATAACTGGTTGAAAACGAATCTCTGAAACTTATGTCAATTCCGCTATAAATTCACCAGGCTTCAACGATGATATGAAAATCACTCCAACTTCTAAATTATGCTTGCAATCCAATTCTAAAATATAAATTTCTCAGAGTAACTGCCATGCAAAATAATCTTAAAACTGCTACCATGAAATTTCTTCCAGATTCTTCCCATGAATTAAAAATTGCAACCCCCAAAAGATATTATTGCATTCAATTAACTCTCAATCATAAAACTTAACTGATTGTTCATTATGCAATCAAAAATAGATCAAACAATTCAACTTACCCTTTTAATATGAACTCTGATTTCAACTTCAAATCAAAGATTCCTATGATATTGAAAATATCTTTTCTTTAAAATATCTATATATCAAATAAATCTTGTTTGCACAAGTAAATCACCAATATATATTTAATTAAATACATTTGTAAAGAAAATAACTTTCAATTTAAAAAAAACAATAACTTATTTAATTTAAATTAATAAATTAAATAACAAACATAACCATAAACATTTATAAATACATTAACAGATATTCGTTGAACTTAAATATTAAATTCTCAAACATGAAACAATATAGACAAACACGACACAACAGAACAAACTAGACAACAAAGAGGGGTAACAAATAGATACTCATTCGATAAAGAATGATGGTTCAATAAGGACTCATCAATATCTCCAGATCAACATAATTTTATTAAATTAGGGTATGCTCAGACCTGTCAAGCAGGTGGAGCCGTTACCCGGTACCTGTATCTGCAGGAAACATCACTATTAAAACATATATACTTATGTCAGAAAACACACCGTAAAGAAGAATTGTAGCGTAGCAGGGTACTCACGAATGAGTAATGCTACACTATCTTCTTCACTGACACAGACGAGCAAAATAAATCATAAGAAATCATTTCAACATGGTAACCACATGAAAACTCATAAGCTAATAAACCATATCACATATGTGTCTATCTTAGTATCATCACACGAACACAACCAGATAATCAGGATGTCAATGTATCATCCACGAAATACAAAACAACATAATATCAAAGTCTTATCTGAAAAGGAACAACATAGTATCATAATCAACTAAAGCATCTATCAAGCAGAATCAACTAAACAGAGTGTCGAAACTGGAGGGACACTACATTGATTCCTTCAAGGAATACATCTCCAGATTAGAAGAACAAGTTGGAAAAGAAGTTGGAGTATGGCTAACAAAAAAAATATTTTGTTGGACATTACAAAGAAGTGTACAACTACACACAACAAAGTAGAAGAGAGCTTGAAGGATGTTCAATATTTTGAAGGTGAAGCAAAGAGTTTATTCTTGTTTTGCATGAAGTGGCCTAATACCACTCAAAGTATAAAGGATGCAATGAACACAATTGAGACACAAATCAAAAGTGCATCAAAAAATTATGACCCTATACAAGACATAGATTATCAGACCTGGACTACTTTGGTGATCTTACAAGAAGAGTAATTTACTTTGCAAAGTCAAAAAGATAAATTAATCAAAAAAATTGAGAAGTTAAGGGACTTGGTGAAGATGAAGTACATACCAGTCTCAAGTGCCCTTGCAAATACTAATAAGACTTGAATGATAAATCTTACTCCTAGTACTCTAGAAGAAGGAAAGGAAATCCTAGTAAAGCTTTAATCACAATATAGGACACTAGTAGGAGAAAATAAGCTTTGGGAAGAATCCAAATCTACTTGGAAAGACATCTTGCAGAAGCTCCAAGGGTCAACATCCTCAGGTTGACAATGTCCCACTCTTGTGTATTTTCTAAATTTTCATAATCTTGTTTTTGCATAAATGAAGGTATAGAAGTTTTTTTTTCTGTTAATTCCTTGAGGGGAGTCAACACTCTCTTCTAGCTATCCTTGTTTGCATATATATCTAAGGGGGAGTATACAAATTTTTTGTACATCCTTTTCCATTGATGTCAAAAGGGGAGAGATATTGGAGAAAAAAAATTGAGTTACTTAGAAAGATATTGGAAAAAACTTGGAAATATATTTGGGATGAGATACGTGTAAGGGGGAGAGAACTTTTTTTTTAATGCATGTTGCCATTAATGAAAAAGGGGGAGATTATTGGAAGTCTATCATTGTTGATACAGTTCAAGGCAACATGAGCATGATGTGCATATATTGCTTGATCCAGTGTTGTCATTGATGTCAATATTGTTATGATCATTATAGCATAGCTTGGAAGTATTTTTAATGACATATATATAGATCAAGTTGGTCTCAAAAATATGGTTATACAGGAAACTGGCCAAGTATTTTCTATAGCAAGTGTTGTGGTTCAGTGCATCAATTTTTGGGTTTGCACTCCACCATAAGTAGAGATATCACTTTGCATTTTTTGATACAGTTTTGAGATCATTTTTTGCAGCTATATTCAAGATTTTGTGGCATGCTATAAAGTTTCCCAAGAGATGTGTATGACAGTGTTTAGCCCTGTATATCGTAGTTATTTTTGTATAGTGTACTAGTGTGGGAGATTCTGCATTTCTTCATGGATTTTTTTTTTTAATGTGATGATGAAGACAAGCTAATAGATGTTGACGAAATGGGAATTCAAATATAGATCGAGTTTTGAAGCACACATTTGGCAAATTATATGTACATATGAAGTTTTTGTGTTTAGGTCTTATCTTTGGGCTGACCTAAGAAGTTTGATGTTTTGGAAAGTATAAGAAAGTAACTTTATCTTATGTGATATTTATATTAGGTCCATGCCAACATATCTTGA
Organism: Sequoia sempervirens; assembly: GCA_007258455.2. Taxonomy (NCBI): domain Eukaryota; kingdom Viridiplantae; phylum Streptophyta; class Pinopsida; order Cupressales; family Cupressaceae; genus Sequoia; species Sequoia sempervirens. The sequence goes on along the minus strand of VDFB02000003.1, from coordinate 404,280,215 downwards.
TGTAAATTGAATTTTTAATTAAGGTGCAAAGTGTGGATAATTTTTTTTGAGGAAGACATGTTAAATTTTGTGTGTTACTTCTAATTAGGGCGACCTAATTGAAGTTACACTTGATATGGATATATATAGGAGATGAATCTCAAGCTTTTGAGGAGATGAGAAGCATAGGATGATGAAGAGATAGAAGATGGTATGTGATTATTAAGCGACATATGAAATGTATGGTGTTCCACCTACATGTGTGTGATGTAGAGTTGAGTAGATTATGAATAGAGGAGTATTGATTCAGATTAGTGTGAAGACCATTTTGTACTTCATTGGAACTATAATCTAGCATATGATAGATATTATTGTATCAGTTCAAATAGGTTATATAGCAACCCCTTCTTTGTTCCTTCTCTCTCTTTGTGGGTAATGAGTTCACTTTGATAGTGAGTCCTAGCAGTGAGCCTTTCTGTAATATACTATATCTAAATATAATATATTGTGAGCTAATCATCATCATGGTTTTTCCCTTTTTAGGTTTTGCACATAAAAATATTGGTGTTCATGTGTCATGTAATTTTATGGTTGTCTTCATGCTTTTATACATCTTTGCAATTATATTCATTCTGATAATTGGATGGCTTATGCTTAATTGGTTTATAAGAGTACCGATTCACCCCCTCTCAATATTTTGGGTGTTCAAAAATTCTTGCATGCTTCAATCACTATTTTAGGTTCGAACTTAGAGAGTAAACATAGTTTTACCTATTCTTCAACTATAGTAGCTTTTCTTCTTGTCAACACACACCTTTTCTTTTGTCACCAATGATCTTATCTTTAGAATGATTCTTTTGCACATACTTAGGGGTCTTGTGGATCCTTTTTGAAGCTTCTTCCTCTTCAATCATAACTTCTTTCTCCTTACCTTCATATTTGTCATTTTCTCTGCAAGAGGACTCATCTAATTCATATCCATCTATCATCATATAATTATTCTAAAATTATTCATCCACTTTGACATTTGCACTTTCAATAATCTTCTTTAACCTATTATTGTAGCACCGGTAAGCTTTTCTTCTTGTATAATATCCCAGGAAGATACCTTCATTAGATCTTGTATCAAACTTTCCTAAGTTTTCTTCATCTCTTCTAATATAGCACTTGCTTCCAAACACTTTGAAATATTTTGGTAGTAGGAATCCTTCCATACCACAACTCATAGAGAGTCTTTGCACTATTTTCTCTTGCTTGAAATCTATTAATAATATAAACAACATTATGAATTGTTTCTCTCCAATAGAATTTTGGTATATTTTCCTCTTTCATCATTGTTCTTGTAGATTCTTGAATAGTCCTATTCTTTCTTTCAACCACTCCATTTTGTTGAGGAATCCTAGGGGTAGATAAATAACTCTTTATCCTATGATTATCACAATAATTGTTAAACTCATTGGAGGTGAATTCTCCACCTCTGTCAGACCTCAAGCACCTGATTTTCATATCCATTTCAATTTCAACCATAACTTTGAATTCTTTAAACTTATCTAGAGTTTTTTATTTTTCTTTAAGAAAATTAACCCATATCATTCTAGAATAATCATCAATTAATAGCATTAAATACCTATCACCTTGAAAACTTCTTACTTTGGTAAGACCACAAAGGACTATATGCACCAGCTCCAACTGTCCAATAGTAGATTGTTCTTTGATTTTGAAACTTCTTGCTTGCTTCCCAATTTGACATTCCTTGTAGACAACATTAATGAGCTTTGTGATTTTTATTAGATCTCTCACAACATGAACTTAAATGATCCTCGCTAGGCTATCAAAATTAATATGATACATCCTTTTATACCATATCCAAATTCCACTAATTTGAGTTATAAATCAATGACCATCAACACCTTTAAGTTGATAAACATTTTCATTTTTTCTTCTTCCAAAAAAAACCATAGTTCCAAAGCCTTTTCTAATCTCACATCCATCATCTTGAAACATAATATTATATCCTTTACTACACATTTTTTCAACACTCGAAAGGTTATTCCTTAAGCCCTTAACATAAAGAATGTTCACCATCTGTATATTGTGCTTTCCATCAAAACTGATAGAACCTTTTCCACATATCTTAGCATATGTATCATCACCAAACTTAACTAAACCTCCTTCATATTTATCAATTTTAAAAACCTACTTTAATCATTGGTCATATGATTTGAACATCCATTGTCAATAATCCAGCGGTTCTTCTCCTCTCTAGGATGAAAAGCAATCATCATAGCATTATGACCTTCTTCTGAAGCACTTTCCTTCACACATCTCTTAGATTTAGAAAAATTAGATTCAACTTTCATATTCATGGACAAGATTTCATTATCCTCATCATCCCATAATTAGGTTCATCATTAGATATACTGGCATCTTCTCTAACATAATAACTTTTATTGAATTTTTTAACTTTTTTTTCTTTGTTCTTGTCATTAAAAGCTCTATTTGGACATATTGAAGCATAATGACCTATCTTACCACAACTGAAACATTTGAAAGGAAGCTTACATCTATATTTACCAACACCCTTTTCCATTTTCCTCACAAATTTTTCTTCTACATCATCAAGATCCTCTTGATTTGATTCCTTAACATTTTTTGATTTGCTAGCCTTAAAAGAAATCTCAAATTTTCCATTACTTGGACAAAATTCTTTCATTTCAAAAGAAAATAAAGCACCGTACAAATGATCTTTAGAGTACTTACTTAAATCTTGAACTTCCTCAATAGCATAAAATTTATGACTATAATATTTACGAATAGTTCTCAATACCTTTACTACTTCTGCATTATTTCCACTAAGACCTTTGATGGAATTGACAACTTCATCCACCTTCTACATGTAGCTTGTAATGTTTTCATCTTCAAAAATTCATAGGTTCTCAAATGTTCTCAAATGCAATCTTTAGATTTTGCATCTTAGCTTGCTTGATCTTATCATCTCCTTCATAAATACCTTCCAACTTTTTCTAGATCTCTCTAATAGATTTCAAACTCATAACTTTCACAAGTTCAATATTAGAAAGACCACTTAAAAGAGAATACATTCTTACCATTTTTCTCATAGGACTTGATCTCATCATTAGTATTTGAACCACTAGTAGGAATAGTATATCTAGTCTCAACAAACTTCCAAACTCCAAATCCAAGAGATATCAAGAAACCTTCCATCCTTGTTTTCTAGAAACCATAGTCCAATCCATGAAAAAAAGGGGCATCCCTCTTGTGCACCATCCCATATCTATCTCAAGTGGTTAAGATTTCTTCTAAGGAACCTTGCTTTGATACTAATTGTTGAATGCACACAAGACAACTAAGAGGGGGGCTGAATTGGTTGTACATTAAAACTCCAAAACCCTCATGAACATTCAAATCCAAGTCAACTTAGTTATCCCTTAAACTATTAGAATGATTTAGCATGAAAGCAAATAATAAAAAATTAAAACACAACACCATGCACAATAGAACACTAGATTTATGTGAAAAACCCAAGAAGGGAGAAACCACGGTAAGGATTAGCTTACAATATAAATTAATTACAACGTTGAATAAAATGGGCTCACTGTCAGAGGGCTCACTACCAGATTATAGAAAAGAATAAAGAAGAATGTTATAGTGAGAAATCCATCTTAATGTAATAGAAAAGATCCACCATAGCATCACTAACACATTTGCAGCCTCTTTGAAAATTGTGGATACTTTATGCTCACTACTTCCAATAGTCTAACTCATTAAAGGGTGACCCCACAATACTGGTTTACAATTTTTGGCCAAACTAGACACTAAACTAATTTTTTCTAACTAAATCTTCACTTTCGAGCACCTATAGTGGTAAACCATGAGGAATTTGAAGATGATGCAAACTAGTGATTTGTGACATTTTGTCTATAGATTATGACTATATTTTTTTCAAAAATTTTGGAATCAGATTGCACTTCTTTTTCCATCTCCTTCAAAAACTATTTTTTATCAGTAAACACCTTTTTAAGGAGTGATGCTCATCGTATACAAAAAAAAAAATTCTATGAAGGATTATTTTTTTTTTTTTGAATTTAGATTTGTAACTATGATATCTAACCATTTCATTTGGTTTCATAGTGTTTTATTGAATATTTTTTCTTAATCAAGTTTCGAAGTCAAACCAATTACAAATCAGACATAGACGGATTGTATACAACATAACTTTTTTTGTATGTACATCGAAATTAAATTTTTTTACTAGATCAAGGACTTTTATATTCAATGGATAGCTCATTCTGAGGACTACCATCATCCAATTGGGTCTATGAAGTCTCCATTTTTATCCTCAACTCGAGCTTTGAAGAGAAATTTTTTGCAAGAAATTGGTGTCAGAGGGGGACAAGGGGGGACAAGGGGGGTTTGGATGAACCTAGGTTCAAGTGAACCCCCCCTTGGAGGTTCACTCGAACCTAGGTTTGATCGAACCCCCTCTTTTCCATTGTGTTCATCATTAAAAAATGCAAAAAAATGAGTCCCTTAATTCAATATGGTTTGCTCAAATCGAGGTGCATTTGAACCCCCTTTTGGGTCGAACACCCCAGTTCATGTGAACCCCTAAAAAGAAAAAGAAAAAATCATAGGAGAATTTTTGAAATTTTCCTTCCTCATTGGAATTGTAAAACAGTTTTGTGCGTTTACCCTAAACTTGTACTGATCTTCAAAAAATTGCACTTCACAACTCTATAACTCTATAATTCGCATCATACACTTCACTACTAAATTCTCCATCAATTCGTCACTTATTTATACCTTCTTCAACCTTGAAAACATTCTCTAAGTTCAACTATGCACCTCTCCACATCTTAACTTGGACCCAAAACATACATATACACCACACCACGCTTCCAAAATCATCAAAGCAAATCCATAATTAGTGTAAACACCCAATGTCAGCTAAACTAGTGTAAACACCATTAACATTTAAGTACACGCTTCCTCAAATCCAAAGACAACTCATGAACCACACACAACACTTGAACATAATCTATAAAATTCCACAAACATCCTAAGATCCAACAAATTCCTTGGCAACAACTTTCACTTGAAGAATGTACACACCCAATACACTCAAATAACCTTTCAAACACCGTAACTTAAGAAAACCAACTTTTGGAGAAGCAAACGATGAACAACTTTGATTATCAGCACACTTACAAAACCCCAAGACCAGAAACCAAACTACTAAGAAATTTAGAACAAAACCATTTCTCTCAAACACCATTGCAACACATTGTTTCCTCTTTTATTCATTTTTTTTCTAAAGCACTTGGAAACCAAGCACTAGAGATACATACTCATCATCTTCAATGCTTTCTCATCATCACTAAACCAACAACATCCACAAACAAAACCCTATCAAATCAACACTAGAGGTTGACACCAATAACACTTACCAATGACAACATAATGAAACTAATCAAAGCATCAACACAACTTCTCAACCTTTTCCAGTCATTAATGACATCACAAACATAAGCCTGCCACACTTTCCCCCAAGCTTATTTACATCAATGACAACACCAACTACTCATACTTGCAACAGGAACTGCCTCCATATCTCCTTCACAAGGTTAAGCCATAATCCAAGACACATGTTAAATTTAATTAATATTATGTATTTAGTGTTTGAATGTATTTGTTTCACTTGATTACAATTTTTCAAATGTGTTTAGTTTTTATTTTTTTTAATTATTTTTGTTAAATTTATGGTATAAAACATGAAAATTGTTTTTATTTTGTTTCATGTGTTTTACATTTTTTGAATATATTTTTATATTTTAATGAAAAAAATTAATCTAATTTAGATATTTTAATTAAACTACATGATGTTGCAATTTTTTTCTTTTTTATGTTTTATGAAATAAATAAAGGAACTAAATAGTTAATTAATTATTAATAATTAATTAACAACTAAATTATTTTAATCAAATTGTTTTGATTATTTAAATGTTATTAATAAAATAAATTTAGTTATCTACAAAAGAAAAAATCTTAATCTTTATTCTTTTCAATCTTTCTAGAGAAAAGTATAACAAGCAAAGAAGCTTCGATCAATACTTTGTAGGCACAAATGGACAAAAGAAATAAGTTGTTTCTTTGAATATAAATAACAAAATATTTAGGTCTTAAGCTTTGAAGCATTTTTTGTTTGATTAATATTGGAAGGTGGTTGTTGAAACTAGCTAAGATCCACTAAGAAAAATCATAATGTTCCCCTAGAGCTTACCTCTTAGAAATTTTAGAGGGTTCCTAGGAAAACACTATAAGGAAGATCTATTTGGAAGTCTGTCTTTTTGTGAATTCCTATTTTAATGTTTCTTCTATATTTCTTCTAAATAATATATGAAAACATAAATAAACAAAAATGTATAAAGATAATAATAAATAATACACAAATATTAAATAAATTCTTCTATTTCTAACTTATTTATCTAAACAAATTTTAAGCTAATGAATTAATATTATGTTAACTAAAACTAGGTTTCATGAACAATATTTTTTAAACTAATAAGAATAAAATATAAATATAATTAAACAAGAAAATCCACACTTAGAGCTAGTTTTCTTCAAGTGTAAAGAAATATTAGATTTAAAAAGTTGAATCCTAAAAACTTCAAGATCTAGTTTTTTCTTCTTATGACACTCGGACAATTGGCCTATTCCTAAATATATACATAGATTTATAAAATATGATATCAATATTAATAATTTTGATAAGATTAATGGTAGTTAAATAACATTGGTTTCTCTACATATAAACAGTGGTCTCAATAAAATAAGGCTTAACAATGGATTATGTATTTTTTCTCTCAAAATATAGACCCATGTGAAATGGCTAAAAATAGCTTATTTATAAAAAACCTCAATCATTTAGAATCAAGGGTGTGATTGATAGAACTAAAATGGTCATACCTAGGCCAAGAATTGACGGTAAACTCACATTTTTTATTTAATTTTGGTTGGATGAACTAGGCATATTCATCACTTTACTAGTAAAAAAATTATTGCAAAAAACAAATGTTCACAACCTAAGTCAAGTGTTGAACTCGTAGATAAGGTTAGAAAAAAAATAATCCAAATAAACATACACACAATAAATTCAATGAAAAATGGAAAACATAAGGAAACAAGAGTTGTGTGCTAGTTGGAGTCCTTGCCTTAAGTAGTTTTGGGTGTAGGGAAAATAGTATTATGAGTATTGTGATTCTACAGTTGAATTGCTAAAAGCTCAAAACTATATTAAATGAGATTGAATTCAACTGTCAAATAAATACAATATAGTCTCAACCAAACCTTGAGTTATAAGGAGACCTAGAAGATAATTTCATAAAAGGCATAAGATTCTCAACCAAGCAATATCTGCCACTCACACCTGTAATGTAAATGGTAGAGAAGAATCGTCATTGTGTGTTTGGAAACTCAATAAGTTCAAGAATTGGATCATATAAAATATTCATCACTGTCATTAATTTCAAAAATCACAATTTCAACTATCCTTTTGTATTTTGCAAATTTGGGAATATTATTATTTTTACACATTTTAAATGAATAGCAAACCTTGGGTCCGATCAATCTCGATGCATTTCAATAAATCATGGTAACTTTCTCTTCAAGTACATCTGTGGTCCATTATGTGGTCTGGTAGATACCAAAATGAGCTCATTCGGTTTGAAAATAGATGGCTAGAAAGGTTATCAACTGCATGATCATACAGCCCCCTGAAGATACACAACTCAAAGCATAATCACTTCCAACAACATGGAAACAGCCAAGGAGAAACATAACAATCATTATGTGGTCAAGCTTCATGCAACATATTAGTCCAAACTGTTTTATCCATAAATATAAATTTAAGCTACAATGGTGAAGTTAATCAAGGACATTTTGTTATATGGTGGCTTTCCAGTAAGTATTGCATATCATCCCAGTTCAAACTTATCCACTTTGTTTCTAGACAGTACTAAGACAACATTTAATTCAAATAACATTTAGCAAATTGTTTACATTATTGACAAATCTGCCCACATGGCATGAATCCAATATTTTCAAGGCTGCATCAACTAGAAATAGAAATTTACCAAGCAATTTTCTTGAACAATTTTCACATTAGAAGAGAATAACACAACGATTCTTGAACAATAAGAAGAGATCTATCATTAATTGGAGCAACTTCATAGTACATGCTTTTATTGAGATATAGTGTCTCCAAACAATTGTTAAGTCACATTTAATATTAATAAATGTTTCAACAACTGCTCAAACTCTTCTTCAAAAAACTTAGCCTCACTACATTTCTTCAATTTACATGGATTTCTAGTAAATAATCAACCATATTAAGTTACTAACTCAAAGAAAAACAAGCAAGCAAAAATGCCACCTAACCATATGTATTTTGAAATTCAGTCTTTTCTCAATGTATTGTTGTACTTCTAGCTTTGATCCTTCTCTCGACAAATTCTCAAAGGAAATCATTGTAGCCCTTGATATTGACTTAATTAGCTCAATATAATGTTTGCTCTTTGCAAGCACTAAAAACCTCATGAATTTAAAAATATTAAAGATAAGATGGAATATTTAGTTATGATTTAAGGTACAAGAAGCAACGTTGGCCAGCAGTTGTCTTTTGCAACGGTAGGTGACAACAATAGTAACAGTAATGCAATTACCTCATGTGTTTGATGGGAAAATGCAACCATTTCTCCTTGTTGTTATGAAAGGGTAGTTTGAACATCCCCAAGTACTAAATCTTCTTCTTTCATTGCCACAACAAGCATCTAATACACAACTTAAATCAGATCTCTATATTTTATCTATCATCATAATAAAAGAAATGAAAAGAACAGGAAAGGGTTCAACAACAAGAATTTACTTCCTCAAGCAAAGTGGCATTCCCAAAAGGTGCATATTTTATGTCATCCTAACTAATATTTGAGCTAGCCTTATGCAATCAAACTAGACATCTTGAAAACTTTCAAGATGGGAGAAATATGAAACTATGAGATCTACAACTTTTTGTGTTAATTCCCTTGTAGACTGCCATCACATGCCAGCCCTCAAATAAGATTGATATTATAAAAATGAAACATTTTGTACTAAGGCAGATAACTGTGTATGCACTAGTGGATACTAGACTAATACCTTTTCTTTGAAGTCCATGGAAGCGTGAAATTATTGTTTTAAAGAATTATTTTTTTGCGTCATTGATTCTACAATAGTATTGCATAATTGGCCTACTTGTTTAGCAAGTTCGGTCTAAAAATTGTTAACCAAAGCTCAATTTCCATCACTCACTTTTTCCTTTATTTCTGCAAGGATGACACGGTAGTTACACATTCATTTACATTAGGTTTGGATAGCAATAACAATAAACAAAGATATTGAAACAACATCATGAACAACTTTTTCAATTCTCTCACTATCGAATTATCTACAAAATTGGCCCCAAATTTATATTTATATGATGTCTATAAAGTTGAAGATAAAGAACAAAAATTTTCAGCATGTATAAAGTTGGGAAATCACCTATAATTAGTGTTCCACGAGGACACATCCCCCCAAAAATCTTGTTGTTTTCGAGATGGGGATGTTTATGAGATTCAAAGACTTCAGCAAAACATCCCCCTGATGTCCCCTCATTTCTCCACTGCCTCTGAGACGTCTCTCTTCTGAGAGGACCTCTAGATGTTCTCGAGACTTCCAAACATCCCCCAAAGTGCAAGAAACTTCCATGCGTCCCCCTTAAAAATGCAATAAAAAATTATTTTAAAAAAACAAAAGTAAAATTTATAAAGTTTAAATTTTAAAGTATTTTTAAAAGCCTAAAAGGCTAAATTGACCATGCTTCCTCTATTTTCATTGAGCATTTGGGGTCCAACAATTCCAGTGATGAGGAGATTGACATGGAGCTTGGGGATGATTAGATCATTAGAGGCATCAGGCCATTAACCATTTACTAGTTCAATGAAATCATTGCAATGTGTTTAAACTTTAAAATTTACTTATTCCTTAGGCTTCTACAGTTATACTTTATTTTATAAATAATTTTTCAAGTGCCATATGAATTTCAATGCACCGCTCCCCCGCTGTCGTCCCCCCACCATTCCCCGCCACCCCCAAACTTAGACCCCCCACCCTCGTATCCCCAAAAAACATCCCCTGTTGTCCCCCGATCCCTGTCCCCGAAACCTCGTGGAACACTGTCTATAATTATTATAATTTAAATGTCAATAACTGCAATGAAAACATCCAATTTGGTGCAATCAAACATAAATATAGCAATATGTATTGTACCATTGTTTATAATGTTTCATTGAGAATATGATTAGGATTCTCTTCGTGGTTGTCAAGAGGCATGTATTGCATCATGATGGCCTTGATTTCTAAGTCCACATATGTCTAAAAAAATAAGGAACAAAAAATATATATTATAACTCGTAATGCACTCATAAAAAGAAAGCATAAATCCTAGGTCCTTTAAGATAAAACAAAGAAATCAATAAAATTCTCAATTATTGACTTACTCTGAATCTGTATTTATAATATATGTAACCTACAATAGCAATAGTAGCCACCAAGAATAGTGTAAAAATTATAGCACCCGCACCCGTCATTCGCATAACTTTCTGTTGCTACAAAATATATTCTTCCTTTGTCAGTGTGATGTTTTCTCTTCCAAGATTTTTGTGTTTTGTACTCAATTTTCAACTTGCCACACCATCCAAACTTTAGTGCAAGAACAAATTATAGTATATGAGGAGAAGATAAAATATCATTCTAGAGTTAAATATGATCAGACGAAAATTTTGGATGGTATGGTAAGCTACAAACTGAGTAAAATTATGTGGTATATGGTAATACGTTGAATAAAGTTAGATTTAATTTATCGATGTCTTATAGCAGATTTTTCAAATATGTAGAGTAAAAATTCCACATTATTGTATATAGAGATTTTAAAACTATATAGATGTCTTGTAGTGGATTTGAAACCTGTTGCAACTACCCTACCATGCATCACTGCAAAATGTGTGAGCATTACAATGCCACACACCCAACTCCCTTGCATGTGCCCTTCGCAAAGAGAAGAAACAAAACATTGAGATAAGATGCAAATACTTTTCCCTCTTTTCTTGATTGGAGAGGCTAATCAAAATTATTGCTGAAAAATCTAAACCCCGAGGAAAATATTTGTCAACGAATTGGGAGGTAGATAAATAGTTATTTTCCATACAACAAAACATAAAGGAAAAAAAAAACTTTGGTTAAGGTTGCATATAATTTCTCACCAATTCCCAATGCAGAGATGAATATGCCCATATCTGTTAATCAGGCCCTTAGAGAGATTCACGCTAAGAAATTATTTTTTAGAGGTGTGCAATAGCAATAGAAATAGAAATAAAAAAGCCATTTTTCCTCATAATACTGAAAAGAGGGGAAAATTAATAAATCAACTGCCCTATAGAGGGATTGGATAATTTACAAGTATTCAATTTCCAATACAGGATGCTTTCCAGCAACATAATCAGTCATTTGACACCTTTTTTGTCAATAGATATCCACACTCTCAATAGGGATAAAATCATCAAGCCCAGACACTTGTAGCTTCCATAAAAATGATCTTGCTCCATGCAATTATGAATGACTGTATACCAAAAAAATAAATTCATGCTATGATAACAAGAATCTATTAGCCGCTTATAGAGAGCTCATGTGATAAAGAAGGTGGCATAATATTTTTGAATGGTACTATGGATGCTCTTTGCCTCCTAATTGACTACAATATAAAGGAGGAAAGAAGAGTAAAGAGTGGTGTATATAATACAGGAATCTAGGATGAGCCTACATAGAAATTCAAAGGAATACTTGTGAACATTAATGTCATTATTTCAATAACCATCTTGTTTAAAATCCAATACCTATATGGGAACTAGTCCATGTTTCTTTCAACAAGAGCACTTAATTTGAGATGAAGATTGGCTCTTCACTATGGCCTTTCCTAGTTGTTTTAAATCCTAGAAATCCAAGAGACTGTTGGATGTTGTGGTTGTGTTGGTTATCATTGATGTCAACACTATTAGCATTTGACGTATTGAAGGTTGTATATGTCAAGGATATTGAGAAAATTGTAAAAGAAAGTATTGTAGGCTCCCAATGGAACTGTGAAGGTCATGAAGGTGTCTTCTTTTGTACATTAAATATCAACTGTTATGGACTAAAGGGTTTATTTCTGAGTGTATCTAGTCCATCCATTGGAAGTTTTAGAGGTCCATGTGAAGATTTCTTTGAGTTTTGAAGATCTATGATCTAATAGTGTTTTTGTGGTCTCTGTCAATGTTCTTGATTAAATTTGGTATAATTTTGATAATTCTAATTGTTGCGGATGCTTCTCTGGTGTTCGTGGATTTTTCTAGATTGTGCTTTACCTTTGTTGCACATCCGCATTAATCGGTGTGCTCATGGTCAAATATTTTTTCTCGATATGTTTGGGTTTTCATGTTCTTAGCTAACATGATGGTTGTAACATGTTGTGGATCTTTGGAGATTAAAATTTGAATGTTTGGCGAGCTCAAGAAATTTTTTTTGGGCCGCATCATGATATTAGCCAATGGTGTTTTGATCCACATTGAAAATTTATTTGTAAATTTGGGCCGACATTGAAAATATGTTTTATATTTTTGGTCGACAAGGTTGTTGATGTAATTCCATGTTGTGGATATATAAGAGTGATTGTTTGAGTGAAGTTAGTGTGTGCATAAGATCAAATGTATGCCAGAGAAAGTGTAGATGTGCAAATAATGTTCTAATCATTCAATTGCAGAGAAGAGTGAGAAGAAATTTGAGCGAAGTGTGAAGAAGGTTTTTTATGCTTAACTGGAATTGTAATCAGGCTTTTGAAGAAGCTATTTTCTCAGTCCACAATTTGGATGGTTTTAATCTGAATCTTTCTTGGGTAGTGATCCCTCTTGTAATTGAGCAATGAGCTCTAGGTAGTGTGCTTGAATGCATATGCATTCCTATTATTCTTCATTATAATTTTAATAGGGTATAATCTTGTGGACTAACATCCACCGTGGTTTTTCCCCTAGCAGAGTTTCCACATAAAAATCTTGGTGTTCTTTGTATTTCTGATGTGTTGATTTTTTATGGTTTATTGTTCATTCATCAGATCTAAGATTGAATTAAGTAAAGTTTGAAAAGTTTTAATAATATGTGACAACTGATTCACCCCCCCTCTCAGTTGTCTTTCCTTGTTTTTCCAACAATTGGTGTCATAACAGGTTCCTCTAAAGAATTTTAAAAGCTTGAGGTGATCTGAGATGGCATCATACAATCTGAAGGACAATCCTAGATTTGATGGAACAAATTACTCATTGTGGAAAGCTAGGATGGAGTGTCATTTGAAGTGTATTGGTGAAACCTTCTGGAAAATTACAAATAATCAATATGTTATTCCTCAGAATGTTCCTTCCACTGTTGATGAGATTAAAGAGGCTAAGAATAATGCCAGGGCTATGGAAGCTTTGCTGAGTGCTCTAACAAATTCAGAAATGACAAATGTGTTAGGTTTGAAGACAACTCATGAGATGTGGATGAAGCTGGAAACTTTAAATGAAGGAGATGTACATGTGAAGATGGCTAAGCTACAGAGTTTGAAAGGAAAGTATGAAAATATGAAGATGGGTGAAGATGAAAATATTTCTTCTTTTATGCAAAGAGTAAATGAGCTAGTGATGGGTATTAGATGTTTTGGTGGTACCCTGGATGAGGAAGAAATTGTGGCTAAAGTGCTAATATCATTTCCTCCCTCCTACAAAGAAAAGACTCATGCTATTGAAGAAACTAGATCATTGACGAATGTGACAAGGGATACACTGATTGGTAAATTTATTGCCTTTGAGTTGAGTGAATTTGGTGAATCTGCTCCTAAGATTGAAACTGCATTCAAGGCTACTATATCTGGAAGAAACAAGCAAAGATATGATCCGGGAGAGATTTCTAGAAAGATATTCAAATATAAGGAAGAAATGAAATAGCTTGAAGATGAAGAAAGAGAAGTAGAAGAGTTGGAAGCATTGATTGTGAAGAAAGAAGGTACAGGACAAGGTAAGTATAAAGGAAAGTTGTGTATCAAATGTTTTTCTTGCAGTAAAATAGGTCATTTTGCATCAAGGTGTCCTGAAAGAGTTCCTAGATCTAAGCCTTACAAATCTAGATTCCAAAAGAAATGTTACTTTGCTGAAGAAGGTGTGACTAACAATGAGTCTAATAAAGCTAATGGAAATGAAGATGATTGGGTTTTTATTTCTATCAAGGAAAAGTCTTGTGGCTACTGAATCTGCTAAAGTTGAGAAATCTCTTGTAGCCCGAATTGAAGAAAAGGATGATTGGTTCATTGATAGCGGATGTTCACATCATATGACTGGTGACAAAAGAAAATTTGTAAGTCTAGAGAAGTATGATAGTGGGGTTGTAATATTTGGAGATAACAATGCTTGTGTGATTCATGGCAAAGGATTTATTTGTCTTGGTGGTAAGCATAACACTGATGATGTTCTTTATGTTGAAGGCTTGAAGCACAACTTGTTGAGTGTTGGACAGATGGTGGACAAGAGATATGATCTTCAGTTCAAAGATGGAAGATGTAGGATATATGGAAGTTCTGGAAATGTAATTGCCTCAGGTAAACAAAAAAAAAGTAATATTTTTCACCTGAATGCTGCCAGTGAAAGTTGTTTAATTTCTCAAGTAGATGAAAGTTGTTTATGGCATAGAAAGTTGTGTCATGTGAATTTTGATAACATTGTCAAAATAAGTTCCACTCAAGAAGTAAGAGATCTACCCAAGCTAGTGAAGCTTGCTAGCATAATTTGCAAAGAGTGTTAGATGGGAAAATAGACTAGAGTTTCTTTTTGGATCAAACAACATCATTCAAATGGATTACTGGAGCTAGTGCATACTGATCTATGTGGTCCCTCGAGAGTCAGAAGTCTCCATGGTGAAAGGTACTTTATGCTGCTTATTGATTATTATTATAGAATGATATGGGTTGCTTTCTGAAGAGAAAAATGTGAAGCATTAGAAAAGTTCAAAAGTTTCAAAGCTATGGTAGAGAATGAGAAAGGTCTAAAAATAAAATGCTTAAGATTAGACAGAGGTGCTGAGTTCACCTCTAGGGAGTTTAATTATTTTTGTGAAGAGCATGGAATTAGAAGATAATTATCTGCTCCCCGAACCCCTCAACAGAATGGTGTTGTTGAGAGAAAGAACAAAACAATTATGGATGCTGCTAAAACAATGATGATTGAAGGAAATGTGCCTCACATCTACTGGAGTGAAGCAGTAAGCACTGTTGTGTATACTTTGAACTGGGTAAATGTAAATGGTAATTTTGTTAAGACTCTTTTTGAACTATGGTTTGGATATAAGCCTACTATTAAATATTTCAAGATCTTTGGAAGCAAGTGTTATATCAAGAGAGATGACGATATAGGAAAGTTTGATGCAAGAAGTGATGAAGGAATATTTCTAGGTTACTCTACTAGAAACAAGGCCTACCGGTGCTATAACAGAAGATTAAGAAAAATGGTTGAGAGTGCAAATGTCAGAGTTGATTAGGATTATGCTAAATCATCCAGATATTGTGGATATGATTTAGATGAAGATAATAAAAAAAGGGAAGAATGTTCAGACACAAAATCAACTTCAAATTGTGCCATATGTTTCGTTAAGACAACTTCAAATTGTGCCATATGTTTCATTAAGACAACTTCAATTTGTTCTGGTAAATCAAGATAGCCAGGAAGCAGAGACAAGTGCAAGTGCAGAAGAAGGAACAGAAGAATTGAAAGTTTGAGAGAATCCTAAAACTCCAAGGTACATAAATCTAAATCATTATGAAAATCAAATTATAGGAGATAAGAATAAAGGTGTGCAAACTAGAAGAAAGATTGCAGAAGAGTATTGCCTGATTTCCAAGATTGAACCTAAAGATGTCAAAGAAGCTTGCAATGATGAACAATGTATGGAAGCTATGAAGGAAGAATTAATGTAGATTGAAAAGAATAATACATGGTTACTTGTTCTCATACCTAAAGATAAGAATGTGATTGGTACTAAATGGGTCTTTCGGAATAAGTTGAATGAACAAGATGAAGTGGTCCAGAATAAAGCAAGATAGGTATGTAAAGGGTATTCACAAATGGAAGGTATTGATTTTGAAGAAACCTTTTCCCCTATTGCTAGAATTGAAGCTATAAGGTTATTTCTTGCTTATGTTGCATATAAAAATTATAAATTCTATCAAATGGACGTGAAGTCAGCTTTTCTAAATGGTGAGCTAGAAGAAGAAGTATATATTGAACAACCAAAGGGATTTCAACTGATTGATAAGGAAGACATGGTTTTCAAATTGAAGGAAGCTCTATATGGACTCAAGCAAGCCCCTAGAGCCTGGTACGCTAGATTAGACAAATACTTACTGCAACTTGGATTCAATAAAGGTACTACAGACAACAACTTGTATTTCAAATTGGATCATGATAAAGAATTAATTATTGAGGTTTTTGTTGATGACATTATTTTTGGAGGACATGATAATCTATGTATGAAGTTTGTTGATGAAATGAAGAGTGAATTTGAGATGAGTATGATTGGTGAGATGAATTTCTTTATGGGATTGCAAGTTACTTAGTTAGACAAGGGGATCTTCGTATCTCAGTCCAAATATGTGAGAGAACTACTAAAGAAGTTTGGCATAGATGATTTAAAACTTGTTGGTACTCCCATGGTAACCAAATGTAAGTTAACACATAATGGTGATTCTCCTATGGAAAATCAAACAAGATGCAGGTCAATGATTGGTGGATTGCTCTACTTAACTCAGACCAAACAAAACATTATGAATGTTGTATGTATGGTTGATAGATTTTAGGCTCATCCAAAAGAGTCTCATGTGACTATTGTTAAAAGAATATTCAGGTATATGAAAGGAACAGTTGATTTTGGACTTTGGTATTCTAAGGATGATGATCTTACTTTGAATGCATATACTGATGTGAATTGGGCATGAGATGTAGATGATAGGAAGAGTACAAGTGGTGATACCTTCCCAATTGGTGTCTTGGTTGAGAAAAAAGTAGAATTCCATTTCTCTATCTACTGTTGAGGTAGAGTATATTGCTACTACAAACAATTGTACTCTGGTGATGTGGATGAAATAGATGTTGAAAGTTATTAGAGTAGTATATGATGAACCTATTACCATATACTGTGACAACTCAAGTGAAATTAACATATCAAAGAATCTAGTGCTACACTCTAAGACCAAGCACACATCAATCAAGTTTCACTTCTTGAGAGAGAAAGTGAGTGAGAAAGAAGTCAGACTAGAGTATGTGCCTACCAAAGAACAAATTGCAAACATTTTCACCAAGCCTTTTCCGAAGGATAATTTTGAGTATCTTAGAGGGATGCTAGAGGTGATTACCCCTCCTGATTTCAACTAAAGATGCATTTTCTTGCATCAATCTGTGTGCTTCATAAATATTTCTTGATCTGGATTGATGTTTTTGCGGCTACTACTTAGGGGGAGTATTCAAATGTGCAAATATGTGGTTCAGAGCTTGTATGTGGAAAGATAATGCTTATCTTTTCCATTGATATCAAAGGGGGAGAAGAGCCATGTGAAAAAATATTGCTTATCTAGAGTAAAAAGTATTGTGGGGAGGAGATCTTGCAGAAGAAGTCAAGGAAGAAGAGTCAAAATCTAAGGAGGAGTAAGTGTTAATTGAGAGTTGGGTTGATGGTGTTTTTCACATCATGTGTTTCCATCAATGCCAAAGGGGGAGATTGTTGGATGCTATGGTTGTGTTGTTTATATGTGGTTATCATTGATGTCAACACTATTATAATTTTACATATTGAAAGTTGTATATGTCGAGGATATTGAGAAAATTGTAAAAGAAAGTATTGCAGTTTCCCAATGAAATTGTGAAGGTCATGAAGGTGCATGTATTGTTCTGTACATTGAAGATCAATTGTTGTGGACTAAAGGGTTTATTGTTGAGTGTATCTAGTCCATCCACTAGAATTTTCAGAGGTCCACGTGAAGATTTGTTCAAGTTTTGAAGATTTGTGTTCTAACAATGTTTCTATGGTCTTTGTCAGTGTTCTTGATTAAAGTTGGTATAATTTTGGTTGATGTGGATGCTTCTCTAGTCTTTGTGGATGTTTCTAGATCATGCTCTATATTTTTTGCACATTTGTGTTGATTGGTGTCCTCATAGTCAAATATTTTTTCTTAGTATGTTCAAGTTTTCATGTTCTTGGCCGACATGATGGTCGTAATGTGTTGTGGATCCTTGGAGATTAAAATTTGAATGTTTGGTGAGCTCGAGGATAATTTTGTGGGTCGCATCATAATATTAGCCGATGGTGTTTTGATCCAAATTGAAAATTTATTTATAAATTTGGGCCGACATTGAAAATATGTTTTATATTTTTGGTCGACAAGGTTGTTGATGTAATTCCATGTTGTGGATATATAAGAGTGATTGTTTGAGCAAAGTTAGTGTGTGCATAAGATCAAATGTATGCCATAGAAAGTGTAGATGTGCAAATAATGTTCTAATCATTCGATTGCAGAGCAAAGTGAGAAGAAATTTGAGCGAAGTGTGAAGAAGGTTTTATGTGCTTAATTGAAACTGTAATCAAGCTTTTGAAGAAGCTATTTTCTCAGTTCACAATTCAAATGGTTTTAATCTGAATCTTTGTTGGGTAGTGATCACTCTTGTAATTGAGCATTGACCTCTAGGTAGTGTGTCTTAATGCATGTGCATTCCCATTATTCTTCATTATACTTTTAACAGGGTATAATCTTGTGGACTAACATCCACCATGGTTTTTCCCCTAACAGGGTTTCCACCTAAAAATCTTGGTGTTCTTTGTGTTTCTGATGTGTTGATTGTTTATGGTTTATTGTTCATTCATCAAATCTGAGATTGAATTAAGTAAAGTTTGAAACTTTTTAATAATTTGTGACAACTAATTCACCCACCCCTCTCAATTGTCTGTCCTTGTTTTTCGAACAAAGACATGATAATTCAAATTTTTTATATGAAAAATTTCAAGAGAAGATATAACTTGGGTTTGTGAGAGTCATGTGCTTAAAAAATAATCCAAGATATTATTGCAATGCACTAGATATTCTTTCCTCTATGCTTTCTATATTTACATTTAGTTGACGATGTTTGAATTCCACATGGGCTATTGCACACGTATTGGTTGTGTAGAGAAAGAAAGGTGATTGTGTTGTAGCAAGTAATGAAATAAATTATGCTTGTCCATAAATTAAGGATATAGGTAAAAAAAAATGAGAAAACAAGTAACATATCCTCAAATATAGGAAACTAAATAGTAAGAAAATTATGCAACAATTTGGAGGAAAGACACCAAAGATGGAGTAGCAAGAAGCCTGAAAAGTGAACCTACAGAAAATTCCTAGTTAGATCCATATAAATTGGAACATATGTTTTCAAATTACTTGAGGTTCACAAGCAAAATTTGATCAAACCATATCACTAATCACTCCAACTCTGGCCAAGCTGGAAGGTTGTTGGAAAAGGTTATTGAATCTGGCTTTAAATAGGAAAATTGAATTTGCTTAATAATCTCTAAAGATTTGTCAACAAAACCATTTTATGTAATCCTCCAAAGATTTTGCAATGATTGAATTTGGGAAAAAAACTGATATTTATTATTTATCGATGGATCTCCATACCTAAGAAAGGCTCTCATTTTGTCTCATGTTGGGATGATGCTAGCAAAGGTTGAAGAATTTGGCTTTACACCTACCAATTGCATTCATTTAAAAAGATGTGAAGCTTTCTCAATGAGTCCATTTTGTGCATATCCAAAATTCTTACAGTGCATGGTACTATATTTTTTTGAAGCATTTTGTCAAATAGCTCACACACCTTGTCCATGGTTCTAAATTTTGCAATAACAATTTCCAATGTGGTTTTTGCTGACTAGGCCAAATTGAAACCATAGGACCCAATTTTTAATTTTATTAGAGATATTGCAGTTGGATTCAATTGAGTTATTACATGCTAAATGTGGTAAGGAGAATACAACTTTCATTGAGTTAATACATGCTAAATGTGGTAAGGAGAATACAGCTTTCATTGCAGAGCTTGGAGCCATATCGTACACTCCTACTTTCTTCAAAGGATCCCAAAGGTTAATAAAATGTTCTTAATGCGCTTATATCTTGCAAGGGAAAATTATAAAACATACCATTTGTGTAGGCCATTAGAAGAGCCTGTGAATTAAGCTACTAAAGTTTCAAGGCTAAAACTTTGATCATTGGGATCCAACTTCTTATTGTTTCTAAATAGACCCAAATCAATTATTAAACATCCTATAGAGGAGCTTCCTCCTTTTAAAAAGAAAACACCATAAGGCAATGTCTAAGCATGTATGCGTCAAAGCAAAAGGCATAAATGTGTACACTAAATTTTCAATAATGTTTAAATTCAACGGTCTTTGAATATTTGCATTTGATTTTCATGACATTACATCACCATGAAACCACATTTCTTTGAGGCACTTTTCCAAATAGTTCACTGCCTTATTTGTGAATTTTTATGGCATTCCATCACCATGAGACCACATTTATTTGAGGCATTTTTCAATCCAAAGCACTCGGTGAAGCACAAAATACAAAGGGCAGGGGTGATCCTCTACTTAAATGTTGGTCTAATCCATTATCTTTTGATGGATGTCCATAGCTTGTTCTATAGCTCTTAACTTGGCACAAGGAACTTAAATTGTTTGAAAAAACTCCTAAACGATATTCAATCTCATGGAATGTTACGTTTGCAGGATATGCACAAAATGGGTTTGTTGCCATCCTGAGAATGTCTACAGATCTCAATGTGTAGTAGCACTCTTAACTTTTAAAATTTCTTCCATATAACTTTACAAAATACTAATGAACCCCCTAAAAGGAAGAACACCAAGGCCCAGACAAACCAGAAAACTGTAAGTTTGTCATTATGTTGATTTCATATTGGGAAGAGAGGAAGATGAACAAATATGAAGCCATTGACAAAAACACTTATGAGAACTAGGAATTTGTAGTGTGAATAGGACAAGAGAAGTATTTATAATCAAGTTTTCCTTCATAACTCATGATGCAAGCATCTAAAATTCAAGTTCTTGCAAGATGACAGTTAAGCTTGAGAGCCAGAAGCTATCTATATATATTAGATCAGTGAAATAAAATAAAAAATTGAATGAGACTATGGGTACAGGAATGTCAGCAAAGATGTGGTGAATGCAGATTATAGTCTAAATATATTCAAATCAATTTCATGTTCAAATATTTTACCATATCAAAATTTGTTTCAAATCAATGTCACAACTTCAATGGCAGAGTTTAGTTCATATTCAATCAACTAGTAAATGTCGTCTTCACAGATTAAAGTTTTTCACTGAAACTCTTGAGAATTTGAATAGCTTCTACTTTAAAAGTGCTCTAAAGCCAAAACCATAAGAACCTAGTCCTCAACTTTTTAGTACCAGAAAAGAAATTGTTGGGTATCACAAAAAATTATACAAACACATTATATGGCTTGCCATGGAATTCCATTACCGAGACCACATTTTCTTGATACATTTTCCTAAATATTTTTCAAATTAATTACTCACCCTACAATTATATGGGGTTTTATAGTTACCGATTTGATTAACACTACTGTTGCAGGGGTACCTACTCAAATGTTGCAAATTTGGTCTAATGTTGGGTTTTTGCATTTTTTAGTCCAATTTTGATGTAATAAGGTCTATTTAGACCATTTCTAATGTTTTTTGTCTCATGGGATCATTTTGAGTAAAATTTGTTAATTTTTTGTAATTGTTGCAAAAGATGCAATGCAACTTTGCAATTTTGGCTCATAGTTGGAAGTTGAACGGTCAAGTCTTTTGAAAAGTGGTTGGAACCATTGGTTTGGAGTTGGATATGTTTAAATATTCCTTGAAAAACTTGAGGCAATCTTCTGGAGACAGATTGGAGGTAGTTTGGTGATCAAACAATAAAGAAGTTCTCTATTTTCTGCAATCTTTCATGTGTTTTTGTTGCTACAGAATTTTGTACGATTCCATACAATGTACAAATATGCTAATTATCATTGGAAATAGTGTAGGGATGAATTAACTATTTTTTGGTTCTGGTTTGATTGTTTTTCATTGAGAATTGAGTGAGTTTGAATCAAATCTTTGAAAGTGGTCTGAAAACCCTAAATTAAGAGGGTTTGAGTGGAAAAATAGCATATTAAACCATTCCACCAATGGAAACCTCTACAAATCAGTGGAATGGCATTAGATAGGGTATTTTTTTTATGTCTTTTAGGTTTGTAGATGCAGGGGATGGAGGTAGGGCAGTGTTTGATCAAGCCCTAGCCTAATATCTCAATGTATTAGGCTTTGGAATGTAGGTTAGAAGTAGGGTTTTGTTAATTGATGAATTTTTTAATGTTCTTGATGATAAAATTTGGTGATTCAGACCCCACGTGACCTGTT
Source organism: Sequoia sempervirens (assembly GCA_007258455.2). Taxonomy (NCBI): domain Eukaryota; kingdom Viridiplantae; phylum Streptophyta; class Pinopsida; order Cupressales; family Cupressaceae; genus Sequoia; species Sequoia sempervirens. The sequence goes on along the minus strand of VDFB02000003.1, from coordinate 404,257,583 downwards.
GAGGTCTAGGAATGAAATTTTGTGGTTGGAAAAGTGTTTAGATGGAAGTTGCTTTGGAAAATAGGGCTAATTTGACCTAGTTGTTGTGTAGCAATCTATTTTAGAGGGTGTTGTTACAAACAAGTATATGCACAAATTGGATATATTGAAGAAGAGCATAAAGGGTATATGTAATGACAATTCAATTGTGGGTTTGAAATATCCTTTGAAAGATATGGTGAAATTTCATTGTTTGGAGTGCTACAAGCGAGATGAAGTGTGAACAAAACACCAAGTTAGGGTTTCTAAATTGATAAGTTGGTTGAATTGTGATTGGATTTGAAAACCTCCACCCTGATTTGCATCAAATTGGTATCAGAGCATAGGTTTTGGTCATTTGAGAAAAGTTGCAAATTGAAGGGAACAAGATGCCTCTAAAGGGAAGTGCAGTCATTGTTAGGGAAATAAAATTGATGGAGTCTCAGGAAACTCTTTTAGCCAGAATTGCAACACTTGAAAAAAAACAAATAAGAGGTAAGGCCATTGTAAATGAAAGTGACCAAGAGGAAGAGGAAGAGGGTGAGAATGAAAATCCTCAAGGAGGATCCCATGAGCAAGAGTTGGATCCTGAAGAGATGAGAATGGTTAAGATGTTGAAGGCTATCAAAGGAGATTTCAAACCGAAAATTGAATTGTCATTATAGATACCCTTTATGCTCTTCTTCAACATATCCATTTTTTGCATATACTTTTTTTTGTAACAACACCCTTTAAAATAGACTGTTAACTAGGTCAAATTAGCCCTATTTTCCAAAGCAACTTCCATCTAAACACTTTTCCAAACACAATTTTTCATTCCTAAACCTCAACCAGATCACATGGGGTCTGAATCACTAAATTTTATCATCAGGAACATTAAGAAATTCATTTTTTAACAAAACCCTACTTCTAACCTACATTCCAAAGCCTAATACATTGAGATACTAGGCTAGGGCTTGATCAAACACTGTCTTACCTCCATCCCCTACATCTTAAAACCTACCAAACATGAAAAAAACCATATCTAATGTCATTCCACCAATTTTTAGAGGTTTCCACTGATGGAATGGTTTAATATGCCATTTTTTCACTCAAACCCTCTTAACTTAGGGTTTTCAGACCACGTTCATATATTTGATTCAAAATTGCTCAATTCTCAGTGAAAAACACTCAAAATAGAAGCAAAAGATAGTTAGCTCATCCCTACACCAGTTCCAATGACAATTAGCACATTTGCAAACTGTACAAAATTGTACAAAAGCTCATAGCAGTAAAAACACACAAAAGATTGTAGAAAACAAAGAACTTTTTTATTGTTTGATCACCAAACTACCTTCAAACTATCTCCAAAAGATTGCTTCAAGTTTTTCAAGGAATATTTAAACATATCCAACTCCAAACCAATGGTTCCAACCACTTTTCAAAAGACTTGACCATTCAACTTCCAACTACAAGCCAAAATTGCAAAGTTGCATTTCAACTTTTGCAACAATTACAAAAACTTGACAACTTTTATTCAAATTGACCCCATGAGAAAAACAAAACATTAGAAATGGTATAAATAAACCTTATTACATCAAAATTGGACTCAAGAACACAAAAACCCAAAACTAGACCAAATTTGCAACATTTAACTAGGTGCCCCTGCACCATACACCCATGGAGAATAGAATCTCAAGTTCCACTTGAGATCAGCTCTTGAACTATTGTGCCATGCATTTTGATTTCTTCCTCTATCATCCATGTTGGATCTTCATGAGGGAGACCTTTCCATTTCATTAGGTACTCATTATACACCTTATGTATGGTACTCATTATACACCTTATGTATGGTTCTCTTTGCTTCCTTCGTGTCCAAAATGCTTTCAAGCTTCAATGGTTGACTTGGTGGTAAGTCCTTGACCCATTCTTCATCTGGAATTCCTGATGTACCTACGTCTTCACCTACAATCATAGATCCTTTAAAAGGATAAAGGTTAGAAACATTAAAAATTGGAGAGATAGCCACTCTAAGAGGGAGTTCTATCTCATAGGCATTTGCACCAAATTTTTGGACCACCCTACATGGCCCAATCTTCTTCATCTACAACTTTGTATACTTCCCCTTTGGTAGCCTTTCTTTCCTCAAATGAGTCAATATCAAGTCCCCCACTTTGAATTGAACATATCTCTTCTTCAAATCTGCATGTTGCTTGTATTTCTCCATGCTCTTTTGAAGGTTTTCTTTCACTTGCAAATATATATCCTTCATTGTAACTGCAAAATCCTCTCCTTCAACACTCCTCTCCATAGCACTCAAATCTCTAAGCTCAAACACTCCCCTTGGCTTCAATCCATAGACAATTTCAAATGGGCTCTTTCCAATACTTTTGTTGGCATAGCCATTACATGCAAACTTAGCTTGTGGAAGAATGAGATCCCATTGTTGTGAATGCTCTTTTGTCAAACATTGACTGAGAAGATTCACAAGGCTGCTATTAACAACTCCAGTCTTCCCATCAGTTTGTGGATGATAGGAAGAGCTAAATGTCAAGTGTATTCCCAACTTCTTCCAAAGAGTCCTCTAAAAGTGACCTACAAACTTGTTATCCCTATCAGAAACAATTTTCAATGGTAATCCATGAATTCTAACTACCTCCTTGAAAAACAACCCAACAATGTATGAGGCATCATTTGTGCATTTACAAGGTATAAAATGAGCCATTTTACTAAATCTGTCAACAACAACAAATACACTATCAAACTCTCTTTGAGTTTTGGGTAACCCCAATACAAAATCCATGCTAATGGATTCCCATGGCCTATTTGGGATTGGTAATGGTTGGTAAAGACCTACATTTGTACTTGAAACCCTTGGCTTTTTGACAAACAACACAATTTTCAACAAAAATTTTGATATCACTTTGCATTTTTGGCCAATGATAATATCTTCTTACCTACTCCAAAGTTTTATCCACACCAAAATGACCCCCCAAGTTACCACAATGCTTCTCTTTAATCATATTAGTCCTCATAGAGTACTATGGTGTAGGGGAACCTAGTCAAATGTTGCAAATTTGGTCTAATGTTGGGTTTTTATGTTGTTGAGTCCAATTTTGATGTAATAAGGTCTATTTAGACCATTTCTAATTTTTTATGATTGTCCTCTTCCTCCAAATTTTCATCTACCCATGAAGTTATTTCCTCTACCTCTACATGTTCATCTACCCCTAAAATTCTTTCCTCTACCTCTACTTTGTTTTTACTGCCTTCTTTTCAACTTCTCTTCTTCCCTAATAGCCAATTGAAGCACTCTTCCACCATTCTATGGGTGGCAAGATTCAATTCATCTTGGATATTGAACCTTAACCCATTTATATACCTTCTTATCTTCTCAACTTCATCCTCAACATGACCTGCTCTAATGCTCAATTTATGAAACTCTTTTGTATAAGCCATGACATCCATTTCTTTTTGTTTGAGGTTTTGTAACTTCTTGAATGTTTCATCTTGGATATTGAACCTTAACACATTTATATACCTTCCTATCTTCTCAACTTCATCCTCAACATGACTTGTTCTAATGCTCAATTTATGAAACTCTTTTGTATAAGCCATGACATCCATTTCTTTTTGTTTGAGGTTTTGTAACTTCTTGAATGTTTGAATTGCATGGTCACCAAGCAATAATTGGCTCTTGACCTTAGACACCATTGTATCCCATGAATTTATTTATTTTTTCCCTTCTTCACTCTCTCTTCCTACACATAATTCCACCAAGTTAGGGTTTCTAAATTGATAAGTTGGTTGAATGGTGATTGGATTTGAAAACCTCCACCCTACTCTACATCAACTACCTCTCCCACCCATCATCTTGATTTCTAGATGTTCTAATCGATCTTGATGCAACTATAAAATAGCCAATATGATTGACAAAAAGAGGGACGGCCACCTCCCACTCCCCCCAGTCACCACTCTCCCCCCTCACCACTCTTCGAGCACCAGTGGTTTCAAGCCGGTGACAACTCAAATAGACTCACAAGCCTATGGCTTCTAATAACGTAGTTTTGGAGTATGAGATTATATACATAACATGCGAACACGATAATAGGGGTAGGGTGTGGTCCCCTAATCATGTTTGGATGAAGTATAAGAACTACTTTGTCTTTCATTTGATTTCATTAATCATGTTATTCAAACACAACATAATCTGAGCATAGTCCAAGTCGATAGGAAAACATAATTTGAGCATAGTCCAAGTCGATAGTTCCTGCCTTTGGGGTGGAGGCTTTAGAATGAGGTTTTATGTTGGCCTAGGATGAATGAAGAAGGGTAGATAGTGGCCATACTTGCCATGAAGAATGGTTAGAATGCCACCTAACCATGATCACCCTATAGGTTCATTGCAAAAACAAGCCATATGATTGCTTCCAATAATGCCACCTAGTTATAGATACATCACAACGAAGACACGTACACACAAGAAAAAAATTACAAACTAATACAAATTTTTCCCTCCCTACATTTTTGATTCGCTAAGCTCACAATTTCTAAATGTAAAATAAAAAACCACGAGGAAAAAAACATCCAGCCAATCAAAAATTCAAGAAAACCACCAAGAAATTCTACTTGTATAAAAAAATTCTAGGGACCATAGGATAAACCATTATATCATTGCCCGGTAGGAGTTCTAAGATGCCTTAATGCTAATAATCAGCCCGCTGAAAATATTAGTCTTCGCCTAAAAGGCAGGGAGACATTTTCCCACATAGTTCATTGCTTTGTTTGTGCTACCGCATTTTTCATACATCTCTACCAAAGCATTTTATCAAATAGTTCAGCGCCTTGCTGCCATGGCTAAAAGCCTTACTGAAAATATTAGTCTTCGCCTAAAAGGCAGGGAGACATTTTCCCACATAGTTCATTGCTTTGTTTGTGCTACCGCATTTTTCATACATCTCTACCAAATCATTTTATCAAATAGTTCAGCGCCTTGCTGCCATGGCTAAAAGCCTTAAACTAATGCTTTTGAACATTAGTTACTAGGCTAAAATTAAAGAACATTGATGAGAAGTAGTTGTATGTGTTACTTAAAATCAACTTTTGTATCAAAAATCATTCTATTGTCTCTAATTCATTGTCATGGCTCTAAACAAGGGAAGAATACAACTTGCTCAAGTGCATTGAAATATATTTTTTTTCTTGTATTGATTTTGAATAAAATAACTTACTGAACGACACATGATCTCTCCATTTTTTGATGTTTGCATGAAAGTCATGTATTGCTAGCAACATGAAATTTAGAAAGAAAAAAAATTGAATGCTCATCATAGCTATGGGTAAATGTGCATGTGCTTCAGTGTTGATCATTTATTTTTTAAATACTTTGCCAAGTTAATTTCTTCAAAATTGATACCAAGCAACTACATATAGTTCACTAACCACTTGTTGAGGCCAAAAGACCAAACCAAGGGCTTGACAACCTTCAAAAGATCCCAAGCAGTAAAAATTTTCGTCTTTGTTCCAATACAAGTATGTTGTAAATGTAGTATGTTGGTAAGATAATGCATTCTCTCATAAATGAGATGTGTTCAAATCCTTTGGTGCACATGATCATCTTGCATGCAGCCATTCCAAGTTTAAAAGGGCCTTTCAATTAATAAATGCCATACAAGATGCATTGGATTGCCATCGGTTATTTCATTAATATAAAAGGACCTAGACATCTTGGCTGAGAGCTAAAAAATCACCTTTACCTGCATAATTTAGGATGGGTTCAACAAGGTGTAATCTAGTCTATCTTATTCTTTTAGCCCACCTAGACCTTTGGGCAAACATATTCATCTTATTCAGAAGTCCTTTGCACTTGGAACTCTATTACTTCATAATTTTGTACCGTTGTTGCTACTTAGTACTAATGATAGAGAAATATCTACTTTCTAAAAGCATCAAATGCAAGCCATTGCAGAACTAATACCCTTAAAGCATAAATAGAATAGAATGTTGAGAATATGGGTTTCTAAGATTAATGAATTCACTACGCTATAGATAATGCTCCGAATTAAGTTCAAAAGAGTGATTGCAAAGCTAGAACAAGTAATGTTATGTCAACTTGCATAGGACAGGGCAACGCATCTTTGGTATCTCAAAATCTAGAAACTAGCGTTCTTGTTCTACATAAAGAACAGAACTTAAATGGGCTTTGGGATTTTCCTCAAGATGAATTAAGAACATGTACAAGCTTGCCAGTTGAGGCTTTGAAATATGAATTCAGATGCATGGATGAACTCTGGGAAGCACATAATACTTTTGGGGAGAAGGCCTCTACAACTAGGAAAGAAAACGATCGAAATAAAATTCATAGTAATACTAATAAGTGCAATAGAGATCAGCAAGAGCACTCTCAACTTCCATCCTCCTTTGTACGAATCCTAGAATACAAAAATAAGCAGCAAAAATGTGCTAGTTGGTAAGCTAAGAAACAGTAATTCAGAACTGATAACCTATTTAAAGAGACACCAAACTATGTAAACACCTACTATATATTTCTAGGAAAACCAAATTGAGCTCCGCTTTTTCAAAAATAAACACTGGATTTGACCAAATTAGCCAATTATATGCACATTATTAAGCTCCTAAATATGTCCTCAAACAATTTGTTGAGCAGTCAGCCTATGGCATTTATATTTCAGATATTCAACTCCACGGTGTACCCCAAAAGAGGAGACACAAATCGTCCATAGCACCACTGATGTAGCCTAGAAAGTGTTTGCTTTTGAGGCTCAATGTGTCTTGTCTTATCCATAATAACTTTTTCACAATAATGAGCAATCTCAATGGAATTGGTCCAACTACTTAGCAAGGGAAGCCAAAGGGATGGACGGTCTAAAGGAAATTCCTAGATGTTCAATGCAAAGGAAACAGTAATTTTAACATTCACAAAGTTAAAGATAAACTATCCCATCATGTTGAAGAACTGATAAGAAGTTGGATAAGTAGCCCCTGTTTACTCGATAAGATTGAACAAATCTTGTAACTAAATAACCCCTCCATCCATCCAACTATTTTAACTATATTGAGCACTCGATCATGAGATAAACAAATCAATCTAATGACTTTTCTTAACACAGAGAGTGGGTGGAAGAGAGAGATTTGACCAAAACTCAACCAAAAAAAAGGGGAGCCCAGTTCTAAATTGGAACAAAATAAAACATTAAAGCTTTACAATATAACACATACCAAAAGGGCTAGAGGTGAGAGAGATTTGTTTGTGACCAAAACTCAACAAAGAAGGGAGCCCTGGTCTAATTCTGAATTCACTAAAACCTTCGTATACACTTCCAGAAGGGCTAAATGCAACATAGTACAATTAATCTTTACTAAAATTCATTGGTTTACCTAATTGTTATCGGTGTCCTTGCTATGCTCTGTTAAACCAAGTGTCCCTACTAAAAGACCGAGAAACTTCCCATTTAATATCCTAAAACTGAATCTGAGCCAGGGCATCTTATCCAAACGAATAGTGAGTTTATATCACATAAAATCAAAATGCATGCTTAAACAAATAATGGTCAACTTAAATTTACATAATCTATCAGTGGTCATCATTTATTTATATAACTAATCCATGATTGAATTCTAAAGAAATTCAAGAATTGTTGATTGATGTGAAAATTCTATTGTTGTAGTGGGACTAAACCAAAAAAGAACAAACAAAACTACTCACTAGAAATTGAAGTTGTGTGACTTTCATGGAGGAATGTTAAGCCAATTATGATCACCATAACAAGGTGAAGAGTGTAACGGCTTTCTTGAAACCCCATTTTGTTAAAAAAAATAATTTATCTAGCAAAACTAGGAAGAAGAAGACTCTTTTAACTTGTATCTATTTCAACCCTAAATTTGAAAGGAAAACATAATTTTTTTCCAGAAGCAAATGCACTCCATCGCTTGCCATAGAATTTCATCACCGAGACCACATTTATTTGAGACATTTTCCCAAATAGTTTGTTGCTTTGTCTATGCTACCACATTTTCCATACATCTCTACCAAAGCATTTTAGCAAAAAGTTATGTGCCTTGCTACCATGGCTAAAAGCCTAAAATAGTTGCTTTCAAACAAGCTATGGACACTTGAAATAGCATAGAAAAGGCTATAAATGTTTGGAAAAATTTGTCAAAGAAATCTAGTCTCATGGGTTACAAAATCATATAGTTTTCCCTATTGCTGATTTTACATTTTTTTGCAAAAAGAAACAAGCAAAGAGAAAATATGGTGTATAATTTACTTAGAGTCTGAATCTAGTCTGGTGAAATATATGCAAAAGACATTCCATTCATGATCACTGTTTCAAAACAAACAGGTTGTTAGCAGCACCAAACTCTTCCAAATACCCTCAACAACAGTCTTCCTAATTCTTCCCTTGCAATCCATAAATGAGATTTGCATAATGGGAATTTTTTTATATGAAAAATCTGATAGTAGACACAAGACACATAATCTAGGCCATGAAGAATGCCACCTAACCCTAATCATCTGCTAGATTCATTGCAGAAACAAGCCACATGACTGCTTCCAGCAATGCCACCTACTCACAAGTACGCCACAACTAAGACACGTCCACAGAAGAAAAATATTACAAATTGATGCAAATATTTCCCTCCCTTTGTTTCTTATTCGTTGGGGCTCAGAATTTCTAAATGCAAAGTAAAAAACCATGGGGGAAAAACATTAGACCAATCAGAAAATCACAAAAACCATCGAGAAATTCAGCTTGTATAAAAAAAATGTCACAGACCATAGGATAAAGCATTATATCATCGAGCCTAGTGGGAATTCTAGATGCCTTAATGCTCAAAATCAGCTACTTGAAAACATTAGTCTCCGCCTAAAAGGTAGGGACTAAAAATTTATAGATGGTCAACAACTAGATTCTTACTCTAAAGACACCTATCAAAAGTGATAATTTCTTATTTCTTTGGCATGTAGGATTTATTTCTAGATCTTAGTCATCATGATACTTTCAAATGTACCCATTTACTTTTTTGGCACTTATAATACCATTATTGAAAAGTAATTTTACATTTATTTGGTAGTGATCTTAAGAAAAGTGTTGTCGCCAAGGTAAACCTCTTTGCCATCATATTCTTTGTATTGTGTGTACCACTATATATGTAGCCATATCAAAAGAGTTATCTAAATAAATCAACCATGAATCATCACTAGAAATATTATTATGTCATAAAGGCATTACCACTAACATCATCATCGTTACAAGAATTTTTAATAGAGGAGTCGTCTTATTTTTCCTTTTTCTTAATCTATTAGTTATTATTAATTTTTCCCTTTTATGTCACATCACTTTACTTTTTCCATGGATTTAGTTCTAATCTTAGATTTATATTTATTCTTATCTACATATTTCTTACCCCATCTATCCTTACACTAACCCCTTAAAATAGAACATCTTTAGAGGCACCATCCATGGATTCCTTCTTAATTCCTCACTAAGAAAAGATGACACGACAACCTCAATATTTAAATTGGATGTAATACTACTTATTTTTATAATTGGATTACCTCATGAATCAAGAGTTGAACAAAGTAAAGTAATAAATTTTTCATCTTCATCCATTTTAGCATTTAGATTCATTACTACTTATTTCCATAATTGAATTATCCCTTGAATCAAGCACTGGGTAAATTAAAGTAGTTAATTTATCCTCTTAATCTATTTTAACATGTATAAAATATAATTGAATCGTTATGATGTTAAATACATTAAGGGATCAGTAATAGATTCTTCATCATTCATTTTAATTGAATATACTTCTCTCTTATGCAATATTTTTTTAACTAGACTCTTTATTTTATATTAAATACTAATCTTAGCACACAATTTCTTAGTAGTGTCTTCTAAATAAATATTCATTAAAATATTGTAAATATTAATTTCCTATCTAACTTTCCTATTTATCTTGATCCATTTCAAAGGTAGGAAACCTAAATGAGTGCTTACTACAATCAATTGAGCCCTTTCCACCAAGAGATCATCCATTTTCAACTTTCAAAGTTGAAAATATTATTGATTGAACTTCTCTATCTTGACTCAATCAATTTTTCAATTAATATTCATTTTAAATCAAACTGATAGAAAAAAAACATTCTCTCATTCCAACCAAAATACCCACTCCAAAGATATTCATTCCCACACATTATCAATCCAACATAAACTCTAATATCAAATATTAAATCTAGAGGTTAATTTCTCAAATTAGGAATGTGATAATATGCCTTAAATATAATCTTTAATATTGATATAAATTTGAAATAGGTTAAACAAACTAAAAATGAAATAAAAAATAACAAGATAAGTAAAAATTCTCTAGAGTTCCCTAAGGTTTTGGCTATTATCGTGTAGTTTCCTAGCCTAGTTGAGGTTACTCACATTCCTCTCATTTTTTGACCATTTTCCACTAGCGTTATAACCTATTGCTTAATCCTATGGGTGATTCTTTGAATATCTACTATTTTTTATTATTTTTCTAGTCTATTTTTCTATGACTATTTTTTATCACTCTTATGGCATTGGAATCTTACAATGACGTTGCTAGGGTAGTTGCTATGTTGAAGCCTTTTTTTATCTAAAATCTCATGTTGCTATTATGGTTTTTCATAATCTAGGGGATAGTGATGAAAAGATTAGGATGTTCAAATGATGGAATGATATCCCCTTTATTCACATCCCAAGAGGGGAATTAATAGATATGATTATTAGGTATCATGAGCTAAGTTTGGTAGGTAAATTTATGAGTGATTATCCCTCTTACAAAACATTGGAAAACTAGGTAAACAAAGAATAGAAGCAAAAGATTTAAGGTGATATTAATATCTTTCTATGTGGGAGGGAGGGTTTTTTTTTTTTTTAAAGGATTAAGATTCAATCTTTTATAATGGTTCATCATTTATGAGAAGCTACAACTGATACTTAAACCACCAATCATTTTCTTTTGATCCAATAAAATAAATGTCCCTTGGGTTTCAATTTGGGTAAGACTCTCATTCCTTCCTTTATATATATGGAATAAGGTATCATTGAAATAAATATAAAATATTATTGGAACATTCAAAACATGGGCTCTGTTCAAAGAAAATATTTTTTAGTTTCTCATATTTGTGTGGAAGTGGATCTTCATCAAGAAATATTTGAGTCCATTATTCTAAAATTGAACGAATTTGTTTACTATCACAATATTGACTATGAGTTCATATCATCCATGCAATTTTTTTCATGATCATAGGTATTTCCAAAGAAACTATGCTAATTGAAGATCAAAATACTAATCAAATCTCTAATAACAAAAGCAATAGGCACAAAGAAAATATGGATACAGCTATCAAAGACCCTTTGTCTTCAAACTCATTTTCTATCAAGATGTCCCCAAATGAGAATGATTCTTCTGAGGGAAACATAAATAAATAATATATTTTGAAGCAATGCCATTGTTTGAAGGGGTGGCTCTATCTACTGAAAATGTTACTAAAGTAGAATTCTTAGCATAGGTCATATATGTCGATTTAGTGATGGAATAGAATGATTCCTTTGCCTCCTTCATCATTAGTCAAAATTAAAAAAGAATGCTTAAATTGAAATAATAGAGGCTTTAGATAACATAGTTATCGGTAAGCAATCCAACTTTGGATTCAACAATCAAAGCCAAAAGAAAATATAGTAAATACTAATATATTCAAGCAAAATATTCAAGGTAAAGAAGTTTGTCTAGTGGTAAAACCTTTGTGTAACCATATATTTTTATTCCCTAATTTATTTTGGGTTGTATCATCTATTAAAAAAAAAATTATTATAAATATTTTTTTATTAAAAAGGATAAGAAGAGAAGCAATATAGCTTATACCTTAAGAAACTCATTTGAGAAAAAAAAAATAGCATCAAAATGAGATCTAGTACTTTATTTATCTTAGAACAATATAAAAATACAATTCATTAATCTAAATATTAGATGTAATTTTGAAGCATGTACAAACAACCCAACCACATTCCTTCAACTTGTAATTCTAAAACTATTCAGTTAGTCATTCAATTTAAGGAATTTAGGCCTAAGAAAAACCACCGATTGGTATTCAAAACAATGGAAAGACTAGTGCAAAGTTTTTTCCAAAATCTCAAGATAAAAATAAAAGTTAAATGCAATAAGATTCCACTACTCAAGCCATCACTTGTAGCGAAGTTGACTGGGGCTTGGGGTTTGCATCCCTCAAGGTCATAGGTTTGACTCCACTTCATAGTGGGAAATGCAACGATTAGTAATATTGTGTCAGTTTCTGCTCTACTAACCCAGGGTATAGGAATGGACTTTACCCCTAACCTCCTTGAGGTTAGATATTTTTATACCCAATAAATGTAGCGGAGTCGGCTAGGGCCCGAGGTTTTCTCCGTCGTGGTCACAAGTTCGACTCCGCTTTGTAGAGGGGAAGGCAAGGTTCAGTAATTGTGTGTTGTTCTTGCTCCACTGACTTGGGCATAGGAACGGACTTTGATAAATAAATAAATAAAAGATTCCACTACTCAAAGAGCACCATAGAGTCCCTATAAAAATTGTCTCTTTAACTTCCCAAAGTGGAGTGTCACTCTCAAGAAGACTAGTAAACTTTGAATGTCTCATTTTAATGCTCTTACAACCTCTCTAATAAAGTGTCTATAGGAACCACATGGTTCCCCAAATGGGCCATTATACTTACAATATTATAATATTAATGTGTCTAACTAGTATCCCAACAATACAATAATTTTCCAAATTATTAGTATAAGACTTTCAAGGTGTACAATGCACCTAGTCCTAACAACAACATTTCTCCATAGAATTTTTTCCATTAAGACAAACTTCATCTCTTGATCCCAAGCTTGATAGTTGGCAAGTGATAAGAGATTTCCACAATCCATAATGAATGTAAATGTTTCTTCTATATTTTATCCTTGTTAGTGTTAGAAGGCAAATATCTAACAATTAAATGCAGATTTGATCAATACAACACATAAAATTATAGCAGAAACAAGACAACACAGAGAATTTAACATGGTTCACCCAATCCGGGTTACATACATAAAACCACATTCATCCAATGATTTTATTATCCAGTGTAAAACATATTACAATCTCGCTAATAATGCCCTACTGCAACCCCCGTCCAAACCACTTATAACAAGCTTTAAGGAGCTTCTAGAATTAGGGTTCTTCAAAATCCTTTATTTTTTCTTTTGTTGGTGACGAAGCGAAAAATGGGAAAAAAAATTTATTGGGGGTTGCCACCCCCAAACCCACTTTTCAGGGGTTTTCACCCCTGAACCCCTGCCTAGGACCTAACCCAGCCCCAAACCTCGACAAGGATACATGAAGAGTGTATAGTATAGCATGATCAGTAGCCACATACCAACAATCTCCCAATTGGAGACTGATTAGGCTCCACACCAATCTCCCTCTTGGAGACTAATCCTGGACGACATCGCTACACTTATAACTCCCACTAGAAATAAGTACCTTGGACCCTGCTGCTCTATTATACTTTTAACCATGAAGACCAATTGAAGTTGAAGAGGAGCTTAGTTTCTCCCTTGTCACTGCCTTTGTAAGCATATTTGCTGGATTTGCATATGTATGTATTTTTTCCAGCTTTACCTAGCCATCCTCCAACATGATGGCACCTTCAAATTTTCAAAATTTGAAGTGCTTATATCTCTTCAATGCATCGACAAAGCCTAGGCTTACATCTTGTTGAATATTCACTAGAGGCCCTCTTTGCTAATTAATATTTTGCAACTCAAAACTTATATTGAAAATCCCCTTGGTGAGCATATTCATTTGGCATATGGTAACACACCTGCTTAGTTTCAGGCCCCCAAGATGAGTTTTGATGGGTTATTTAATTATTTTTTGACTGCAATTGGGTCAAAATTGGTGTTTTGGAAAGTTTTGAACTTTGCAATTCTAAGGGAAACCCATTTCTCATTTTGGTCCAAAACATCTCCATCTCTATTTTTGTCAAAATAAGAGATCATATGATGCATTATTTTAATGCATTTCAATTGCGGCAAAGGCATCTGATAGGCCAGTTTACAAAGGAGGTCCTACAAATCTCCTGATGATGCAAGTTTTGAGTAAATGGATTTGCTATAAATAATTGATAATGTCCCTACGCAAAAATTTATTGCTCCAAGTGGGACCATTTGTGAGCATCAAAATTATTTTTTCCTCTTTGCAACTTCAAAATTTTGCAAGATTTAAAGCATTTTTGGTGTTTTAAATGTTAGGGGGGGTCTTTGAAAGCATTTTTACATGTTTCAAGATGGCATACAAGTAAAAAATTTACACCCAAAGCCTTTCGCCGCCAGCTTGCCAGAATTTTGGAGAGGTTTTGAGAAGGGTGCGAGCTAGTGGGGAAGCCACTTTTTGGCTCTTTTGAGGCTGCCCAAAGCTTGTTTATAGATTAAATAAGTGTCTTATCCCTATTTGAACACTTCGAGGAGGTTTTGGAGCATTCAAATTGAAGAAATTGGTTGATATGAGGCTCTAAAATAATTAGAAATTGTTTTACACGCCCAACTACAACAAAAAATGACAAGTACATGATTGCAAATCCATTTGCAACCATTTCTCACACCTTAGAAATGTTTCTAATGTTGTTTGAATAGTTTTCAAAATTCCATTCAAGACAAAAATTCCCAGCAATCATTTCTAATGACTGGCACATGGTTCTTTTGCAATGACAACCATTTAAATGTTCTCTCTATATTGGAAAGTGAATGAGGGGGATCTAGAATTTGTTTCAAGTAAAAATGGTGATGTAAAAGTTGGAAACTCAATTAAGAAAAAATTGGTTGCATTTTATCATTTAAATTAAATGTCAAGTCAATTGCAGGTAAAAAAAGATTAAATTGAAGGCTTTGTGGATTAATTTGCAAAGTTAAAATACAAGATGAAAGCAAATTTTAACTACCAGTAAGTGGGTTTTTACCCAGGAGTGATATTTTTCACTTACAAGTGAAAATGGAGCCAGTAAATGACTTTTTATAGGCAGGTTAAAAAGATGCACAAGATTTGCAAGTGAAGACAAAAGAAGAGAGGAAATGGAGAGTAAAGAGGCATTTTCTAAATGTCATTCTGTTACAGAATCAAGGGAATTGAAGATGCCATGTGTCAATGGTGGATTCTTTTAGGGCTTCTATCTTCTCTTCTCTTCTCTCTTAAAATGTAATTTGTGGTTTCATTTGCAGGGGATCCATTTTTCTGAAAGCTCTATAAGGCAAGCAAAACTTCTAGGTAGATTTGTAAAACTAGGATGAATTGTAACTGAGTCATTAATATAAAGTGTTTTGTGTTCTGAATTATGCTTTCATGTTTACATTTTAACTGATAATTGTCTACATGGCTGAAATGTAATGCTCTTTTGAATTCAATAATCAAAGATTATCTGGGTTTTTTCATGCATATTTATTGCATTTGAGTTGCAATTGTTATTACTATCTATTTTGTGAATGATGTAATTTCTTTAACTAATGTCAATTGCATATGTTATTGCCTTTTGTTTTGTGGATGGGGTAATTGCTCAACAAATGTAATAGGGATATTATGTTTTCAGGCGGATTTGTAAGAAGGATTATCAAATAAAGCTTCAGTGGTCTTGTTGTCATAATGTGATAACATTAGAAAAGATCTTCAAAACATGTCTAACACTGTAGGATGAAGTGTTGGTTATAAGACTTTGTAGCCCTCTTTTGGCACTGGTCAATCTTTATGCATCTATTGTTTTAAGTTTGGTCCCAATTCTTAAGATTAAAAACCGTTTCAATTTTGTATTCTAAGTTATGTATGACATGTTCTCCATCTTGGTTGATGAAATTCATTCAATGTCATAGCCAATGTTGAATAATATTTTATGTTTCTTAGCACAATTTAGTGAGAGCATTATCTATTAAGCAATACCTTGTTTAGTATGTGTTTAAGTCTTTAGGTGTTGCTAAAGGGTCACCCCCTAGGTCCTACAGAACCTAAAGAGCAGGGGAAATGTGTTCTAATTCCATTTCCTGTTAGTTGGCCAAATCCACCATTGATTCTGATCATTAAAAAATAGTTAGTCTATAGGATTCATTGGTTTGATCGATTTGAAAAACTAGCAGAATGGTGACTCTACTGGAGAGAAGTAGAGAAATGCCCATTTGCATAGAGTCAGGCATTTGGTGGATTTGAACATCTTTTTTTAGATAATTGAGAAGTTCTTGGACCTATAAAGGATTTGTTGTAGCAAAGATCAAAGGATTTGAATGTGACTCTGTTGTTAGATGATACCCAGAACGAGATTTACTCTTGAAGTTTATTCCTCTGTGAGAAGAGGTGGTGACTTTGTCCAAAGAACTAGTTGAATTGTGAAGAAGATTTCTAGATTTGCAAAATTTGCAGTCAGGAAGAAAGGTTAACAACTGCTATAAGTTCTAGGTATTCTCATAATTCTAAAGCAAGCATTATTATGTTTGAAAGAAGTTTATGAGAATTTTCAAGACTTGAGATCATAAAGGGTTCCCTATTAGATGAAATTGCATTAAGACAAGGATAATAGTAGTTTTTTTCATACTTCTAATGTGTAATATCTGTAATTATTTGAGATGTCCTACTTTTTAATTCTACCTTTTAGAAGATTTCCCAATGAAACATCAAGTAAAAGTATGTAAGGAAAATAGTTTTTACCATGCCCTCAAAGGGATTTCTCTATTGAGAGGTACATGCCATTGGTTTTTAGTGGCATTAAAGGTTTCCCAAACTTGATTCCTAAAAATGTTAGGAAATATTTGCCCAAATTCACAGGGAAAAGTTCAGAATTAGCCTCTAAACATTTGCAAACATTCATGGGTGTGATGGGGGATTATGAGGTAAACCATAAGGATGTTCTCATGAAGCTTTTTGTTTAGTCTTTGAAGGATGATGCTAGAGATCGGTTCTCATATTTACTAGCATGTTGTATAGCTTCATGGAATCAATTTATGACAGCCTTTGTTGGACAATTTGGTGAAAGGGTAAATCTAAGTGTAGTGAAGAATTTTTTTATGGAAATCCATATAAGTGAAGATGAGTTGGTTCCTGTTTTCAATCTCCGATTTACAAAGGAAATAAGGGAAATTCCAAAAAATATGCGACCAAATGATGTTGAGTGTTTGGTTGTGTATCTTGGTGCATTTGATAGCAAGATGATCTATCTATTAAGGGATAAAGAGTCTGCAACATTGCATCAAGCATATCAAAATTCCATGGATATCGAGAACAATTTGAAATACTCAATGATGAAAGGGTATTTGGCTGCAAGTGTTGGTTATCCCAACCCACCTCATGCAAATAGAATTCAAGGATCAAATAGAAGAAATGATTGTCAAGATGACAATGCTTCTGTTATGATTTCTCCATCATCACAGTATGAAGATCACGGTGAGCTCCAAGTTGAACGTCAACAAAATTTGAGCAATGTTGATCAAAAGTCTTTTGTACAAGAATTGTATGAAATGAAGAGAGATGAGGGAGAATCACCATATAAACTATTTTTGATATTTTTGGATGCTTTGATAGAAGTCCCCAAAGATTTTAGACCTAAGGATTCCATGTGCATTGATTTGTTTTGTGAGATTTATGAATCTGAGCTGAGTACTTTGCTAGAGGAATTGAAGCCCCATAGCTTTGACCAAGTACCTAATTGGATAAAGACTGTAGAATCAGCCAAGTGTGATTATGTACAAAATGTGGATTCTCAAAATGGAGACAGCAACTGTCCTCTTGAGAAAAATTAGACAACAATGCAAACAAGTGAAGAGAATATGTCAGAAGATGAAAATTGTAATAAACTCACAAATAACACATCTACAGAGCAATATGGCAGTGATGAAGAAAAAGATAAATGGGATGATAATAAAGTAAACATGCAAGAATGCTTCTCTTGTGATATCTCAGATGATGAAGAAGTAAATGAGACACCAGGTGTTACTCCATGTCATGACGTGATTAGTAATTACAATGCATGTGTTGTTGATATTCCATTACAAACCAATGATTATGATCCTAAAAGTGCAGCCTCAATCATTCATTCTAAAGATTTTGAACATGGTTTGTGTAGTGATGACTTTTCTTGTGATGAAAATCATGATGAGGTTGATATTTTTGATTTCTCCTCCATAGATTGTGATTGCTTTTATGAGGATGATATGGAAGCATATTCCTCAATTGAAGAATGCAATGGTATAGATGATCATGATGTCACTTGTCTACAAGTGAAGGAACAAATTGCATGTGGTGAATACCTAGAATGTAATTCAGATTTGCTATTAATGGAGCATGTTCATTGTGTGAGTGAGGCAGAATTTGAAGATAAATATGTGTATGATCAATATGCTGATTTGGAACATAATGCTAAATATGATAAACATGTTGATAAATGTGTGTGTACTCTTGTTGCTCATGATTGTTTGTATGAAGCAAAGATGGAAATGTTTATGATACAAGAAGAGCATGATGATGAAATAATGGATTCATTTTGGAATGATCAAGTAGCACATTGTGAGAAATATATGGATTTTGAGTCAACACTATTACCCATGGATGATATTGAAGAGCTTGTTGATTCATATGACAATAAAGTTGCAGATTGTGTCGATACTACAAAAATTCTTGATCCATGTGTAGAGCAACCAATAAAGGAAAATAATGGTGAATCTCATGTTAGTGACTATGAGGTTGAGCACAATTGCTTCTTGTTTGATGCTCTTGATCTTCAAAGTGTGCACATGGACATGTTCTCATCCCTTAAGGAAAGCATTTATGTGAAAGAAAATTAAGATTTTGGTTCTATTGCTAATGAGGAGTTTTCATCTAGCAATGAGTCTTTCACTTTTGGGTTAGCACACATATCAACTGATATTGCACATGAAGATACCAATGGACATGGGTGTCCTTTCGTTGTCCTTGATGATGTTGAATTGCTTGAGCCTACTCTTGAGGTATTTTGCATTGAGCTAAATGATGATGTGAAGATTGAATCAGAATCTGTTATTGAACTTGAGATGAGTGCATCTACTCATATCCTGGATGTTAATGATGCATATGATCCCTATTTCTATGATACCAAGGTGTGTTCTAATATACCTAAACTAAAATGTCAAAAATTGTGTTCACATTGTAGTGATCAATATAAGGATGCTCCAAAATATGCATCTTTTATCTTTGACATATACAAAGATGATTTGCATGACACACAACAAGTTTATGAGAGCTTTTAGCTTGATGTGCAAACTGATTTTGATGTCTAAGTTTGTGATGCCAAAGATCAAATGGATTATGAATGCTTCTATTTCTCAATTCAAGTGAGTGAGAATTTAGTGGAACATGATGATAAGTTGGCCAAGGTAAAATGTCACAGTGATTATGATTTTCAGTTAGTGTCTGATTGTATGTTGCAAACTAACAGAATTATTGGTGACATTGGAAAGCACAGTGATATAGTGAGACATGTAAATGACTGAGCTAGTTTGTGGGTAGTTCATGACAATGTTTTCAGATTTGGCCTATGGAACATAGCAGAGAATAAAGTGTTTGACAAGGGTAAATATTGACTTCACATTTTTTATTTGGTGTCCTGGGGTCACCAAGTGAAGTTGAAAAATGAGGTTGAATAAAGGAGCAGTTTGAGAACACTCAATGGACTTAGTATTTGGTCTACTCCCCAGATATCTGGAATCTCGCCATGCCCGCAAGGGGCATGCGTCCCTGAACATGAGTCACTAATGTCACCTTCAAATTTTCAAAATTTGAAGTGTTTATATCTCTTCAATGCATCAACAAAGCCAAGACTTGCATCTTGTTGAATATGCCTCAAAGGCCCTCTTTGTCGATTAATATTTTGCAACTCAAAGCTCATATTGCAAATCCCCTTGGTGAGCATATTCATTTGGCATATGGTAACACGCTTACTCAGTTTCAGGGCCCCAGGAAGAGTTTTGATGGGTTATCTAATTGTTTTCTGATTGTAACTAGGTCAAAATTGGTGTTTTGAAAAGTTTTGAACTTTGCAATTCTAAGGACAACTCATTTCTCATTTTGGTCCAAAACATCTCCAACTCTATTTTTTCAAAATCAGAGATCATATGATGCATTATTTTAATGCATTTCAGTTGCGGCAAAGGCATATGATAAGCCAGTTTATAAAGGAGGTCCTAGAAATCTCTCGATGATGCAAGTTTTGAGAAAATGGGTTTGCTCTAAATAATTGATAATGTCACTATGCAAAAAATCATGGCTCCAAGTGGTCTCGTTTGTGAGCAAAAAAATTTCACTATTTTGCTAGCAAGAAAATTAATTTTTCCTCTTTACAACTTCAAAATTTTGTAAGATTTAAAGCATTTTTGGTGTTTTAAATGTTATGGGGGTCTTCAAAAGCATTTTTACATGTTTCAAGATGAAATACAAATCAAAACTTTACACCCAAAGCCTTTCCCCGCCAACTCGCCAAAATTTTGGAGAGGTTTTGTGAAGGGCGTGAGCTAGCGGGGAAGCCACTTTTTGGCTCTTTTGAGGCTTCCCAAAGCTTGTTTATAAATTAAATAAGTGTCATATTCCTATTTTAACACTTAGGGGAGGTTTTGGAGCATTTAAATTTAAGAAATTGGCTGATATGATGCTCTAAAATACTCAGAAATTGTTTTACACGCCCAACTGCAACAAAAAATAACTTAAATTGTTGCAAATCCATTTGCAACCATTTCTCACACCTTGGAAATGTTTCTAATGTTGTTTGAATAGTTTTCAAAATTCCATTCAAGACAAAAACACCCAACAATCATTTCTAATGACTGACACATGGTTCTTTTGCAATGACAGCCATTTAAATGTTCTCTCTATATTGCAAAGTGAATGAGGGAGATCTAGAATTTGTTTCAAGTAAAAATGGTGATGTAAAAGTTGTAAGCTCAATTAAGAAAAAAATTGGTTGCAAGTAGAATGAATATGCAAGTCGTTGCAGGATAAGTATTTGACAAAATGTCAAACCATTTGCAAATGAAATGGCTACATATTTTCCATTTAAATTAAATGTCAAGTCAATTGCAGGTAAACAAAGATTAAATTGAAGGCTTTGTGGATTAATTTACAAAGTTAAAATGCAAGATGAAAGCAAATTTTAACTGCCAGTAAGTGGGTTTTTATCCAGGAGTGATTTTTCACTTGCAAGTGAAAATGGAGCTAGTAAATGACTTTTTACAGATAGGGTAAAAAGATGCATGAGATTGCAAGTGAAGACAAAGAAGAGGGAAAATGGAGAGTAAAGAGGAATTTTCTAAATGCTATTTTGTTACAGGATCAAGAGAGTTGAAGATACCATGTGTCAACGGTGGATTTTTTTAGGGTTTCTATCTTCTCTTCTCTTTTCTTTTAAAATGTAATTTGTGTTTTCATTTGGAGGGGTTCCATTTTTCTAAAAGCTTTGCAAGGCTAGTAGAAGTTCTAGGTAGAATTGTAAAGCTAGGATGAATTGTAACTAAGTCATTAATCTGAAGTGTTATGTGTTCTAAATTATGCTTTCACGTTTACATTTTAACTGATAATTGTCTCCATGGCTGAAATGTAATACTCTTTTGAATTCAATAATCAAAGATTATCTAAGTTTTTTCATGCACATTTCCTACATTTGAGTTGCAATTGTTATTACTATTTATTCTGTGAATAGTTTAATTGCTTTAATTAATGTCAACTGCATATGTTATTGCCTTCTATTATGTGGATGGAGTAATTGCTTAACAAATGTAACAGGGGTATTATGTTTTTAGGTGGATTTGTAAGAAGGATTATTAGATAAAGCTTTAGTGGTCTTGTAGTCATAATGTGATAACATTTGTAAAGATCTTTGAAACATGTCTAACACTGTAGGATGAAGTGTTGGTTATAAGACTCCATAGCCCTTTTTTGGGATTGGTCAATCTTTATGCATATGTTGTTTTCAGTTTGGTCCCAATTCTTAAGATTAAAAACCATTTCAATTTTGTATTTTGAGTTATGTGTGACATGTTCTCCATACTGGTTGATGAAATTCATTCAATGTCATAGCCAATGTTGAATGATATTTTGTGTTTCTTAGCATAATTTAGTGAGAGCATTATTTGTTAAGCAATACCCTGTTTAGTATGTGTTTAAATCTTGGCTAGGCAAAGGTGTGCTGACAGCTTTTTTATTTTCCATATGAAATATTTGCAACACCTTTTCAACATAATCAGCCTGAGATAAAAAAAAAAAAAAACCATTTTTTGTTTTTCCTAACTCTTGTAATCTTCATACCAAGGATTTATTTTGTTGCCCCCAAATCCTTCATAGCAAATAAATTTTCTAATTGTTGTTTTAACTCATTTATGTGATCCATGTTAGACCCCACTACAAGCATATCATCAACATATAAACATAAAATAATGTAGCTATCATCATCCAACCTCTTATAATAAACACAATAGTCTGAATTACATCGAATGTAGCCATGCTTAGCCATAAAGCTATCAAATTTAATATACCATTGACGAGGTGCTTGCTTCAAGCCATATAAACTTTTATTCAATCTGCACACCAATTTCTCCTGACCTTTGACCTCAAATCATTGTGGCTATTCCATATATATTTCCTCTTCCAAATCACCATGGAGAAAGGTTGTTGTAACATCAAGTTGTTCTAAATGCAAATCTTCAGCATCCACAATACTTAAAACAATATGAATAGAAGTCATTTTAACAATTGGAGAAAAGATTTCATCAAAATTAAAACCCTTTTTCTATGCAAATCCTTTTACAACTAATTTGGTTTTAAATATTTTCTTACCTCCATCCTCCTCTTTTAGCCTATAAACCCATTTGTTTAGTAAATCCTTTTTACCTACGGGCAACTTGCATAATTCCCAAGTCTAATTTTTCAGCAAGGAGTCCATTTCTTCTTCCATTCCATACTCCCACTAAACCTTGGTATCCGCCTGCATAGCTTCATCATAACATCCTAGTTCACTAGCATCAGTTAATATAATAGAATACAAAGAGGGAGAAAACCTTTTTGAAGGTCTACTTATCCTTTAAAATTGTCTAACATTCACTGGAGTTTGTGGTATTTGTTGATGTTGTTGTTGTAGAGCATTAGGAACTACTAAAACATCGTTGTTTGGTGTATCATCCAGCACTACATAATCATTTTAATTCTTCTCATGTTGTTGCAAATGATCTTTGTACAACACTTTCTCATTGAATATGACATCCATGCTTCTCATAATTTTTTATTTTAAAAATCCCAAATCCTATAACCAAATTTGTCAATGTCATATCCAATAATTATATATTTCTTTGATTTTGCATCAAGCTTGGTTCTATTTTCATAATCTACATGTGCAAATACTTCACAACCGAAGGTCTTGAGAAAAGAATAACTCACCTTCTTACCTGTCCATGCTTCCTCTGGAATACCATAACCCAAAGGATTGGAGGGACCTTTATTGATTAAATAAACAACAGTCACTATTGTATTTGACTCCAAAGTCTGATGAATGTTTGTTGAAATACCGACAAACTATTGTTGAAATAGCAATGAAACACTCATATAAATTTTGTCACTATTTTTTCATTGCTTTTTCAACGAACTTTTAAACGTTGAAAAAGTGACGTAGCATCGCCAGTCATCACCATGGAAAATGGAACCAATGTTCGTCGGAAAATCGACGCAAACTTCGTCTATCTAGCGATGAAAAATAACCACAACACAATGCAAACTGCATCTTCGAAAGCGTCGAAATAACATCAAACATTCGTCAAAATTTTGATGAGCATCTTGCAACAAACTATAAAACTTCCGACGAAATTGTTGTACATGCGATGAAAATATCGTTGCATGTATAGCAACTTCGTCAGATGTTTTATGGTTCGTCGCAAGGTGTTTGTCAAAATTTTGATGAATGTCAACAGTTTTAAAAAGAAAAATTATTCGTTCAAATGTATGTTATTACATACATTTGAACAAATTTTGTAATTCCTCTTTTATCTCCAAATTCCTTTCAAGCAATATTTTTATTTCTTGATGTAATTAAATTTTAATATTCTTGATCTTCTATAAACCAAGATTTTAGATTTCTTTTTAAAGTAAAGCAATTCACAATTTTAGTTTAAAGCTCTCTCTTTGTTTATGTTCAATGAATCTTTTATTTATATAAAGTAGATTAAGAATTTGATTATTAAAATAAGTTGTTTAATTAATATAAATATTTTCTGTTATACATTGAAAAATGATGCAAATTTATTATACCCTTTAACCTTGGTCCAAATTTATATTTTATTGTAAAGAATACTCTCACCAAAAACCCTTTACAAAAGGATATCGATTACAGTTTGACACAATTGAGATTAAGAATAATCAATACTTCATATTGAAGAAAAAGAATAATACATCAAAGTCACAATTGTAGTCAAAACATATTAAGAAAATAAATGAATTCTCTATCTCTCTCATGATGGTTTCACTCTATATCCCTATGCGTTGGTTTGTAGTTGCTTTTCTTAATTCTTAGTGAACATCACCTGTGGTTGGTCTACAAAACAAAATAAAATAAGAAAAGCCATTATATTTCATTCTTAAAAAGTATGGCTATAAATAACTTTACACACAAGAATTTAAATTAGTTTTTATAACAATAAAAAAAAAATCTATGCATTTATCAAAATAGAGCGACATTAATCTACTAACAAGTATAACTCAACAAGAAATAAGATCCTCTGCATTCAACATTAAAACATTAAAATTGACTATTAAGAAACATTTTTTTAATAAAATATTTTTACATTTTATAAATAAAAAAGCAAATTAAAAAAGAAAAAAAAAATCTTAGAAATATTTAATTATTTATAATAAAGAATGAATAAGAACTTACAGGCCAACAAACACTTTGAAGGAATCATAGATTCCCCATTATGCTCCAGTAAGTGTTCCAACCATAAGAATTCACAAAGGAAGCCCTCAAGTGCAAAGACCTACAAGCCCCATTTTTTCCACAGCCTGCACCAAACCACATTGTAAGGATCCCCACAAACTTGTATTCATTAGATTTTTTTTTAATGATTGAATAAAAATTTGGGTGATAAAAAGCCACATCTCCAAAGTTTAGATGGGACCAAATCAAACAACTTAAAGAATTAAAAAATCAAATTTATAAAAGTTATAAATTCTCCTACCTGAGCCACAGTAGCACCCTTAGAATTGTTAAGAAATGATACAAGGTTATCTACAGGGTGAGAAATGATAGCACTTAATATTCCAACAATATATCCTGCTCTGAAACTCACACCCACTTGAACTGGGGTACTACATTGCTCCTTTGGTGTAGGGATAACATGCTTGTACAACAACTCTATTGTGTTTTCAAATGATGCAAACTTCATCATTGTGTCTGCAATGAGAATCCAAATACATAAAAAAAGCAATTCGATGGTAATTCTTTTAAAGCAAACAACATTCTCTTTATAAAACTAGTGATAGAAGTACTAACACACCAATTTGCATAGTATTTATCTAAGCAATTAAAGATAATCTATAATAGAAACTGTCATGGAGTTTGTAAAAATAAATCAATTTAACCCATGCTATGGTGAGACAATGCCCTGTAATAGTGCATGCTTCCACAGTGAAAGTGAATTAGGCATAACTTATACCACTATCTTGAACATGCCATTTCATTAAAATCTTAGATCTATAGTAGATCTAAATTGGAGAATTCAAGGAATTTGTAAAAGTAAATGATTTTTTCCCTTTGCAAAAAATTTGTAAGACAATGAACTTAATAGTAAACAATGTTGTCATTAGAATTTTAGATCCGTAACCTATTTTAATCATTTTACCACTTAACTAACCTAAAGAGGAGATTTGGACAAGGAATTAAAACCAACAAAATATCATCTAAATTTAGGTCTGACATCCTCTTATTCTAATGGATTCACTTAAATGTGTGGCTAATTTGGGAATTGTGGGTGCAAAGGAGGACTAGCTCACTTATGTTTAACCCAGATGCATCATCAATGTTTGCTTATTCATATATTCAAAGGCATTGTCAAGCAACAATCAATTTTGGACTACAAAGGAGTTCACCCCAACTACACTACAGGACACACCTCTTGAAGCAAAATAACAGAGCTTACAAAAGAATTTAGACTATAAGGAGCATGTATCAGGCTAAGCTATAAAGGACACTAAAGAAAAGAAAAAACTTACAAGGAATTTGACGAGCCCAGTGGTCCAATGCCCTTGTACAAACTGTCATCCAAAGAAGAAAGTGATGAGATTACATTAATGGTGGAAAATTGTTTAAACTTAAAACATATGCAACATATTTGTTTGTGTTGGTAACATGTTATATAATTCCAAGAATTTGAAGGGAAATGAGAAGAATGAGAAGGAATTAACTTGAATGAAATCGACAAGGGATACTGCTACATGGAAAGACAAAAAGCTTGCAATTAGAAAGACTTCAGAGACCTTCAATGCAAGACTGTTCCCAAATGACTCACAAGCACCACATATTGAAGAGGGGTCTTGAAGTTCAAATCAAAGTTCATAACATAGTTGTATGCAGACAAATTCATTTGTCAAAGTCTCAAAATCTTTAATTAAGAAAGAAAGTTGACAAGATGAGCTAAACAAGAACCATTTTATTGTTGATTTCTAGGAGTGGTTTTAACTTACCCAAGCAGTCCCTCTAATCCGACTAATTTGGGGAGGCAATCAGACAAGCCTTTGGAAAATCTAGGTTGTGTTTGCACCCTCACTTTTAC
This sequence comes from Sequoia sempervirens, assembly GCA_007258455.2. Taxonomy (NCBI): domain Eukaryota; kingdom Viridiplantae; phylum Streptophyta; class Pinopsida; order Cupressales; family Cupressaceae; genus Sequoia; species Sequoia sempervirens. The sequence continues at coordinate 404,230,707 of VDFB02000003.1, read as the reverse complement.
TACCTCAAAAGGACAGAGAGCAACATTAGCAATAACCTCTACGAAAGCAGAGCCTGCTAGGTAGATCAATGTCTTGTACTTTGCAGCATACTCTGCGCCTGCAATAAATAAGTAATATTTCTTAAAGAACTCATAGAATCCATATTTGAAGGTGCCTTGTGCACTGTACCCCAAAAAATTTGGAGCCCATCCCATAGAAAACCCCTTCAATCCTTCCTCTCTCAGAATTACTCGAAAACCAGAAGAGACATTTTTGTATTTTGTAGGATCAATCTAGGCAAAATAATGTACACACATATGTTATAACAATTAAATCAATCTATCAATTCAAGCCCACAATCATTCAAGGACAAAAAATACTATAACAGAATAGTGGTACTATATTAATTCCTTTTTCTTCCTTAAATTTTGGGTCTACTTCTACACCTCTCTTTAGGTATATCACTAGCTATAGTTTGCATTACAACAAATCTTCTCATCTAGACATGTATTAAATTAGAGTTCAAAATAACTGATGGTTTGAAATAAGTCAAATTCATGTATGAATTAGAGTTATTTGTATGGAAACTCCTTGCCTCAACTACTTTATTATATAGATGTTTCATTCAGACAAAATTAGTTCATGTATTGACATGTTATAAAAATGCAGTGACCAGGATGCAGCCCACTTGGCAAGCATCGTGTTGAAGCTTCTCTTACATGCTAATTATCTCATTGAGTACTAAATTAGAGTTATTTGTATGGCAACTCCTTATCTCAACTTCTCAGTATATTTAATGGGGCCTTCTTCTCTTAAGTTGATATAGGTGTTCCATTCAGAAAAAATCAATTCATAGAATGGATAGGACAGGATGCAACCCACTTGGACGGCATTGTGATGAAGCTTCTCATACATGTTAATTGTCTCATTTTGAATGAAAAACAACTAGAAGCATGAGGTACCATTTGAATGAATTAAAACTCTTCATAAAAACCACGTATGCAGGTTAACGTCAGCAAAACCAAGTAATTGATATTCTCCCAAGGAAATTTCTTTCAATGCAGGCTATTGAATTGATGAATACTTGTCATCCTCCTTTTGACCTTTTTTTCCCTAAGTCAAGACTATCAACTTTTACTGTGATATCATTGTATTTTCCTGGTCCATGTAGTTTATTTTTTGCTTATATGTAGGTTTGCTTGGCATAGTAATAGCCTTTGTCAGTGCATGTTCAGTGATACTATGTTAAAATTTTAAAGCACTTCTCTGCAGTGTTGGTCTAATATATGTAATTTGATTTTGCACATTGGTGGTTTGATGTTGTCCAAGTTTTTCAAACAGCCACCCTTATTTCAAGTAACATATATTACCAACCCAATATAGTTGTGTTTGCTCAAAAAGAAATATAATTCAGAACTTTGTCGCTCTAGTACAAAAAAGTACTTTTTTATTACTAATCCAATCTACTTGTGTTTTCTACAAGAGAAAAGTAATTCAGGGCTTTGTCATTGAAGTAGAAAAAAATGCTTTAGGGATTGTTCTTTCCTTCTAAGTCGGCTATATTTGAAAAACCATTCTTTCTTGGAAAGAACATCTTCTGGAAAAAATCCCATGCTATCTAAAAACTCTCTTCTCTTTCTATGCAGAATGTGCTACCAGATCTTTCTATGGCTTGATTACAGATGATCTATCTACTAGCACTTGCAGCCGGGGGAGCTGCAAGGAATACGCCGATAGTTTTCTATAGTTTGCTGAGCATTATTTATATCTGAACATTATAGTCCCTGTGTTTGCTGAGAATGGAATCTGCTGAAAGTACAAAAAAACAAATAATATTGAAATCAGACATTTTGCTGATTACCTAATCCGCAAGGAAAGCCTTAATGTTGATCCTACAACTGGGGAGTTTTGTCAACATTGACTGAAACAGGGGACTCTGTATGTTGAAATAAATTTTATTTACCTCAAACTTGTCTGGTTTACCTTTAGTGGTTGCTATATTGAAAGACAGGATCATTTTTTTGCTTGTTGCTGCTTAACCCTTCTTGCATTCATTTTCCATAGAACATTTTGGATAAAATTTTGCTAGTGCTTCATAATTGGTGAACACAACTTCTAAAATACTGTGCTAAATGGTTAAAAGTTCTAAATTTACAATTGATGAAAAACACTACAGGAAAAAAACGTGACTTATGCATTGGAAAAACACCATTTTGCTTTAATATTGGAATAGTTCCTCTAATTCATCTCATTAGAATTGTAATTACATATTTACATACATAGATCTGCAGGTCACAAAACTAACTAGTTTTTTGCCCAGGAAAGACTACTTGAAGCCTTCTTCCAACACTTAACTTTATCGATTCATATCACACCACAAAAATAAATTATTTGTCTAATCCAAATGATTTTTATGCTATTGATGCTGCAATTTTCTTTATGCCATATGAAATCATTTTCATGCTCACACTTCCTGAGAATCTGACTAAGAGCATCGAGCTTGTGCCTAAAAGTCTACATCCAAGAATCTTTGCCTGAAAATAAAAGATTCACACGCATGCATGTGCATATAATTTGAGCATGTTAGAAGACATTGAATGGTAACAAATTTACAAATGCCTGAGAAAGGCAATACTTACCAGGTCACAGAATCTGTATAATACGTGCAAATTAATTTTTTGAGTTTTTGAAACAGTATGTAAATATCTGTAGAAATTACAAAAAACTGTATAAATAATAAATATATGAAAAAAATTACCAATATCTGTACACAGTGACATGCTGTACATAGATGGTTTTGGTTAATGCTTGAGACGATGGAGAGGAGCTATTTGATTCCTGCACATTATGGAGTATAGTGATTTTGTTATGTCAGTATTCCTTTTGTTGGTTAAATGATATTAAATTAATAGAATGTAGTTGTGTACCTGTTGTGGTTATAATGAAAGAGTTTGTAGCCGCGCTTCCTCTGTTTTCCTGATAATGGTATAAGGGTTGTTTTTCATCCGGGAATAGCGGTCGAATGAGAATGGTGGTTCTATTCGAAGATCGTTGATTGATTTGACCCTAGAGATAGCTGTAAAAGTGAGTCCTTGTCTTTCGACTTTTCCTATATCAATTGTTGCTTTTTTTAGTGTTAGCCCTTGAGATTTATGTATGGTTATTGCCCATGCCATGGATAGTGGTATTTGCCTACGGCTGCCAATAGATATGGGTGTGATAGGTATGCATTTTGGTTCATTTGGGTTCCATGGTGGGCCATTGTACTCATCGAAGCGGACCACCACGTATGAAGGTAAATCTGGTGGGTTGGATCCAGTTGGGTAAACAATTTCTTGTAATTCTCCAAGAGATCCATTGACAAGGCCTGCTTGAATCCATAAGTTTGTTGTTAGCATCACTCGTTGGCCTCTACACAGAAGGATCTCTTTTGGAAGTTGTTCAGAATCGTTATCAGTATTTGATTTTGTATGTGTTTGTATTGCGATGCATAGCGCGATAGGAAGATTTAATAGTTTGAGCATTTTTTTGTTATGTAGCGCGACTAGATCATTTGTGGAAAATAGGTGCATTGATTGGTTGAAATTTGTGTGCTTGGCATTTGATAGATGTTTGTTTGTGCGAGTCATTAGTAATTTCCAGTCTTCCTCAAGCGGTTCTGCATTATGCATATTTTGTAATGTGTGATGAAAGGCAATTTGGGTTTCAGAGTGTCCTTGTTGGCGAAAGCTTGTTTGTAGAGTAACGACTGTGGTGAATTGTTCCCATAGGAGTATTGCATTGGAGTGGGATGTGTAGATTGGTTTGTCCATAACAGGGGGGAGTTGTGCTAGGTCACCTACAAGTATTATAGATGTGCCTCCAAAACACATATGTTGCTTGTGGGGGAAAGCTTCGCGCAATCTGGTATCTATTTTGAGTAGTGGTTTTGGGCCAATGAAGCTCATTTCGTCAAGTAATAGGTATTTGATGTGTTTCATCTCCTCTTGAAATAATGTTAGTGATTGCGCTTTTAGTTGTTGCATTTCTTTTATTGGAATTTTTAGGGCTGAATGTATTGTGGAGGCATTTATGTTGAATGCAGCGATCCCTGTAGGAGCAACGACAAGTAGGGGGTTTTGATTTTGTGGTGATAGTTTCCATAGTGCGTGTTTTATACAATGAATTAAATATGATTTCCCTGTACCTGCTGTTCCTTGTATTATCATGTGTAATGGTTGGTTTGAGGAGATGTTGTTATAGTGTTGTTTAATAATAGTGAGTGCAACTTCTTGTTTTGATGATAGCGGGTATTGTGGTTCAGCAAATTGGGGTGTGGATTGGTCGTTTTGTTGTGACTGTTTGTTTGTGTGTATGAAGTGTTCTGCAGCTTTATGTAGGTGTGGAGGAATTGTATGTGTATCCCATTTGTTGTTGTTGTCAAAATCACGTTTACCAAGCATTTGTAGGGTGTCTACATTTACGTGATTAGGAAGACCCATTTGTGAGAACAATTCCCATTCATGTAGTGGCAATGTTGTTTGTGTATCTGTTGGAGTGTCAATTTCGTCATCTTCTTCTTGGTTTGCTTCAGTGTTTACGATGCGGTCAACATGCCAAACAGAGTATTGGTTGAGATTCATCTCTTTCCAATGTGCAACAATCTCATCTTTATTGAGGCCAATGTCTGTGGGTATGTCACGGAAATGCTTGTATAGAAGTAGCTCGCTCCAACAAAATGTCTCAAACTATTCTGAATCCTCATTTGGAACACTATGAAATAGAGGAAAGACGTTTACGATTGCTTTGTGGTTCCTATGTGTCCACTTGCACCCTTTGCGAAAGGATGAGAAAGAGAAAGATTGGGCAGAGTCGATTAGTGTTATTGTTTCCATGTCTAGAGGTCATTGCATATAGCAATGCAGATAGTGTAATGGTAATGTATCTTGGTCGATATTTCTTCTAATTCGATGAAGGACTTTTCGACCAACATTTAGTGTGAAAAATGAGCGATTGCAAACAACCAGAGGCAATTTTTGTAGCATGTGGCAAGTTTCTTGGGCACCTATGTCACGGTCTGCAACAATATCTGTTATGAATTTTCTGTAGGCTGTTAGAGCATTGTCGGCTGGTGGTTGATGTTTACATATTCGTGTTAGCATGTCGGTACAGCTCTCAGACTTTCTTTCTGCCTGTGCTGCATATTTGGCAATGTATTTAAGGACATGTGTTTTTGAAATTACAGGCTGGCAATCCATATTAGCTCTCCATATTGAAAGCATGTCCAGATTGTGTATATTTAATCTGTCATCATTACGGGCAGGAGCATATTGCTTTTTGCCTGTTTCATCGCATGATAAGGTAGACATGGCGCATTCAGTCCAAGGGGCTTTGTACCGGCATGCTAGAGTTTGACCCTTTTTGCGTAGGCAAGTGCCTTCAGTACATTTTGTGTGTCTTTGGACACGGTTGAGCAAATCTTCGTAGTCATCAAGTTTATCTCTAGAGAAGATTTCTGGCGTGCTCAATAGGCAAGGGTCATCTTGTGTAGATCGATGTCGTGTGTTGTTTCTTTGAGATGGTGTGCGTGGGTTCCATGCGCTAACATACTTATCAAAGAATGCTTTTGCTTGTTCAACTTGTATGTTGTTATGCCAGTCAAGGTTGTCCATGTCTGGTGCATTGGTAAGCCAAATAAATCCATGTATGTGTCCAAAGCCTCGATGTTGCCATTCATATCTATACCAATAGTTTGTTGCATTTAAGAGCTTTTCTACTACTTCTTCACGAGAGATGGTGAACCTTCGGTGTAAGTATAAGGATGTTGTATGCGGGTTATTAACTATGTTTTCCACTCGAGTTTTGTTTGTTTGTGGTGTGCCTGAATTGCCATTTGGGAAAAGCCTGTGTAAATCTGGCCATTTAGTGTCTGCTGCGCTTAGTGTGATAAATAGAGTGGGTGAGCCAATTTGGTTGATCATGTTTGATAGCTCTCCTCGACACTTATTCCAATATGAGCGTGTTCCTCTTAGCGAAGAACCAAAGTGCATCAGTTGTTCAGCTAATTGACTATCGGACAATTGTTGCATATGGGTACGAAGGGTTTCAATGGTTGTTGGTATACAATCCTCTGCATTTTTCTTAACAAATACTGATGCAAGTCCTTGGCTACGATGGCGCATCATAAGGTTCAAAACAAAATACCGAAATCTTGGATGGCTTGCGAATCTAGAGTCATGAAATCGCATTAAGTGTAATATATATTTGTGTAGTTCGACTTGTTTATAGCGAGGTTGCATGTGCAATGCAGTGCCAGTTGGAAAGAGTGTAGGAAAAGCCATATCAAAAAGTCCCTCGGTATTGTATTCGTTGATTGGTGAGGAGTCCAATTCTGGCCATGGTATGATGTTGTCAGGTTCATCATTGACTTGTAGGCTTTTTTTAATGATTTCTAGCTCTGGTCGTTGATTTGGAAGTCTAGGCATGAAGGATGACGAATTGGTTAGCTCGCTTTCTAGCTGGTCGATATCAAGCAAAGGCGGTTGGCCTTGGTCATGTGCAAATTCGGTTTGAATATTTATGGAATGAAGCATGCTTGAAACATTTGTACTATTAGTCCGGAGTAGTGCTAGTGAGTCAGCATCGATTTGAACATCTATGTAGTATGGATCATGTTTGATTTTGTATTGTAATGCTGCATAGACACGTTTTCTGCTTACATAGCAGTCATAGTGGTCGCCTTGTGTGTGGAATCTACGAACTATTAGAACATCCAAGTTTGTCAATCTATGTGGAAGGTATTTTGCTATGGTTTTGATATCCTGTGGGAAACTGATTGTATGACCACTATATTTGTATTGGCCACCATGACCATGGGTGACTTGAATGAATGGACTCACTCGTGCTATTAGCATCTCTTCGACCTGGGTTAGGTTTTTTAATTCAGGTGGTTGTTGTCCTGGGTCCATGTTATTAGATGCTGAAAAACGATGTCTAGTTTTTTCTTGAATGCATCTACTACAAATGGGGCCATCAGATCTTGAATTGGTACGCATCCCGGGGTAGCGCTCACTACATAATGTGCATGTTTGTAAATTTGCTAGTGCATCTATCCTTGTTCGAAATCTTTTCGAGGCTGCAGTGAAGTTCTTATTTGTTTCATGGGAAGTCGTGGATATTGTTTGGGCATATTGTCCTATTGGGGGAGAGTGAGGATTGTTTGGTCTAGCACTACTTGGCTGGTCGATGGATTGGGGAGATTGTTGTTCCATTCGAAGCATGCGGCGTCGAATGCTTATTTCTTCTTTATGGGAGGCATAGTAAGCTTGGCCTCTTTGGGAAGTCATGGATGTTGTTTGGGCATATTGTCCTATTGGAGGAGAGTGAGTATTGCTTGGTCTAGCACTACTTGGGTGATCGATGGATGGGGTAGATTGTTGTTTCATTTGACGCATGCGACGTCGAATGCTTATTTCTTCTTTATGGGAGGCATAGTAAGCTTGGCTTCTTTTGCGGGACTTTATTTTTTGTGTTTCAGCAGATTCAGTTGGGTCATTTGTAGGGGTGAGGCTAGCCATCTAAAAAGGAGAATAGTAGGTTACCCCGCAAAATGAAAAAAACCTCTTCACCTAGGGTGAACACATATTGTAATAGACAAAGATTTGAAACATTAGATTAGAAACTTCACATTATAGTCAAGTTTTCAATTGCAAGTTTAGTAAAACAAATATTGAATATTGCGCAAAACATATAGCATATTATCAATACAAGAATTACTCAAGTTGGTAGATTGATGAAATGAATTGTAAACATTACTCTTACCGATTGACTTTACTTGTAGTTCAGCGACGTCCAAAATTATAGTGTCAAGTTATTTTATGCCTACACGTTGAGAAACAAAATATGATTAGTGTTGTTGTAAAAGATAAAACATTGTATCACATATATCCCATAAGCATATATACCATAGTTTTTATACCATAAGCATATGTCCGTTGTCTAAGAGAACCGATTCACATAGAGGAAACCAATGGTTGTCAATTACAACAAAGTCATTGGAAACTGCTACAATGGCAATTTGCTTGTCACTCAGGGGATATACAGCAGAAATCTTTTTTGTCCAAGACATAGTAGTCATGTTGATAAAAAACCAAACCAAATACATTCATTTCTTTGAAGATTACAAAGAAACATACTTCTCATTTTTCTGGAATAAGAATAAAATAGAGGACTAAAATAAAATGTTACAATTATGTGATATTACACTCTATTTTAATTGCAGTGGACTGTTAGTTATAATTGAATTTCCTTGTAAAAATGCAGAAATTGATAAAAAGTCACAAACAAAATAGCAAAAATCAATAAAATGACTGTTAAACAGAGTCTATTACCTCATCCAGGATGGGACGGCAAGGATGTGCACCTTCCTTCAATTAAACTACCAGTAACCACATGTTAAATTTTCTAAATAAATATAAAATCTTTCCTCCTGCCTGTTACTTTTTTTCCCATAAATTCCACAAGCAATTTCCCACAAATTTTAACATATATCAACCATGAATATATTTCTGCAATTTCCATTTATTTTCTGCTCCCTGGCTCTAACTTCAGATTTTAAGGTCACCTATTATAAGTGATATTTACTATTTCCAGTTCTCTGCATCATGTCTTCACTACATTTAGAAGTAATTACAGTTCTGTTCAGCATGATTCCTCAAACATAATCAAGACAACAGTAGATCCAAAGTTCCTCAAGATATAATTAGAGCTTTAAGGATCTTATTTCCAAGATGCTCCATGACATAATACTGCAGTTCGGAAGCAGTAGTTTTTTGGGGGATTGAATGCCGATATACAATGAAAGTTGGTACAAAGGGTACTCGTTACCAGAAGGGTGCAGTGAAGGAATTTGAACCTGGAAGCATTGGAATAACTAATGAGATATAGTTGTAATGTTATCTTGGAGGAGGAAATTAGACATGGCTGTGTGAATGGAACAACTGGCATCTGCTTCAAAACCTTAGGATAGACAAAGACATGCATGACCATTCTGCCTTGTAGTTTGGACTTTAACAAAGCTGTTAGTATGACATTTTTTGGGTTCCTACAATCTACATATGTGATGTACTTCCCCATGGAATTGGACCTGAAAGACAACAAATAACTGCTTTGATTTCCATTTTATTTTTTATGACATTAAGCAGATTCTACTGGGGCAAGGCTTGGGATCTTTCGAAAGCAGAAGTTTCGTTGTGGTATAACTTTTTGTATACTGAAGCAGAGAGTCACCATTCTTTCCTTTTATTGATTGGATGGGATCATAAAATTAATGTGTTATGTGCTTGTAGTTGTGGACTAAATCTTATACAATAATTTAATTGTACCTCCTGCCCTGGTAAGCTACCTTGATCTCAATAGAAGGAGATTTACTCAATGTGTATGAGAATACTCTATGTGCATTATTGGATTATAGTTTTTGATAATCCCCTAAAGTTTAGCTTACCGTGAATATGACAAATTTTTGATACAAGATAATTTCCAAAAGCCTTCTTCTTCATTCCATGGACTGTGAAGACTTTATGTTCTTAATCTGAAAACATCTGGCTATTTTACTAGCAATCAGATTGATCACCTCAAGCAATATTTGGTTGACCCCACCACCTTCACTACATTATTCAATAAAATGCCCAAAAGAATTGCCATTTAACATTTTATTATGAAGACCAGTCCCAATTCAATCCCATGCATACACTTTTGGAGCTACCTAATCTTAACTATTCTTCAATTCAAGTCCAAGCTAGGCAGTTGATGGAACATTGGAATGATTAAATCTTAAATTACATTAAGTGAAGGAATCCTGTGCGTGAGATCATGGGTTCCGTGCAGCATCTGTCAAAACTGGAAAGACTGGACATATTTGTAAACAGTTAAAATTTCTGATGTGGCAGCATTCTTTTAATTTGTGGCAAAACTGCAACCTTGGAACAGGGCATGGACATTTATTACAGCATAAATAAAGCAAGTTTTTTGTTAGATTTTACAGTTGCTTGGTGGACATGTTAGCAAAATGTAAATGCATATACATTAAGATAGACTCAAAGTACGCACTCAGAAAATAAAGATAACAGCAGAATGGCCCATACCAAGTACTATCTCAGCACCACAAGCTATCATCTAGAAAGCACAAGGAGGCTCTTACTACTACTAAGAAATGCCAGTAATCCTTTATGTCGTCACTGTGGTGGCAATAGCTTTGAAGTAAAACATCCAGAATGGCACAAGACCTAAGAATCCAAAAATCATATAAGATGGCGAGAAAGAACCCAATAAGTTAGCATGGAAAGCTGCTGTCTCCATTGTGCAACCTCAATCCATCTATGTACACAGGATGACTATGTACAGATATTTGAAATCTCTTTCATTTATTTGCAAATTTCTTTCATATATTTGTAATTTGTACAGATATTTTGGACCAGATAAAGTAGGTGCATCAAACATAAGACATTCTACAAATGAGAAATTGGAATACTTGACCGATTGATCTGTAAAGTATGATCAGAGAGCTTTCCAATTTAGTATTGAGGAGCTTAGATTTCTTGTAGGGATACAAAAAGTAGCCAGTTGTGCATAAGTTGTTAGAAGACATACTTACATTTTGTAGAGCATGTTTTATATACATATTTACAGAGCAAAAGTATACTAAACATTACTTAAGTAGTTGTAGAATGCTGTTTTAATGTAGTAAGATCCACCTTGTGAATAGTAGTCATCAGCATGTAGCTCACGTAGGAAAGTATAGAAAGAAGTCAACTTCTCACAAGTTGAATGGAAATGATCTAATGATATTTCCATTGCCTGAATGTCGGTCTCATTGACAGTTTGTACATTTGTAACAGTGCTCTTTGCTTCTTGTATGACGTCTCTGCAACTAATGGTTATGTTGCTTGCAAGATCTTCTATAGGATTTGTAGGAATGCCATTTGAATTCATTGATTGAGATGAATTCGTAGATAGATTTGGAGAACTCTCACTAGTTGAAATTTCTATATAATCTCTGGGTTGATAAGAGCTCTCCACTGCCTGAGTGAAATAAAATTGTAGAAATTGTAAACAGATAAAGCAGATCACCAATCTATAGTCAAAGTTGATACAATATTATATAATTATCATTTAGTTCAATCACATGTTTTATACATGACTCGAGATATCACTCCATATCTGTAATGGAATTCCAACTATCACAACCATCTAACTATCCTTGGAATAGTTACCAGTGTAGAATAAACCACTTGCAGATATTCTGAGTCAAGTAAATATCTACAGGTGAATAGCACACGAATGTTCCAACATATGTTACATAAGGAAAATTCAAAAAAACATGATAAGTACAAGCCATAAAATGAGTTTGCATGTGCTAACGGACATTTTTTTGTGCATGTGAATTTAAACCATCATAACAGAAAACTTTCAATAAGGAATATAAAAAACATTCAATCTTGAAGGGGAAGAAATTAAGACTATAACCCTATCGATAAATCATGTGTCATTGGAATTCACTCATCATTACCATTTGAAAGTGTTTTTACACAGTTATGAAGTAACCTTGTAAGAATGTACAAGTCTCATAGCTAAAATATTAAGTATTATCTATATTTGACATATCAAAGATTCGCTGTAGCAACAGCTTATTTTCCTCTTCAAAATCCAAGTTATCAATTTTGGTGATTGTTGCTTTTAAGCGTCCTTGACCAGCAGTTTGATCAGCTTCATATAAAGAGTGAAGAGATGGTTTTTGAATAAAGCTTGTCTAATTAGGGCTGCAGCAGTGATTTCTGCTTCGAGGTTGAATTGCAACATATATAAATCATTTGCAGAGATACCAAGGAGACTGGTAGCTGAATCCTCGAAAGCAACAGCCCACAATGTTCCAGTATAGTCTGCTAGCTTTATTTGGAGAACATACCTATAATTACAATCTGCCACTGTAACTTTACATTTTGAGCAATACCATGACTCATTTGCAGCTTCCTCAAGTCTTTTTTTACATTGTTTCCCTTCTGAGACAAGGGGACAAGCTGGATAGCAAAAAGAATTCGATTTGATAAATTGCACAGTTGCTTTCAAGATGCATTGGGCAGATTGGTTCATGTGGACGAAATGTTCTTCAATGTCACCAATTGTCTTTCTGCTTATTATGAGGGGCACATGCACAACTTGTGTAGTTGATGACAAAAGAGCAGTTTCATTATTTGAGAACCATGCTTTTAGCTGTTTTGTTTCATCTATGATTGGATCAATGAATAATTGTGTGCTTGCCAAGGTGCTTATCACTTTCCCATTGTATTCTGTCACACGCCCATTTTTAATTGCAAGAACAACAGGAGTATGTGAGTCGTACATCTCTTGGAGTTGTGCACCTTGTTTCTGAGCAGTTGGACCCCATAGAGTCACATTAGAAGTAGAGGAAGTCATATCAATTAGCTTAATGGCCCTTCTAACAACTTCAGAACCATCTCTTCTTCTTATTGTAGAGCTGGGTTCAACACAGACAACGATTCCAATAACATCAACAAAGGAATTGTTGGTGATATGGAGAATGTCAGCAAGGGGTTTGAAAGAAAATGGATGTTTTGGAATTGCAAGATCATTTTCAGAGGCTGACACCTTCGAATCATCCTGTAGACAAATCTCAAGTTGACTATTGAGTTTGTTGTATAATTTATTTGCTGATTTAATAGTCCCCCCAGATATTGTATAGACAGCTCCAACTTCGACATTCTTGTAATGAAGATTTGCGACCTCATTGAAGGAAGTGACACGTATCTCAGAACCATCACAGTCAATAATGTCAAATGAGAAAACATGTCCTTGCCCCTTTTGAGTATTGAACTCGTGCATTTCTCTTTTCATTGTAACACGACTCTTGATAATCCATCTTGTTTGAAATGGGTTCAAATTTCTGATGGGAGTAATGGTGGGTGCACTTTCTTTTGTCTGGTGGGATGAGCTTATTCCGAAGAGGCTTCTTCGGGGATTTCTCTTTGGTTCGGTGTCATTCTTAGGCATATTTGTGGCTGGTTCAAGTGAGCGGGTGGCATGTAGATGGTGGTGTGGCTCATTCAACAAATACATTGGCTAACCAATGATATGGTGGTGTGAACAAGTGATTTCTAGCTCCGAGACGACAATCCACCTATATAGTCAAAAGTAGTAAGTAAGATGAATAGTATATTAGAAGTGAATAAGAAATCATGTAGTCATAGTCTCTCACCTTGACATGGAAATAAGAGGGCAGCTGTATGCTAGAAGTAGAACTATAGTCCCCTTTTGGATTTCTTCCAAATTAATGGAGGTATTGTATTTTTTTGGAAGAGTAGCCTTTTGCTTATGAACTCCATCAGATAGATCTATTTTGTATCGGGTTGTTGATGCAATTGCATGGCCAAAGCTGGCTATATCTAGTACTTGGAGGTATGGTTGTAATTTACAGTTGCCATCGTTGATCATTGTGATCGCATTAGCGGTGAGTTGGAACTTTTGCTTTTCTGCTTGAACGGATTCAGTTGGAACATTTGTAAGTGTGGGGCTTGCCATCTGGAAAGGAAAATATTAGGTGGTGTCATCTATCTGAATTTTGCAATAGCAAGAATAGAGTGGATTTCAGATTGAAACACCACATACACTAATGTTCATAGTGAATAATGACTTACTAATAAGAAGACAAACTTCAACATGATTTGCATTTTCCACAAAACGAAGCAAATTTGTATCTAAGAATGATTACAATCATTTTCCACACTTGGGACTCCGACTTGGATAAAGAAAGTTGTGGATACGAAAAGTATTTGGGAAAAAAAAACTTAATTCCATAAATATGCTAAATAATTATCTACCATCAGTAAATATATTTGATGGATATGTTTTCCTATTACTAATAATGATAGATGATGATAGTGTTTGATTCAAAGTACTTGTAGAAAAAAACTTAATTCCTGAAATATTTTCTGGTTAATGTGGTATGTTGCAGGTAATTTGATAAAGAATGGGGGTTTTGAAGAGGGGCCTCTAGTTTTTGGCAACTCTTCCTTTCGAGTTTTGCTGCCTCCCAATGTAGATGATCACAACTCGGTCTTTCCCAAGTGGATGATAGATTATCTTAAATTTTTCAAATATATTGATGCTATGCACTACACAGTACCGCAGGGCAGAAGAGCGTGGAGCTCTTGGCAGGAAAAGAGAGCTCCATTGCACAGATTGTGAGAACTACTATTTGTAAGCATGACTAGCCATATTGACTGTGGTATTGGTCAGTGATAACAAAATCCCCTATGCCTAGGAACATTAGCAGAGCTGGTGGCTGTAAGAAAGCTTGATTTTCCTTAACATGTTTGAGATAAAAGAAGCCACTGAGGCACTTTGGCATACATAAGCTGGATAGTGGTGAAGATATGAGACTCACTACATGTGGGGTCTTTTACCACCAGTTTACCTATAATTTCCTTTGTACTTTAAATAACTCTATTTTTCTGTTATCTAAATAATTTAATTAACTATGGAAGTAGGAGAAGTAAATCCTATGATCATTTATTCAGATTGAAGATATGAGACTCACTACATGCGGGGTCTTTTACCACCAGTTTACCTATAATTTCCTTTGTACTTTAAATAACTCTATTTTTCTGTCATCTAAATAATTTAATTAACTATGGAAGTAGGAGAAGTAAATCCTATGATCATTTATTCAGATTGAAGATATGAGACTCACTACATGCGGGGTCTTTTACCACCAGTTTACCTATAATTTCCTTTGTACTTTAAATAACTCTATTTTTCTGTCATCTAAATAATTTCATTAACTATGGAAGTAGGAGAAGTAAATCCTATGATCATTTATTCAGATGTTATTTTGTGCCTATACAAGTGAAGGTAAATGTGTAATTTTTAACATGTAATGTTCAACACGCGTATGTTTTTGGATCATTTGATAAACATGGATCTGGTTCTATCTTTTATTTCAGCCATAGTAGCTGGAGGAACAACCCAGAAATTTTATAACTAAAGATGCACAGACTGGACATGTCATTTCTGGTTTGATAAATTAATCGTCATTTCTCTGAGATTTGAAATGATTGCCTCAAACATAGTTGGTGTAAGGGATTTACTGGGCTGAAGTGCTGCTGCAACAAACATCCTCTACCCACCAGATTGAGATGGGAGGTAAGGCCTCACGCAAGTGTCTGTCTCTGCCATAGCATCCATTGCTCGCTTCATCCTATCTCATAACCTCCTATAGGACATAAAAAATCTTAAGGAAAACAAGTTTTATATTGAATTTATTATCTATATAAGATCATCATTAGGGCTCACAATATTTTTTCATTTTTCAAGTGTCCTTGGTTCGTCACTTAAATGGTGAACAGATTGTATTATTTACATGGGTGAGTGTGTGAGGCTCTTTGTGAAACTTCCTGTTTTCCATGTTATAATTTGATTTGGTTGTTTTACAATTAATTAGAATCTCAACATCTTATCTAATTCTATTAATGACTTGAGCACTGCAGGGAAGTCAAGCTGCAACTTCTGGAACTCAGTCTTTTGGTGAAACACCAGATATAAATGTTGTCAAAGAAGAATCTGGCTCTCAAGGTAAATGTACCACACAACTGAAGTAATAGAATCTAGAAACACTATAAATTTTAGTTGGAAAATCAAACATACTACATCTTCCTTCGCGATAATTTGTAGTAAGAAGATGACTCTCTGGATTTTTCTTGGGAACAAGAAGACATGAGAAAACAAGCTTCAGGACAGCACTTAAGAAACCGAAATAATGATATGTTCAGCTTATGACATGCATAGTATTTGCCCATAACAGAAAAGAGGAAAAAATCTAATTTCACATGAAATTAAATAGGTAAAATGCTCTTTGTTCTACCTTTTGTTCTTGTGAATAAAGAAATCCTAAATTTACAGCAACAGTATACATGGAGTATGCAAATCAAACACTATGAATGTAGACATGAGATACAAAACATACATGAAAATCAAACACTATGAACAAGAAGACTGACTACTGGTTAAGTACCTCTTCTTCGAACTCCTGAATATCTGCTTTTCCATCCATCAGAAGACCTTCTTGCTGCAATATCCTCTGGCAGATTTTCTGGACAAATTTCAGAAAATCCAAACAACTCTAAGGTAGGGTGCAGGACGAAACCCAAATGGCACAAATTCTTGTAGATTTTCGAAACGAAACCCTAGCAAAGGTGAAAATCATTAATAAACTATCAAGCTGTTCGCAAATGTAAATGTATAAGACAGTTTTTTACCTGACAAGAACCCATTGCAAGCAGACTTATACTAGGCCTAAGCCGTGACGAAGCTGCTCCCAGGCGGTCGGTAAGCAGCTGCGTAGCAGGGTGAGGCTGCATGCGGCGCCAGCAGCAGTGAAATGTGGCAATTGAAAAACATTCGTTTGTTTAACCTACCGATGGTGGCTTTCCCGTGCAGTAGTCGCGTGACAACACTTCGCGGTTAAATCAATTCCGGCGTGAGACAAATTCCCGTCCGGCGTGAGACAAATTTCCGGCGTGAGACAACTTTCCGGCCTAAATCTCACACTATATATAGCCTATCGGCTAAACCAGTGAAGAAAATATTTGTACTTCAATGGGGAATCACCATATAATGGTCGGTGCTCATTCAAATGGTTCAAAAGGGGGGGTGTTTTGATCTGATACCATTTCAAAATCTAGCAAGCTTTCATTTGAATCTACAAAGGTCAGTCACCCTTCCAACACCACCAAGAAACCCGCAAAAATTGATTCACACTTAAATCAATACAAGGTTTGAATAGAAACAAAGGATTCTTGTCTAATTCCATAAGTGTTTAAGAGACAAATCTAGTAAATGATCTTCTTCCCACCCCAAATGCTAGGTTCGATCTGGATTTTTTTTGGGAAAAACAAAGTCTATGCAGGATTTGGAGACCAGAAAAAACACTTTAAAAGAAAAGGTAGACAATCCACCCCTAGGGTTTGTAATAATCTCTCCACTAGTGATACATATTCTTTGGTTTCACTCACGCCTGGATGTATTGACTGGTCGCTTCAAGGCTGGGTAAGGTTGTTATGGTTGATTGGAGTGGAAACATTGAAAACGAATATAATGAATTTGGATTCCAATTAAAACTTATGATACTAGTGCACGATGCATGTAGAAGGCATTCTATTGGAGGCCTACGATGCCCTCGGCGAGCCATTTTCCTTGCTCTTCGACGTTGCTCACAAATTTTCTTGCATCATCTTCTATTGCCAATCAATTCTCCAATTTTGTCTCACCCTAATCCTGCTCGCACTTGTTCATCTTCTGTATTTGACGTTATAGTATAGAAAAGATCTGGAACAGTGCATTTGTCTTATCCGCTTGCTTGATTTGTTTTAAGTTCGGTAGGAATTCCGCAAGTTGATTGGTTTAACTCTTTCTCACTCGTTTCATGTCATATATGAAGGGAAGGCTTTTAATAGGTACCGTGGTCGTGTTATTTTAGGGTCCCTTTGCATTTGACTAGTAGGTGAGGTCTTTCTTGATGGAGTCTATGTAACAATGGTACCCCCTAATGGTTTTTCTATTATCTACTTTTAAATCACTATTTACACAATGAACCGATCACTCTTTTGCTTTCTCTTTTTAAAATTTTGTTAATGCAAAACTTGTTAAAAAAATGATTAGTTAAAAAGATTAATTGTTCTATTAGTTAATTTGATTGAAGTATTATTCAAATATTTATATCAATTGGAGGGACATGTTCTATATATATAGATTGTAGAGTATTTAATGATGAATTTAATGTTGGTTGATTGTCAAAAAATTTAAGATTATATAAAATTAATATGCATGATTTTATAATTATTTCTGCATACAATAACTTTTTTCCTATTTGTTATTTTTTTTTATCTTATAAACTATCTTGGTTTATCCTTGTCATTCTTTTATAATTTTTCTCACTCCTCTCTCTATCTCTTTCTATCCATATATTTCTCTACCTCTATCACGATCTCTCTCTCTTTCACCATCCCCCTCTATCTCTTTATATCACCCCCTTTCTATGTCTCTCCCTCTCCCTCTCCCTATAGTATTGTTTCATCTCCCTCTCCCTATCTTCTTCTCTCCTCTCTCACACGCTTCCTCTTCTTTCTCTCCCTTTTCTACCTATCTATCTCCCTCTCTTCTCTCTCTTCCTCTTCAACCTATCTCTCTCTCCCCATCTTCTCTATCTCTCCTCCTCTACCTATATATATCCCATTCTATCCCTCCCCCTCTCTATCTCTCCCCATCTCTCCCTCTCTATCCCCGCTATCCATCTCTCTATCTCCACCTCTCTTCTTTTCTCTTCCCATATATCTCCATCTCTCTTTCTCTTCCCATATATCTCTATCTCTCTCTCTTTCTCTCGCCATCTATCTCTATCTCCCCATACTTGTTTCTCCCTTTCTCTATCTCTCCTTATTTCTCTCTCCATCTATATACTTATATCTAATTCTTTTTGTTTGTCTATCTCTTTGTCTCTCTCTCTCTCCCTCTCCTCTCTCTATATCTCTTTATATCTCTATCTCTTTATCATTATATCTCACCATCTATATCTCTTCATCTCTGATAGGATAGGGTTGGATGGAAACACTCATTGTTCCATGCTCTGAGTCTCACCTTGGCAAACCCCCTTGGTGTCACTCTCCACCACCTTAACCTATAGGCCCTAATTCTTGTTAGGAACCCCTGGTTCTCCTGGCCAACCCTACTATCATCTCCATTTCCCTAACCAAACCAATCTTGGTGTTCTTTCTCTCATTCTCTCCTTAGCCCTTAATTTTCCTAAAGACTAGCTATCCCTAAAATACTTCACTAACTTGATGCAGAGGTGTGTGATGACTTCCAAGGCCTCAAGACCATCCCTCTAGGGCTCCTGATCATCCACCAATCTCCAATTCTCCATCACTCTCACCAAACCCTATTCTAGGGTTTAGAAAGGCTACTAGCCCTTGAGCCCCTATTAGGCCTCCTAACCCGAGAAAAATGGAATTCAATCCAAAACCCTCCAAAAGACCTATGTTCTTTTCTTGGGATTCGTGGTACCCTTGCCCACACCTTGAATATTTTTTGGGTTTGGAGCCTCCACTGTCCGTACACAGGCGTGACCCACACTTTGCAAGATTTAGGGCTTTCTAGGCCATTTTTTGTCCACACAGTGAACAGTCAGCTTGCTTCAGTCACCAAATGGATTGGTGAGATCT
Organism: Sequoia sempervirens; assembly: GCA_007258455.2. Classification (NCBI taxonomy): domain Eukaryota; kingdom Viridiplantae; phylum Streptophyta; class Pinopsida; order Cupressales; family Cupressaceae; genus Sequoia; species Sequoia sempervirens. The sequence goes on along the minus strand of VDFB02000003.1, from coordinate 404,211,459 downwards.
CTTGCTTCCTGCCAAGCCTTTGTAAGGCCTCCTGCAACCACCAAACACCTTGGTTTGCCAGGGAATGGACACCCCTGCAACGTTAGTGTTTGTTTTTCACTATCTTTCCTAGCCGAGCACAGTCAAGCTCGCCTAGGAGAAGATTTTTCCCATGGAACTTTGCCTCATGCAGACTCCTAAACCTAACTTATTTACAAGCATGGAGCTTAGCCTCATTCCCCATAGACCATACACCTGGTATAGTGGAAGATAGAGGTCTAAGACTCCATGTTTGACAGCTTACTAGTCTGATCAACAAGGAAAAGAAACAAAACCAACTAAAACAAAGCTAGAAAATGATGGAACAACCTAACTACTGACCACACAAAGCTTGTAAAGTAATTATCAAACATGCCACACACTGCTCAGTTCCTGGAACTCTCCATTAACACACTCACAAGAACTAAAAGCCAGAAACTTGCAAGAATTTCCTTGCTTTCCCATATGCATAGTAAACTCCAAATGATACAAATTTTTTCCAACCTCCATTCCAGTTCGAGGACCACCTTTTAAAGGCTCAAAAAGTGGTTAACTCTCCCTTGGTCGGACATAACCACCACAATAGGCCAAAATTGCACAAATGCAACATTTTGGACTTTAACTCCAATTCCTAGTGATTCCCAGTGAAATCAACTTGTGAAACTCAGCCTTTCTATCATGAGCTACTGACCCACCTTCCTCCTAACATGTTCTAACACCTCTAACCCAAAACAAAAATGGTCAACATGACCTTGAAACATCAAAATCACAAAATTTCATCTTAGGCTCACAAATTTTCCTAGTGCTACCTCATGCTTCCTAGGTGCTCCTGCACCATTCTCCCCCTCTCTGCCCAAACACTAAGGAATGGAAGGAGAGACCAATGACAGGTCAATGCCAAACTTCTTGAACTAATCTTCTTGTACCCATGTGGCTTCTGATTCATGCTTGTTCTTCGACTTGATAAGGTGCTCCATGTACACCTTGCGTCTTGTAGCCTTCTTCACTCTTGACTCCAAGATCTTCTCTGCCTGAGGCTTATCTTGACTAGGTAAGGATATATTGTTGATGCCCTTGAAGATCTCCTTACTGTTCTGATCCACTTCATTGACTGATCCCTTGTACTTGATCAAATTAGCAATGTTGAACACTAGTGAAATCCCTAAATCTGTAGGTAACTTCACCTTGTATGCATTATTTCCATACTTGGCTATCACCTTGCATGGTCCTACTCTTTTCATTTGCGACTTGGTTGGCATTCCCTTCTGCAATCTTGACTTGTTAAGGTGGACCATGACATAGTCTCCTACTGCAAATTGCACATCCTTTCTTGACAAATCTACCTTCTCCTTCAACTTTTGTGTAGCCTCGATGACTGTCTTCTTCACCTGCTCCTGAATCTCTTTCATGGTTTGACTGAAGTCCTCTGCATGTCCACTTCTCTGTTCCATAGCTCCAAGATCTCTGAGCTCACATATGCCTCTTGGGTGCATCCCATACACAACTTCAAAAGGACTCTTCCCTGTGGTCCGGTTCACACTATCATTGTAAGCATACTCAGCTTGTGAGATAACCATATCCCATGTCTATCCATACTCATTCGTTAGGAACCTTAGGAGGTTACCTAGCACCCTGTTAACCACCTCTATTTGACCATCGGTCTGAGGATGGTAAGTTGATCCAAGAGACAGGTTGGTACCCAATCTGCTCCATAGAGTCTTCCAAAAGTGACTCATGAACTTCACATCCCTGTCTGAAACAATGCTCAAAGGCAATCCATGGATCCTTACAACTTCCTTGAAGAAGAGATGAGCTATGTAACTAGCATCATGAGTAGTTTTGCAAGGGATAAAATGACTCATTTTGCTAAATTTGTCCACTACTACATAAACACTGTCAAAACTAGTCTTGGTCTTAGGAAGGCCTACCACAAAATCCATGCTTACACACTCCCATGGTCTGTTAGGAATGGGTAGGGGTTGATATAGACCAGCATTACTAGCTCCTCCCTTAGCTTTCATACACACAACACATTGTTCAACATACTTTCTAACATCTCTTGCCAACTTAGGCCAGTAATAGAATCTTTGCACTAGTTCTAAAGTCTTGTTGATGCCAAAATGTCCATTAAGACTACCATTATGTTTTTCCTGAATCAGATTTTCCCTCATTGACCCTCTTGGAACACATAATTGATTTCCTTTAAACAATAACCCACTTTGCAATGTATACTCAGAGTATTGGCTATGAAAATGATTCTCAAAGTCTAAACATACCTTATAGGCCTCTGAAAAGTCTTCATCCTCCCCATAGAGATTCTTGAAACTCTTTATGCCTATGCTCTTGATTTGTATCTCTTGCACTGTCATCAATCTCCTGCTTAGTGCATCTGTCACCTTGTTCATTTGTCCTTTCTTGTGCTTGATTGTGAAGGTAAAAGCTTGGATGTATTTCATCCATTTCAAATGCCTATTACTCAACTTCTCTTGAGTATTGATATAGCTAAGTGCTTGATTGTCAGTAAAGACCACAAATTCCTTGGGTAGAAGGTAATGCCTCCATTTCCTAAGTGACTGAACCAAAGCATAAAGTTCCAAGTCATAGGTTGAATACTTCTTCTTTACTTCATTGAGCTTCTCACTAAAAAAGGTTATAGGCCTGCCCTCTTGAATTAGCACTCCTCCTACTGCCACTCCACTTGCATCACATTCAACAGTGAACAATTTGTCAAAGCTAGGTAACAAGAGAATAGGTTGAGTTGCCACTTCTTGTTTCAGTTTCAAAAGCTTTCTCAACTTCTTGATTCCACACAAACTTATTTTTTAAACCACCTTTTATTGTATCTAGTACTGGTGCACATATGCCACTAAAGTTCCTTATGAATTTTCTATAGAATTGAGCCAATCCATAGAAACTTCTTACCTCTGTCCCTGTGGTTATTGTAGGCCAGTTTAGGATGGCTTCCACCTTGCTTGAGTCCATCTTCAATGATCCTTTGGACACCACAAAACCTAAATATACAAGCTCTTGCTTAAAGAACTCACACTTCTCTATATTGATTGCCAACTTCTCCTCTTGCAACCTTCTAAGAACCATCTCTACATGCTTTAGGTGTTCTTCTGCTATCTTGCTAAAGATGAGTATATCATCAAGATACACTACCACAAATATCCCTGTAAAGTCCTTAATCACTTCATTCATGAGCCTCATGAATGTGCTAGGGGAATTTGAGAGGCCAAATGGCATAACTCTCCACTCATACAACCCATCATTTGTCTTAAAAGCTATTTTCCACTCATCTCCATCCTTGATTATGATCTGATGGTATCCACTCTTGAGATCTAACTTGGTGAAGTACTGAGCTCCTCCAAGACAATCCATCAAGTCCTCAATTCTAGGAATAGGAAACCTATACCTGATTGTGATTCTATTTATTGCTCTAGAATCAGTGCAAAGTCTCCACTTACCTCCTTTCTTGGATGCTAAAACCACTGGTACTGCACATGGGTTGATGCTCTTTTGAATCAAGCCTTGATCCAATAACTCCTGCACTTTCCTAGCTACCTCTAGATTCTGATCTGGTGTAAGCTTATATGTTGCTTTGTTAGGAAATGAAGCCCCTGGTATGAAGTCAATTTTATGACTTATGGCTCTCTTTGGTGGTAGAGTTGCAGGTGCACCATCACTTACAATGCCCTTGAACTGATCCAACAACTTTAGGACTGCTCCGGGTATGACTATCTTTTCAGCCTTGTCTTCTTCTTTAGGTTGTAACATAACCACATATCCTTCACCCCCTTTATGTAGGTTGTTAAGGAACTCCTTCCCACTACTTAACATGATACTTGGTGTCTTTGACTGTCCCTCTTCTCCTTCTGACAGTGACTGCAACTTGAAAGTCTTCCCATCTTTCTTGAAAGAAATGGTGTTCTCTTTCCCATCATATATGGCACCTCTGTCATATTTCCATGGTCTACCCAATAGTATATGGCATGCATCCATGGGTAACACATCACAAACTAACTTGTCCTTATACCCTCCAAAGGAAAACTCCACCGTTACTTGCTCATTCACTAAAAAATTATGCACTTTGTTGAGCCATGTTACCTTGTAGGGGTTTGTGTGGGGTATTTTCTCTAATTTCAATTTCATTACTACCTCCTCTGAGATAATATTTTCTGTTGAACTTGAATCTACTATGACCTTGCATACTTTACCAAGTATCTTGCACCTTACTCTAAATAGAGCTCTCCTTTGTTTTGGTTCTTCCTTGACCAGTTGTCTGATCAAAACTCTACTGAACATTAGATTCTCCCCTACTTTTGATTCAATATGACTGACCTCTGGTGTTTTAACACTCATATTGTTCTCTTGTGCATATGCCACTCTCTTCTCATTGCTTGATGAAGATGCTTTCTCCGGGCACCTATAAGCTGGATGTCCAACTTGACCACAATGGTAGCATTTCATGTTTGCAAAGTATGAATTGCTCTTGCCTGCTCCTCTTCCTCTGTTTGAACCTCCTTGGGGTCCTCTACCTCTGTTATATCCTCCTCTAGAAGATGTTTCTCCTCCATGCTCTGTGACTTTAGACTCTCCTTGGTTTCTTTGTTCATTGCCTCTACCTTGGTAGCCACCTTGTTGTCCTCTTTCATCCCTGCCTTTGCCTCTGCCCTTAGAAGCCTGGTCTTGCTTCCTCTTATTTCTTTCCTCAATCTTGATAGCTAATTGGTAACATTGATGTATTGTATTAGGACTTAAAAGAGCCATCTCCTCTTGAATGTTCCATTTCAAGCCATTAAGATACCTAGCCACCTTGAGACTTTCATCTTCTAAAACATTAGACCTCATACAGAGTTTTTGGAACTCCTCTATGTAGGTATTCACATCTTGGTCTTTCTGCCTTAGGCTTTGTCTCTTCTTGTGTAACTGAATCTCATAATCATCAGGCATGTATGCTTCCCTCACTTTGGCAACCATACCTTTCCAAGTTGAAATGGGTTGTTTGCATTCCTTTTCCTTCTCTATCTGAATGAATTTCCACCAAGTCAAGGCAGAACATCTCAATCTTGATTTGGCCACCTTTACTTTCTGTGCTTCAATGACTCCATCACATTCAAAATGGTTTTCCATTCCCTCTATCCAGTCCATGACTAGATCAGCTTCCATTTTCCCACTAAACAGTGGTATGCCTTCAAGTCCTTTTCTGCTCAAAGCCTTCAATGCTTTCAAGAAAGGCTCCTCTTCCAAAACAAGGTCAAGTTCAGGGATCTTGTCTTCCTCTGCAACCTCTTCTTGCTTTGGTACCCTTCCTTCCAACTGCACATTATTCAATGCTTTCTCAAGTTGTGCTATTCTGTCCTTTAACTGCTTATTGTCTTCCTCCTATTCTTCAACCTTCTTGGCCAACTCTGCATTTGTCACCATGATGGAAGAACCACTAGACTCAGTCTCTGACATATATTATTCTATCCCAAATCTTTCACTTGCTCTGATACCAATCTGATAGGATAGGGTTGGATGGAAACACTCATTGTTCCATGCTCTGAGTCTCACCTTGGCAAACCCCTTTGGTGTCACTCTCCACCACCTTAACCTATAGGCCCTAATGCTTGTTAGGCACCCCTGGTTCTCCTTTCCAACCCTACTATCATCTCCATTTCCCTCACCAAACCAATCTTGGTGTTCTTTCTCTCATTCTCTCCTTAGCCCTTAATTTTCCTAAAGACTAGCTATCCCTCAAATGCTTCACTGACTTGATGCAGGGGTGTGTGATGAATTCCAAGGCCTCAAGACCATCCCTCTAGGGCTCCTAATCATCCACCAATCTCCAATTCTCCATCGCTCTCACCAAACCCTATTATAGGGTTTAGAAAGGCTACGAGCCCTTGAGCCCCTATTAGGCCTCCTAACCCAAGAAAAATGGAATTCACTCCAAAACCCTCCAAAAGACCTATGTTATTTTCTTGGGATTCGTGGTACCCTTTCCCACACCTTGAATATTTTTTGGGTTTGGAGCCTCCACTGTCCATACACAGGCGTGACCCACACTTTGCAAGATTTAGGGCTTTCTAGGCCATTTTCTGCCCACACAGTGAACAGTCAGCTTGCTTTAGTCACCAAATGGATTGGTGAGATCTCTTGCTTCCTGCCAAGCCTTTGTAAGGCCTCCTGCAACCACCACACACCTTGGTTTTCTAGGGAATGGACACCCCTGCAACGTTAGTGTTTGTTTTTCATCGTCTTTCCTAGCTCGGCACAGTCAAGCTCGCCTAGGAGAAGATTTTTCCCATGGAATCTTGCCTCCTACAGACTTCTAAACCTAACTTATTTACAAGCATGGAGCTTAGCCTTATTCACCACAGACCATACACCTGGTATAGTGGAAGACAAAGGTCTAAGACTCCATGTTTGACAGCTTACCGGTCTGATCAACAAGGAAAAGAAACAAAACCAACTGAAACAAAGCTAGAAAATGATGGAACAACCTAACTACTGACCACACAAAGCTTGTAAAGTAATTATCAAACGTGCCACACACTGCTCAGTGCCTAGAACTCTCCATTAACACACTCACAAGAACTAAAAGCTAGAAACTTGCAAGAATTTCATTGCTTTCCCATATGCATAGTAAACTCCAAATGATACAAATTTTTTCCAACCTCCATTCTAGTTCGAGGACCACATTTTAAAGGCTCACAAAGTGGTTAACTCTCCCTTGGTCGGACATAACCACCACAATAGGCCAAAATTGCACAAATGCAACATTTTGGACTTTAACTCCAATTCCTAGTGATTCCCAGTGAAATCAACTTGTGAAACTCAGCCTTTCTATCGTGAGCTACTAACCCACCTTCCTCTTAACATGTTCTAACACCTCTAACCCAAAACAAAAATGGTCAACATGACCTTGAAACATCAAAATCACAAAATTTAATCTTAGGCTCGCAAATTTGCCTAGTGCTACCTCATGCTTCCTAGGTGCTCCTGCACCAATCTCCCTCTCCCTCCATATCTCTCTATCTTTTCCTCACTATCTCTCCCTCTTTTTATCCCTATCTCTCTCTATATTTATCTCTCCCTCTACCTATATCTCTCTATCTATATTTTGTCTCCCTCTTCCTCTCTCACTCTATCTTCATCTCTACCTCTAGTTTCCTCTCTCCCCCTTTATCTCTATACATGTCTCCCTCTCTCTATCCATCCATCTATCTCCCTAATCTCTATCCCTCTTTATATATTTATCTCTTCCATCTCTATCTATCCCTCTCTCCTCTCTCTCTTTATCTCTCCCTATCCTTCTCTCCTTTCCTCCTCTCCATATCCCTCTCCTTCTACATCTCCATCTCTATCTCTATCTCTATCTCCTTACCCCTCTATCTCTCACTCTTCCCCACTCTATCTCTCCCTCTTTCTATCACTACCTGTCCATCTCTCTCTCTCTCTCTCTCTCCCTCTCTCCTTATTGCAAGCATAACATGAGCCTGTTGGTAATGGAGCTTGATCATCTTCCTAATTTTGAGGTTTTATTTCAATCATGTTTGGATCCCTATAAGTGGATGCATATTCTATTTGAAGCTATGATTACTAAATTGAGACCCTTTTTGCACAAACAACATCATTTGCTAAATGTCCTACCAATTGACCTTATGTACTACATAAATCTATGCAAAAAATAGACTAAAATTTATCCTAATTGAAATTCCACACTTTTTTGGCGTACCCATGCACACTAAGGTGTGATTGCTAGTTAAGTTTAATTTGTATTTTTTATTTTAGAACTATAATGGTAGAGATAGGATAGAATAATACCATTGGTTGAAAATTAATTGTAAGAACCTTAAATTCATACCTTAAACCTACAAGATAAGCTTTATAATCAAAACATAAATCTAACACTTAAAAATAAAAACTATTGTATTTTGTGATAAAACAACATTGTTTGACCTTAGTAAAGATAACTTATCTACTTGTTACATGATTAGGGCATAGTATTTGATTGGACCTACAATAAAACCCTTATGAATACAATGGGGTGTTTGGAGAAAGAGAAGACTATGTATGTGGTATTTCTAAATTGGTACTTGGTTCAATTATGTGATGGTCAAGTAACACAAATCAATGCAAGATGATATCATTGGATGAGTATTAGTTGGCTAGTATATTATTACTAGATCAATCAAGAGAAAATTCATAGCTAAGTACTTGAATTTTATTTTATTGACACTTGATAAATGCAAGATTATAGAGGTTTTATGTTTCTCAATTAAAGTAAAGAAAGTGGTTGACATGGAAGTAAAATATTTTAGAAACTCATAAATGATACATATATAGATATATCTTCTTTATATTATCCTTGTAATTAGTTATGTATCTTCAAATATAAAAAATTAAAAGGAATCCAATGTGTATCATCTAATAATAACTTATAGAAAATATAAAAAATATCAATAATAAAAATATATATATTAACTAAGAAGCCATGCAAGCATACAATAGTATATGTTGGTAAAACTATAATATATATGTTGGTAAAACTACAATAGTATATGTTGGTATACATTCATCAAAAAAGCGACGAAAATCTCATTTGAAGATTTCAATAAGAGTTGTTTGTTCTAGAGATACCAAACAGATATTTTCCTACTAAATATTTTCAAAAAGTGCAACTTGTTCAAGAATAATGATTGGATGGGTTGGTAGATCCTCTCCTAATTCTCCCAAGATTTATCAACAAATCCAACCTTGATCCAAGCCACATGATAAATATGGTCAAATGTGGTCTTTAAAATCAAGGTAGAAGTGTTGATACACTTTAATGGTTGTTAAGGTTTAAATGTTTGTGTTGGTCACTTTGTGGGTTGTTTCGATATTTTTATTATTCAATTCAATTATATCTTGACTTTGTTGATCAAATGTAATTCTTTTTGTTATATTTTACATTTTAAAGCATACAAAAAATAATTCTACTTTAGCTAAATGTATGCAATGATATAATTCTACTTTAGCTAAATGTATGTAATTATTTTTGTGTTTTGATTGTAGGAATGACTAATTGTCATAATTAATTAACCAAATTAAATGGTTTACTCCAGACAATTTTATTTTAGTTTTTTGGGTAATTCAAATGAGGTGTAAGGGCTTTCTCCCTTTATATTTATAATTTGACAAAAATTACATAAGAAATTTAGCCATTACAAAGGGTGATCTAAAGAATTACATATTTCATATATCACACAACATGCCAAACAAACAATATGCCAACCCAATAATTACATGTTTGATATCTCATATAAAAAACTGACAGTATTCCAACCCACTTTGTCAACCAAACTACATACAAAATAGTTGTAGTTACTAACAAGAGACAACTAACAATATCATTGAACAAATAACAGGTTTTCATATTTCAAAAATGTTTATTCAAGATAAAATTACCAACAACTAAAATGAGCCCCATTACAAATTCTAAGGTGACACTAAGACCATAGGCTATCCACAACTAAGGTCATGTTCTCTTAATTGACTAGCCCTACTCTACCTTGCAAAAACTTGAGAGATGTTACCTTCATGATACTAAACCTTTCCTAATGAGGGGTGTAGACACATAAAAATGGCCTCAGCTTGCAAACCATATTTTTCTATGACAACCACGCTTCTCCCTCACATAATCAAATTATCTAATTATGTCCATTCCACCATGATTATTTAAATAAATAAATTATGTTTATTTATTTAAATGTATCACTGATCAATCCTTATTTCCTCCATAACATTAAGTAAATAAACTCATTTATTTATCCCACATTCCATCCCACCAAATAAATAATTAAAATAATTATAAATATCAAGTCTTTTATCTCATTCCCATTTATGAATTAAAACATTATTTAATTCATAAGTCAACATTCCTCCATAAATTAAATAATTTATATTATTCCAACTACCTCTTTTTCTCCACCATTGATTTTATTATCTTCAATTAAATATCAACCCTTCATTTCAAGGCTTGCCCTAACTTTGACCTAATGTTGCCCTAACCCTAATCCTCCTTATGACATTGATTCTTGGCCTTTGATCTTAGGGATTCACCAACTTTCAATCCTGGCCATCCATTCTCAATTTGGCATTCTTTAAAATTCTTTCTCTCAAGTCATTTTAGACAACAAAAGAGTTATACACAACATGCTTGAGAGCTTTTGAGGGCTTGAGCATACACATTACTTCAATATTCTGCTTGTCTTTGGCATAGGTTATAGTTGCACTTCAATTCTGAGGGCAATTATACAAGTTTTCAGCAAGATGGAGAAGGCCAATGGAGGTGAATCAATGGAGACTTGAAGACTAGGTGATGTTGTTTCATTCTTTTATGCTTCTTGTTTCTTTTGTGCTCTATTGTTGATTAGGGAATTTAGTTTTATGCTAGTTGCAATAATTCTGAAAATTTTCTCTAATTACAAGGGGAGTGCTTGACTTGTTTACCAAGAGCTAACACTCCCATTAAAGGTTTGCATGACCTCCCTTGACCTTTAAAAAATCCTAAATATTGACCAATTCTATCACCAATTCCATAAATCTAACCTTAATTCCTCTCATGATGTCTATTGAATCCAACCCATAAATTTGAGGCCCATGAAAGGGAGAGACTCCATCTTGACTAGGTTCACTTTCTCCACCACCTTTTCCATATGATGTCAGAGCTTCTTCTAGATGTAATAAGTCTCAATGCCTTTATTAGTTCTTTATCACAAGTGATAGTGAAGATATTTGAGACAAACATTGAAGGGATTTATGTATTGACTCAATGATGGGTATCCCCTTAAATGAAGTATTTCCTAGTATCTCTAGTGTTTCCTCCATCGTATCAACACCCTAAAAAAAGCTTATGTAATCTAGTTTCCTTTATTTCAACTATGAAATCCATCTACCTTAGCTCCCCACCAAAAGAAATATATGGCTATATTATTATTGCTACTAAAGGAACTTCAAAACTAATAGATGATTAAGTTGTTTGCTTTAAATGGATGGGTTGTTGACATATATGTTTATCTCTCTTGAGACTTCCAAATGTATAATAAGTCTTTTGTATTGATTAAGAAGAATTTTAAGGGAGGGTTGCATCAAGTACAATGATGAATTTGTACCCAAAATCAACCATTTATCCCATCCCAAATCTTGCTAAGGTGGGTCCAACTCCTAATGTCGTCACTAATAATTAATTTCCCATTTTCATAAATGTGTTGGTTGAATAGGAAGTGTACCACCTTGTTGCCTTCCCAATAGCAATGGGAAATTATAAATGAAGATAATGTGTCCAAATGTCCCATGACTTTCAATATTTTGAATGTCCCATGACTTTCATGTTCCCTAATCAGAATCAATATTTATGCCTGACATTCATCGAAAAAGTGATGAAAATCTAGGATCGTTGAAATGTTGACGAAAGTCACTATTCATCAAAATTTTGACGAAATTCACTATTCATCAAAATTTTGATGAAAGTTCATCGAAATTTTGATGAGCGTTGGGTAATTTTTTTTTTTTTGAAAAGTACACATGTACTTGACGATTCATCTAATTGTACATCTTTCATCATAAATTTTCATCGTATTTTGCAGTCAAATGAGTTAGTGAGTGTTTACAGCCTCTGCCCACATGTTTAAAGGTGGTCTAACATGCAATCTCATAGTTTGTGCACACTCCATTAGTGTTATGTTCATGCGCTCAGCCACTTCATTTTTCTGTGGAGTCCTTGGAACTATTTTCTGCTTATAAATATCATTAGAGGAACAATAATCTTCAAAATATTTTCTACAATACTCACCACCATTATTAGATCTGAGACATTTTAACTTTTTACCTGTCTCATTCTCAACCAAGCTTCTCCATTTCTTAAAATTTTCAAATACATCAGATTTCTTCCTAAGGAAATAAATCTATACCTTCCTTGTTGCACCATCAATAAAATTGACATAATACTGAGAGCCACTGAGAGAAGATACTTGAGCTATTCCCCATACATATGTATGCACAAGCTCCAATTATGCCATGGTGTTGATTCAGAATCCATAGCAACTGTTTGATTTTCTACTTGCTGAACTGTAGCAGATATTCCTAAACATTGATTTTTATCTGCAATAGCTAAAGTAGAAGGAACAGTATGACCTGTACAAATATATAAGGTGCCTACTTTCACACTTTTTGCTACCACTAAGGCACCTTTTATAACCTTCCAATTTTTATTACTAAATGTAACAACACAACCTTCATCATCTAGTTGCCTTGCTGAAATTAAATTTATTTTTAATTTTGGAACGTACCTTGCCTCATGTAGTAGCCAATGATTCCCATTCTACAACTTAATATTGATTCTTCCTTTCCAATAATCTGACAGGGTTCGTTATCTCCCAAATAAACTAGCCCAAAATCCCCTTGGACATAATCAAGAAAATAACTTATATGGGGCATAGCATGTAATGAAGCCCCTGAATCTAACACCCAAGAATCATCAGCATTATCAAGGGAAAGAATCAAATCATCCTCATTAGATTTATTACTTACCACATTTTCCTCTATATTTCCTTCCTTTTTGTCTCCTTTATTTTTCTGAGACCAACAATCTTTCTTTAAATGACCCGGCTTACCATAGTATCAACAATCCCTCTTGTCTCTAGATTGGGACCATTTTTCCTTTGATTTTCCTCATCACTTCCCATGACTTCCATATTTATTTCCTCTCTCCTTTGTTGTTCCCTTTATTTCTGCATTCAAAACACTACCTGATGTGGATGTTCCACCTGAGCTTTTCCTATGAATTTTCTCGCTCAAAATAATACCAACAACATCATCAAATTTTAATGTATTTGATCTAGAAATAGAATTGCTAACAACCATTACCAAGCTATTCCATCTTTCAAGCAAAGAACACATAATCAAAAGAAACCTAAATTCTTCATCAAAGTTTACATTTACAAAATTTAATTGACTAGAAACCGTATTAAACTCATTTAAATGATCAACAACTGACCCACCTTCTACCATTTTCATATTAAAATAAACGCTTCATAAGAAATACCTTATTCGAAGTGGAAGGATTTTCATACAACTTCGCCAAGGTTTTCATCACCTATTAAGTTCTCTTTGTTGTTGTAATGTTGAATGCCACCAATTATGTCAGGCATAAATGAATGGCTCCCAGTGCCTTTCTGACTAGAATATTCCAATCCTCATCACTCATTGTTGTCGGTTTCTTCGCTATTCCTTCTAACGGCCTCCATAAATCTTTTTGATAGAGATAATCCTCCATCTACAATATCTCCCACAAGGTGTGGTGGAATTTGAACCAAGGGTTAAACCCTTAAATTCATACCATACTAGAATCACCAAACGCTACCTATTAGATATATAAGTATCTATTGCAACAAGAAAATAAAACACCATTGAAGAGAAATAAATAAATGTATCGGTGATGTCTAAAGACATTGAAGAAGACTAGTGAATAACCTTACCTAAATGAATGAATGAATAAGGAAAACATGCATATCTTATATGGGTCTCTTAGGAGGTAAAAACACCCATTTCTTCTAGGATTTACATGTCTACATGAATTTTAAATTTAAACACAACTTATCCAAATGAGCTAGCTATGACCTATCACTCGTATTGGGCCCAAAAAGTGGGATAACATAGCATACTTTATATAGTAGAATGGCTTTGATTCATATAAATAGTGGTGATGAGGCCACACAAGTGGTAGATAGGTCATAAATAGTAAATACAAGTTTGAGGTGACAAAAAATCTAATGAATATGAATCTCAAAGTCTAAAAGAAAAATGTCAAAGCTAAATGTGATCTCAAAATGACAAAATAAATTTAGTAGACAAGCCTAAGGGGGGGAAATATCAAGGCCAAGGGTTCCACCAAATGTTCCAAATTATTATTTTTAAAACCAAAATAATTAGAGGATTCCCAAAGAATATGGTAAATATCATGTCAACAAATGACAAAGGGATGCATAAAGCATGTGATGATAGATATTTATTATAATGGGTTCCACCATAAAATAATGGGAGATTGATGATTTAACTAAAGATGAATAGAATAAGAGATCTAGTCTTTGAAAGAGTCTAGACCCAACTGATAGTATAATACTTTATGTTGCTTACAATAATAAATGACAACAAACAATCCAAACTTATAAATATAGTCTAATGTTTTTTTCTTTGTTAGTAAAATAAGTTTCAAGTAGAGAACCAATTATTTAATATTTTCTGGTTCGTGTGTGAACAAGAACATTTGAACGTAGAAAAAATGATTAATCCTTAATACAAACCAAGAATTATAGAGACTATATGAGCCAAGACCCTCAATATACAAAGATGGCAATAATTAAAAGAGCTTCATCCTACTAATATAGGGGTATTCATGTATACTAAAAAAGTGTAGAGACTACTAACCAATTTCTAGCAATTTTGAGGTTGTGTGATAACATGTACAAAGGAAGCGGAATAAATCTGGGGTAAATGTCTAGAAAATTCTTAACCAAACCATGTTAATAATACTATAGGAATGTCCATGAAAATTTGTAGAGTGATGTAGAGGTGTGCAAGATCAAGGTAAAAATTTATAGTTGACTTATAATGTAATATAAATTATCCACCATGTAATTTCTAATGTATTAGGAGAGTTAAGATCTCAAATAATGTGAGAAAGAGGTTGAAAAATAAGATTGCAATGTGATTATCTAGGGGTAAAGGAAATTTTTTAAGACAATTATATATGGATCCAACAAGTTAACAAGTAACACACCATGGTATTAGAATCTTGAAAATTTTGGAATAAGTAATAAAAAATACATAAACTAGGCATTAATCACCCTAGGCTCCTAAAGGAGGACATCTGATGACGAGGAAATTGCTTTAGGAAAAAGTAGTGGGACAATTAGTGGTCACCTAAATGGGTAGTATTGGCAAGTAGGAAGGGGGAAATCATGGAATGAGTAAAAGTATCTTTCAATAAAAAAATTATTTCATTAGGAGAACTCCTAATCGTAAATATTCATTACCTTTTTATCTTCACCTAAGTAGTCATATTATACTAAAACTATTATATGATTTTGCATATGTATGAAACCAACTCAACCTTAGACATTCTATCTATGATTACTATCAATGGCATAGTCCCTTTGAGAGATTCATAGGATAGGAGAAAGATTATATACTTAGATGAAAAAACCTAAAAAATTCCCCCTAAACTTTACCATTGTATTATTCAAGAGGGGATGAGATGAATAATTATACATATTAGGGGAGACCTATTGTTTCATTTCTATTATTTCTTGCTATACTTGGAGGTTCTTTTTATTTTATTCTTTGGTATTATCCTCTCTCCATTTTGTTCTCACCTCCTCTTATACCTAGCATTATGAAGTCTTTATATGACAACTTCTACTTGATAATTTTGAACCTTAATTTATTGTTCCTAATTTTCTCATTTTCTCTTCTTTCATGTTCAAAGTTTTCATATATTTTTCAATCTCATTTTTTCTTTCTAAACTTTTCCCTCTCCATTCTATCAAATTCTTATATTTATATGGCAATGGTCACACTTGAAACTTCTATTGAATTTTTCCTTTGTGTCACACCTACCTCCTCGTCCTTTTATTGTGTTATATTTCTATGGTGTATCAGTGCTTTCAGTTTACAATTACTCTACTCCTATCTTCATAAGCTTAACTTGGACTTGTCACAGTTAACTTCATCTACCCATCTTATTGTTATAATTCCACCATATTTGTGTAGGAAATCACTTTATTCCTACCACAATCATATCCACTTTTACAGTAGTGATCTCATAGAGAGAATATGAGGTTCTCCATTTCTACAGTATTTAGGGATGAATGTACAAGTTGTTTATTTAGTTAGGGTAAAAATCTCAAATCAAGGTAAATGTATAAACATTAATAATAAAACCCTAATAAGCATAATGAAGCACGAGACAACATGAAAATCAAAATAATAGACACAAATGCAAATCGATCTCCATGTTATGCTCTATTTATCTCCATTGCTCTTCTCAACCATGCATGAGAATGCAAGATTTTGAAGGTTTGATTGTTGGAGGAATTTTGGTTGCTCAATTTAGCAGCATAACGATATGATGAAGGTGATAGATGGAGGATGATAGATAGAGATGGATGAAAGATTCAAGAATGATTTTGACAACATAAGGATGCTTGAAGAATCAAATCCCCTAAATGACTTCTAAGAGGCTATATTTATAGAGTTTTGATGTGGACAGAGATAAGATTTGATTTTTGCTTTATTTGATCAAAGAGGAAATAAAACAAGATAAGATAAGATAGAAAGATATTGATTTTCTATTTTAAGGGAAATAAATCTTTAAAAAGATGAGAAGGATAATTGATGAATTATCTAATTAAATAAATTAATTAGATACATGAGTTCCAATTTTGGAAAGAAAGCGAGAAGATCTATTTAAGATTTTATTAATTAAATAAATATTTGATTTATTTAATTTAATGTTGGATTTATGATTTCATTAATTAAATAATATAAATTATTTAATTAACATTAGAAGAACAGAGAGATTATGAATATAAGTGATTTAACTAATTAAATAATATAAATTATTTAATTAACATTAGAAGAATGTAGGATAGAAATTATTTAATTAATTAAATAATATATTTATTATTTAATTAACATTAGCAGAACTGAGGGATTATGAATAGAAATGATTTAAATAAAATTAGTCAAATAAATAAGATTTATATAACTAATTAGATGATGATATGGGTTCCTAGGGAAAAACATGCTACAGGATGTCTAAATTATGTAATGTCGTGACAAGGTGTTGTAAGAGGACATTTTTGGGTGTCTACATTTTGCCCCTCTTTGAGATGATATTTGAGATGATGAGATTTGTGTCGAGTAACATCATTTCAAAGAAGTTAAGGTATGGATAGAAAAAAATGGATGATGATGAGATGGGGAAAAGGATGGGATGATGATGATATAAGAATAGGATGATGATGGGATGATGATGATATAAGAATAGGCTGATGATGGGATGATGGTGATATAAGAATAGGATGATGATGGAATTTTGATGCCCCCTCGAGAGGATAGGTGGGTTGAACAAACATGGGTATTCTCTCGAAATGATAAAGGAGGGATAAAATGAATGATGCAAGATAGGAAGTGGATGAAGGAGATGAATGATATGTTATGTTTCAAGAAAGTGAGAAATCGTGGTGTTTGATATAGCACTAGATGTTATGCACCAAGGTATAAGGACCAAGGTGACAATGTGTCTTGTGCCCCAACATAATATAACCTTGTCTAAACGTATGAGGAAGTAAACTTAGAGCACTAAAGTCCTAATTCACAAAAGGTATAATGTGACCTTAGATGCAAAGGATAGTGCAAAATCTATTCCAACATACACAAGATATGAATATTAGCTGGAATGATATGAATTTGATAAAAATGCAAGATAAAATGATAACACACACAAGCAAGCAAGCCAACATGCACAAATGATTCAAAAACAAACAAGGTATTGCCCCTATAAACCTTTAAATTGTTGATTGATTAATTGATTGATAATGATGATAGTGTTGTCATTGTAGGGAATGATATATCCCTAGATCAACACAAGGATGATGATAATTGATTGACTGATTGGTTGATTTGGTTTATTACAAGAGTAGGATCAAGACCATTGATGCAATTGGATAATTTGACAAGATTGATTGACTTGATTGGTATGGATTGATCATGAATTGCATTTGGATTATTTCCCAGAGTGATTGAAGATGATTTGATGTATGGATGAATGGATTTGATGAAGATGATTGATTGGTTGAATGGTTGGATGATTGGATTAGGTGATGGATTGATTAGATGAAAATAGAAGTGATTGGATGGATTGATTTTATTGCTTGGATTTTCGTTGGTTATTTGATTTTTTTTCCCTTTTTTCAAGACCTTTTTCCTTTTTTTTGTATTTTTGGGGATATTTAATTTATTTTTATTTTTTCAAGACTTTTTTCAATTTTTTTGTATTTTTTCAAGACTTTTTTGAATTTTTTTGAGATTTCAATGGATGAAAATTTGGGTAGCCTTTGTGCTAGATACCAATGACAAGGGAAAACCAAGTCTAGGTGAAAGGAGATAGATTGGATTGCTAGATGAAAGGGTGGGTGATAGGATAAGGGATAAAAATCTCATGATAGATGGATGTATGGAATGGATGTATGCATCATAAGAGAGCAAGAATGTGATCTCCAAATACTATGTCGCATAGGAATAACATGCCCCAATCTAGGTACAATACTTAGGATTTTGATGACAATGCTTAGAACAATAGGATGGTGATAATATTGCATTGGAAAAGATGAGGTATGTCAAGAGATACCCAAAAAATATGTTTCAATATTTTTCCCCTGTCTTCATCAAGATCAAAAGGAGAAGGGTGGATAAGTGGACTCAATATGATAGATATGTATGATGGATAAATATGGTAGGTAGGATGGAAATTATATGATAAGAAGTGACATGATAAGATAGATAGTTTGGATGAGACAAAGTGCCCCCAAGTGTAAGTGGCATAGAAGATCAACCTACACATGATGCATGTTTTCTAGGTTTTCATCATGGTACTTATCCAAGGCGCCTGTTTACTAGGTTTTCACTATTGGACGAATGTATTTCTCTTTAATTTTTTTTTATTATTATTTTTGGATAGGAGAAAGGGGAATATGGATAGGAAGGACTCAAGAGTCTAGTTTCGTGAAAGGTGATGGTCCCACTACAGATGGATTTCATCACATGGACCATGTCAAATGTCATTATGCTCATAGATGTTGGTAAGGGATGACATGAAAGGGAGATGGAGTAGGTAGAAGATGGATTATGATGTGGATTATGGAAGGATTGGTGGATTATGATGTGTATTATGTAGGGAAGATGAAGGGGAGGCTTAGCCAAAAGCATGGACCATAGGAAGGTGATGGGGGAGATATGTAGGATAATGAGTGAAGGAAGAGGAGATGGAGGTAGGTGGAATTGTTTTGAAATGGAAGAGAACCATGACCAATGGTTGCACACACTATGATAAGCATTAAAGCTTTTGATGTAGAGGGTATGTAGGAAGCAATGGAGATGTTTGCTTAGGATATGGGTGATGAAGTGCTTTAGGTACCCATATAGACTTAGTATTTTTATGACTTTTATTTTTCTTGTGGGATGGAATATTAGATTCTTGAATAGAGTGGGAATGTGAGGTGGAATTGGATGGTTGGTATTATGATGGGAATTAAGATGGGTGATAGGATCTTGACATGGGGATGATGGGGTACTTTGATCTTGACTTGGAAAAGGATCATGAGGTGTAGGAGATGGAGTAGCTTTATCTTTATTAAGTATGAAACCATCATGAAATGGTATGAAAGGCATACCTTGATCATGAGAAGGATGAAAATCATCATGGAATGAAAGGGTATCCATGAATGGAGGTATATCTTGATCTTGATGAGGAAGGGAATCCTGAGATTTTGTGGAAAGTATATCTTGATCATCAGATGGTAGGAAATCACTGGATATGATGGAAGAACTATCATTCTCTTGTATGCAATGGAATCATGAGATGGTATGGATTCATTAGATGAGGTAGAAGGGGGTGACTCTTGAATAGGATTTACATGTTCTAGATGGTCAACAACATGGAGACATGATGGAGGATGACTTGGGCTCAATGGGGGAGACTACATGATGGTCTTGTAAGAATGAGCATGGTGTTTGAATACTCTTTGGTAGGTTCACACATATGATTTGGATGACATGGTGATGTTTTATTCCTTGCTAATACCCCTTGGGTCACATCCTTTGTAGGTGGATGGGTAGATTTAGGTAATTCCATAGGTTTACTTTTGAAATTTTTGAATTTAGGGTGAGGATTTGATGCAGGATTAGATGATGGTGGGAGTAATGAAAATTTTGATGGGTTAGAAGGTGGAAAGGCCAATGGATTAGGACTATGACATGGTGGCTTAGGGATAGGAATTTGATTAGATGGCGGTATGATAAGATTATAGTTTACATTTACTAGATTGGTGTTCCCCTTGTCAAATGGAGCATGAGAATTAAAAGGCTCTTGATTTTGTTGCCAAGGTGGACTTGGGATCCTATGTTCTTGTTGTGATATGGGTGGATATGTTGATGTGGCATTGACATGAGAGGTAGATGGGTTAGGTTGGCATGATGATGAAGGTGACACATAGGATTGATGTTGAATATGTTGAGGTTGGAATGGTGTTTGGAATCCCTTAAGTGTGATTATTGGTTTAGGTTTAGATGAAGACTTAGTAGAAAGTGATGTGGAAGATAGGGATGAAGGCATGTTGGCTTGAATTTTTTTGAAAGGGGATTATAAATGACCTTGGAAAGTTTGGAAAGGATCCGAGGAAAGTTTTAGGATGTTCTCAGGACATGTTGTAGGATGATGTAGGATGATTAGTGAAATTTTGGGAAGGTTATGGATGGTTAGAATGATATGTTTATGTGTTGGCGTTTATAGCTTGATATGGAAATTTACAAACAAATGATCACACATGCAAGACACATAAGAAATTTTGAATTTGAAATTATGAATGTGATGATGATTAAGAAAGCGCTTGAAGAAGACACATCAATAAGTCCTAGAACTAGTGGGTATGGCCAATTAGGTCTTAAACTAGGATGCACGATGTTGACTAGGGATGATTTGAAAGAAAAATCCTACCACACAGCCACCCACCCTTCGCCTTCACTTCCCAAAGGTATAAAGATATTTTGGGATTAGCCAAGAGTGACAAGATTTTAACTCCCAAAGGAGTGTGTCTTTCGATTCACACTTCGATTGAGAACGTCCCTTGGAGTGGTGTGTGCCCCAAGCAGGCCTCCTAAGAAGGGTATGACAAAAGCGAACCAAGTGAGATGTTTTTGATCACACATGCACTCGATTCACACTCTAAGTTGTTAATTTCCCTTAGAAATGAAATGTGTGGAAGAAAACAATGGAAGTACTCATTATTTTTAGATCCAAAATCAAGATGTGATGGAAGACAATGGTTAATTTTAGACCCAATTTTTGATATGTGATTGAAGACAAGATTCGTTTTAAGATCCCAAATCCAAATCTATTACAAAAAATATTAATAGATGAAACATGAAATGAGTGCACCTGATTATTCATTTTCCAAGTTGTTGTGACTGATACAAATGCTATGTCAACTCCTTTTATTCATCTTCAAGCCACAAAATCAAAAAAGACCAAGTAAACTTGCATAGAAAAGTGTGATATGAAAAATATGAAGTCTAATAAAATATGATACAGTTGAATGGATTGCATAAACAAAAAATTTAGAAGATTTCATGTACTTTTAAAAAAAATTTATCGAAATTGGATCAATTTTGCTCAAGATATGCTTGTTTGAAGTTTAAATGCAAGTTTGACTTTGACTAATAAAGAACCCTGAAAAATGACACTCGCACCTGATAATTTTGGCACTGTTGTGAAGGTTGTCATGTTAGCTCTTTGACGAGTCCTCGTTTGCATGATTTGAAGCCTATGTAACAAAATTATGATAAAACAAAATCTAAATTAAATTAAATTAGAAACCTAGAAATTATAAATCTAATTATAAATCTTAAAATCTAATTAAAAATCTAGAAATAATATAATTAAAAGCTAATCTAAAATCTAAGAATCTAATTAAAGATCTACTTAAAAATCTAAAAATCTAATTAAATTCTAAAAAATCTAAAAATCTAAAATAAAGAATTTAATTCTAAATTAAAATTTAAAATCTAAATTTAAACTAAATTAGAAAAATTAAAAATCTTAAATCTAAATTTGCATCTAACTCTAAGCTAATTTAAATTAAATTAATCTAAATTAATGGAAACTAAAGTAAAGTTAATGGAAACTAATTAAAGCTAAAAAATTGAATCACTTTTCTTTCAACTTTCTTATTTAGTTGCAGAGGGAATAGTACAACAATCAAGAAAGGAAATGAAGCTTTTGAGAATGAATTATTTTCATAGCTGCAAATTATTACTCCTGCATGAGACTCTTGAGAGAAAACAATGTGTATCAGACCAAGTGCTAAAGACAAATAATTACATTCGCCATTTGGAGCAACAAATCAAAGACCTCACTAAGCAGAGAAATAAATGCTTCATTTCATTTTGATTGATGGAGATTATTAAAGTAGATACAAATGCCTATGATAGAAATGACGTCTTTGCCAAATTTAAGACCAAGTAGTAAATGCATCTAGAGAGAACAATGTGACTGCAAGCAGGAGATGGAGGATTTGCATCACTGTATGATGAATTTAGAAAGCCAAAAACCTAGTGCTAATAATTTTGTGGTGATTGATAACAATGATAGTGATTTAATTGATAATGCAACAGAGATTTTCTCTGAGAGGAGCGTGGGCGAGGGTGACAAAGAAAGAGAACGCGACAGGAAACTAGGTGATGCAGGCGAAGGTTTTGAAGTCGAGGGGAGTTGAGAAGTTGCCAACAATGCTTCCTATGATTAAGATTTGAAAAAGGAATTTAGATCATGTTATTCTTGTAAAGAAAATTTTGATCTAGAAAAGAAAATTTCGGATCCGCATTCAAAAAATAAAAATTCAACATTTTGGCGGCAGGTCTTCGAAGGAAGTCAACCGAGGATTTAAAACCTATAATCACTGTAACAACCCACTTGCAAAACTTGACAAACGAGGGTTAGATAAACAAAAAAATTTAGAAGAAAAATCTACAAAAACATATGATTAGATCAAAAGATGTCACGTTCACCAATGTAGTTAGGGTAAAAATCTAAAATCAGGGTAAATGTATAAACATCAATAATAAAGCCCTAACAATCATAATGAAGCACGAGACAACATAAAAATCAAAATAATAAACACAAATGCAAATCGATCTCCATATTATGCTCGATTTATCTCCATTGCTCTTCTCAACCTCACATGAGAATGCAAGATTTTGAAGGTTTGATTATTGGAGAAATGTTGGTTGCTCAATTTAGCAGCATAACGATATGATGAACATGATAGATGGAGGATGATAGATAGAGATGGATGAAATATTCAAGAATGATTTTGACTTGGATGCTTGAAGAATCAAATCAACTAAATGGATTTTGAGAGGCTATATTTATAGAGTTTTGATGTGGACGGAGATAAGATTTGATTTTTTTTTTATTTGATCAAAGAGGAAATAAAACAAGATAAGGTAAGATAGAAAGATATTGATTTTATGTTTTAAAGGAAATAAATCCTGAAAAAGATGAGAAGGATAATTGATAAATTATCTAATTAAATAAATTAATTAGATACACATGAGTTCCAATTTTGGAATGAAAGCAAAAAGATCTTTTTAAGATTTTATTAATTAAATAAATATTTGATTTATTTAATTAATGTTGGATTTATGATTTCATTAATTAAATAATATAAATTATTTAATTAACATTAGAGGAACGAAGAGATTATGAATAGAGATGATTTAATTAAATAAATAATATAAATTATTGAATTAACATTAGAAGAACGTAGGGATTATGGATAGAAATGATTTAATTAATTAAATAAAATAAATTATTTTATTAACATTAGAAGAATGGAGGGATTATGAATAGAAATGATTTAATTAATTAAATAATATAAATTATTTAATTAACATTAGAAGAACAGAGGGATTATGAATAGAAATGATTTAAATGAAATTAGTCAAATAAATAATATTTATTTAACTAATTAGATGATTATATGGGTTCCTAGGGAAAAACATGCTATGGGATGTCTAAATGATGTAATGTCGTGACAAGGTGTTGTAAGAGGACATTTTTGGCTGTTTACAGTTTCTATTCATGTCAAAAAGATAGCTCCTTTATATATGTCCACAACTAGGTTAATTGCATGATATCTTCTTGCCACCATCTTTCTAAATTGTATTTCACTATATCATCTTGTGTAAGGGGGAAATCAGGAAGATGCAATATGATCAAATTGGTGAATAGAAACTAATCTAAACGACAAAACGTTAATGATTCATGCCCATTACTCACAAAATGAAACTACAAATTAATGAATTCAAGAACGAAATTGAAAGAAAACAAGAACAATGAATTCAATACAATGTAGCTTTACCATCCTGTGTCGGAGTGTGTTCGTGAATATGTTGTGTTGTTCATATCAATGTGAAGCCTCCATTGCACATACGAAAGCTTGAAGAATGTGCATTTGTCAATTGAAGATGTGTGTAAGATGTCAAAAGCTCGATTAAGATCTTTGCATTACATTGTTGTGTCAATGATATTGATTCTTTGATCGTTTTTGAGAAGAAAGATGTTTGTTATATAGAATTTGTGATTCAAAATGAATGCTCAAGATCGAGTAGTAGAATACCTCGATCAACAAAACTTGAAAGATGTTGAGAGGATTTAGATGGACATAATCTATGCATTTTGATTAAGTAATTAGTGTGATTAAAGAAATCATTTTGAGTGTTAGTGGGATTGAGGAAATAGATTGAATAATTTATGGAATTGAAGAATAGATTGATCTGTTAGGAAATAGATGGATCAGTCAGGCAATCAGATCGAGCAATCGATGGTTCATAATTTTCTCAATCATGAAAGTAGGTGAGGATAATTAATTTAATTAATTAATCTTTTTGGAGTTGAACATGCAAATCAAGTTTTACTTTTGCAAATAAATTTGTATTTGTTTGATTTGATTGTTGATGATGTTTTGAATAGTTTTATTTAATTATTCAAATTTGGGGGAAAGTGATATAGTTAAATTATTATGTTTTAATAATTTAATCAACTTAGGGAAATAGGGTAATTTAGCAACATAATTAAATAATTGATATTATTTAATTAATCAGAAGGAAATAAAGTTAGATTAGGACTTTATTAAACAAATGTAATTTATTTAATTGGTCGAAAATGGTGAAAAAGTGAATTTAATTAAATAATGTATTTATTTGATAAGTAGGAGGTATTTAATTGTGGACCATTCGATATCATGAGAGATGGGTTCTTGTTGAACCACTACTCATGAAACATGGGTCAATGAGTTTGACTCGAAACTACACGGTTGAATCCTGATAGCAATATCATAATGTATTTATTTTTCAATTAATAGAAGAAATTAGGGTTTTGATGTAACTGATGCTTTTGATGTGAGATGCAGTGATATTCAATGATAATAATGTTGATGATGATAAAATGTCATTTAGGATGTGCGATAAGTGTTAGGTCAATTTTACATGTTTACATTTTGTCCCTCTTTGAGACAAAGTACTAGTTGCTTTTTTTCAAAGATTTCGATGTTAAGATCAAGATTTGGAAAATTTTATATGCCCCAGTGGTCAGCAAAATGATGGTAGGACTTTGGGCTGCCCCCTTGAGAGGTTGGCCGAAAAAAATATTTTTGAGGTCGGGCTCACAACAATTCCATTTTAGTTCTGATGTGTAGAGGAAGAATAATTAATCCTATAGGAATCTCATTGATAGTTCATATGTTCCTGGGAGGTCCTAATTTCAACCTAGGAGTGGTTCTTAGGTAAAAAATTAGGGTTTTTAGGGTTAAAAAAGGCAATTAGGGTTGAAATTACCTCATTTGCACTGAGCCTATACAGAATTCTTGCCTTTGTATTTCTTGTTTTTTCAATTTTCGAGGAGCTATGGTGAGGACTCGGGGAGCCCCACATGTTGCAGATGCGGTTCTCGAGTTTGGATAGCCTACAGGCATCAATGCCCCAGTATGTACCCTTTCATTTCTTTTTTTTGTATTTTTGTGTTTGTATAATTAATGCTTGAAGTCCAAGCAGTCAATAGTGCTAGGGTTTGGAATTTTGAGATTTTGCATCATTTTTCTCACTTTTTCTCTTTGTAAACAACTCACTTTTGATTATTCTTCACGCACTTGCTCAATTTGTTTGCGGTTGACCTAAATTTTTGCTATTTCTTTTCTCCTTTTCCTTATTTTTTTTCTTTTGATATTTTTGCTTCATTTTAAGCTCTATTTTTGAATATTTTCGCTTTTGACAAAAAATTGTGAGATTGAAACTTTTGCATTTTAATTTTTTTATCACTTTTGACCAATAGTTTTGTGCTTCTTCCTTTTTTGTTTGCTTTTGACAAAGAATTTTGTGCTTTTGACCAAAAAAATCACTTTTGAGTGTTTTGGATTTTCAAGTCTATTTGTTTGTTAGCATATGTTTGTTTTGTGTTTTCGTAGTAAATCCTTAACATTGTGGGTTGAATGGTTGCAAGCAGTGCTTAATTCGCTCCAATCGAGGGAGTGACAACCATGTGATTTATTTGATTTGATCGCTATTTTTCATGAGTTAGAGTAAGATGTGCTAAATGTTTTCAGGTTGTAGCACATTTTTTTATATTCCTACCATTAGATGCCATAGAGGGATGATGACTGGACTTGTGGAGAGGTGGTATTCAGAGACCTCGTTGTTTCATTTACCTACTAGGGAGGCCACTATTACCTTAGAGGATGTGTGGAGGATCCTTCACATAACCATTCTTGGAGATCTTGTTACATATTTTGTTCAACGAGGTACACGTGTCATGTGTCAAGTACTTAGTGTCAAACATCTAGAGGTTCGCAAATCAAAGATGGATTTATCATATTTTGTTGGTAGTGTTGATCCTATTTCACTTGTTCTCTATGGTTTGGTTATGGGGCTTGTCATTCTTGATAGGGGAGGCTAGTAGTTTCCTATTGGGTGGGGTGTGTGCATCAAGCAGATGTTTGAGCATGACACTAGATATGCATGGGGTTGGTGTATCCTCGCACATTTGTACAGAGATATGCACAAGGTTGTATATCATGGAGGGAGATCTATTTCTATTGGTGTCTCTCCGCTACATGTATGGTCCTGGGATCACATCCCAGTTGCTCAGCCTAATGGTATATTGGATCGTATTGATGGGGATCCATATTCTTATCATTATGGATATTTTCTACACTATACTTTTCCTAGACAACTTTCCTCCTATCATCGTGTTTTTGATGATATGTCAAGTTTTGTATGGAGACCATATATGGTTTTTGAGGCATGTCCCAATGATCAGGAGCATTTGGTATATTGTAGATAGACTATATGGTTTATTGGTCATGTGCACTCTCTATTAGAGAGATATCTACCTGACAGGGTTTGCCGGCAGTTTGGAGAGAGATAGAGTTGATTTATGAATACCTATGAGGCTCATTTTGGTCAGACCACCAGAGAGGTTTGTGTATGGGATCTATAGGTAGATCATGATGTTGTTGTGGCATCTTTCAAAGCTCTTTCCCCATTCATATGGGGTTGGCTAGTGGGTCTAGCAGATCCTGGTACTACTCCTTATTTTGATCAGTGGTGGGAACAACACATTCCTTTGATATTTACATATCTTGTTGTGTTCTCATAGTGGGAAGAGTAGACATTATCGATCATCATGGGGATAGGAAGGATGTGGAGATCATTGTTGAGCAACTTTCTAGGACCCAATAATATGGTGCACAGGTTGATCTGATGCAGGTAGATCAGGGACAAGTTCTAGGTCCTCCTCCACCACTTGGAGATGGAGGTGTACAATTAGCCTAGATGACTATTGTGAGAGATGCAGAGATATTGCGGAAATAGGCCATAGAGGCTCAAATTGTTACACTCACTATAGAGTGAAACACAACTCGATAGGACAAAGACGGATTTAGGGTAGAGAGAGACACTAAAATTGGGCATCGTCTAGTTGTTGAGACATAGTTACAGGCTATCACCACTAAGATGGATGGCCTAAGGACAAAGTGTGATAACATTTGCGTTGAGTGAGATTAGTTTCTACAAAGAGTGACATATTATCAGACCCTATATGATGCCTTTTTTCCTCGAGCGTAGCGATGACCATAGTTTGGAGAGCCGAGTACTGCAACAAGTGCCAAGTTAGGTGGGCATTCAATTAGACAGCTTGATCAACCTAATCCTTAGAGTTCTCCTCCTCCGACTAGGTAGTATTTATATTGTACTTGATCCTCATGATGTTTATTGTTTAGAGACTTATCTTACAGACATGATTTGGTATATATATTCATTGGCCTAGTTGAGGCCTCATAATATATGTGTATTTTTGTATTATCCTATTAGATATGTTTCCATGATGATGTACCATGACATTTCCATTCCTTATGAGGATATTTATGAGATTACATGTTTCAATTCGACTTCATTATGTGTTATTGTGATGATTATGGATGATGATGTGTGATGATGTATGTTTATACACGTTTTTGTACTTTTCTAATGTATGCATATGATGTGGATGAATGATTGATATATCGTTATGATATATGATGTTTTATTATGTATATGATGGATGTATGCCTTGTACATGATACATGATGTTTTTATTGCTTTATTATCATCATGATATGTATTGATGACATTGTGGATGCAAGATTGATATGGTACCAATGATATTGTGATGTAGGATGGATGTTAGTTAGAAGACATATTTTATGATGGATAGAAATTTGATGTTGTTAGTTATTGATGAGTTTATTTCTCTTTTCTTGGAGACTTAACATTTTTAACAATCCCTTTTTGATATAGCAAACAGATACGATGCACCAGGGTATTAATAACCAAGGTGACTTTGTATCCATTGCATGGAATTTGAATCAACATACAAAGAATACTCTTGCTCATGCTAGACATACATAAAATTTATTTAAAATATATGGTTGGATTGTGTTAAAAAAATTTAGACCAATTACATAGAGAGGTATAAAATACCTAACATGTAACTACTAGACAAATTGTCTCAAAAAAATTTCCATGCATTCAATAAAGCAAGTATTCTCCATGGTATTATCACAAAATATCTTTCAAAAAAAAATTGAAATGATGCTCAATTGTCCCCATTCCTTCTTCTCTAAATCCTTATGGGCATCCTCAAGAGATCCAGGGAATAAGTCAATAAAATAAATCATAAATGTAAGACTATAAAAATATAAAACAAAGTTGCAGTATCACTTGCCACATTTTTTTTGAGGTTTCAAGCTATTTATTCATTGTTGATCATGTCTATCGTAGGAATGAATCTGTTAAGGCATATCTCAGGATGTTGTTGGTGAATTGTCAAAAGATGGGTAGTTAACACTTTTTCATTTTTTTTGTTTGTTTGTAATTGAAGCTTTGTGATTTTTTGCTTGAAAGTTCTAGCTTTTGATGTTTGCTCTATTTTTTTGTCTATTTTTTCAAAGGGTGAATGTGATGATTTTTTTATTATGGATGAAAATTTTATTGAAGATTGTGATGATGGAGTTAGGAATTTTTTTTTTTTTTTGAGTTTTATGATGTTTTTATTGTTTTTAGGGGACTAACCTAGGGCCTAGGGGGCTCATCAAAGATAATCCTTTCCTACATTGTACATGCAAAGACTTATAGTCTGCTTGGTTGATGTGAACATGTTTTTGATCTTTTCTTTGGATTTTGAATGTTTTGACTAAGTTGAAAGAAAGCATGATAAATACCTAAGGGGACTGACCTAAGGCCTCAGGGGTTGATAAGCCTTGCCTACATTGTACATGCAAAGACCACGCAATTCAACCAATGTTGACTTAAAGCATAACATGTTTTTGGGTTTCAAACAATGTTGCTAACTTGGATTGATATTCCACTTTTTTTTCTAGAAGATATGTTGTGGGAAATCTACTTGAACTAGTTGTGAGGTTCAATAAAATGTAGATATCTTATATTTTTGAGTGAAGGAATAATCCAAAGTTGTTGTTTTGACCATGATGGGATGCACAAGGGTCTAATCCACTACCTATTTTTGAGAAAAATTCCCTTAGTTTGAGACAAGACTACCTTCTCTAGGAGATTGGCATTAATGGTGCAACAAGGTTCAATACTCAATCCCTTACCACTTGCTATGGTTGGAGACATGTTTTATTATGGGATGAATGGGTGGATGCTTCAAATAGTATTGGTAGATAGCGATGCAATTCTTACAAACATAGCGCCTATTTGTCAGGTTTTCACTACAGTACCTATTCTAGGAGCACCACAAAGTTGTTTTCACTTAAAGAACATTTTATTTATCTTTACTATTTTTCTTGCTTTTTAATTTATTTTTATTTTTTTGGATTTTTACTCTTTTTCTTGGGGTCTAAGATGTTGAAAACTTGGATTGATATTTCACTTTGTTTTTATAGAGGATATGTTGTGGAAAATTTACTTGAACTAGCCTTGAGGTTCAAGAAAATGTCGATATCTTAGAATTTTGTGTGAAGCAATAATCCACATTGTTGGTATCTTTGAAGGTTACCTTGGTAGTGTGTTGGTGGTACACCTTGTTGGGATGAATTGTTTTGAAGGTTACCCTAGTGGTGCATTAGCGGGATACCTTGTTGATGGGATGAATTGGGAAGGATACCATGTGGCAAACCTTGTTATTTGGACAATTCCTAGATCACATGAGCTATAAGACATAGATCAAGATTTATTCTGAAGCAAGATGTAAGTACTTTCCCCCCAGTGTCTAGCAATATAGGTGATGGATTATCTTGTGATGGGATAACATGTTTGGATAAAGCATTCCCCTTTTTACAATGCCTCATGGATTAGATAATGTTGGATAGGATAGGATCAATGATAGTGACTCATGTCAAGATGTTTTCCCTAAGAAAGTGTAAAGTGTACATCAAGCATTTTTCAGGGTCAAGGTAAGTTGGATTTGGATAAAGGGAAAGTGCATGGAGATGGGTAGCCAATTTGTGGCCACTTAAAAAAAATAAAATTGAAAACTCATAACACGAGTTCATTATAACACGCTCGTGGTATGGCTTGGTGTGTCGAGCTTAAGGCTTGGCCACAACGAGCCCATAACATGAGTGCACGTTATAACGTGCTCGTGTTAGGGCTTGGTGTGTCGAGCCTAAGGCTCAACCACAATGATCCCATAACACGAGCGCATTATGACCTATTATAACCAAAATAAAAGTAAAATGAATTCATTCTTGCATTTCGACTATGTTTTTTCTTTTTCCCATAGCCAAAACCCCCATTTTTCATGCTCATGTTCTAGGAGGAGGTATTTTGCAAAAATATTCATCAACAGTTGCTATTTCATTGTGAGGATGTTGCCACATCAATGAGGAGGTGTGAGAGGTAAGGATTGTTTTCTTTTTGTTTTGAATTTGTTAGTTTTAGGTTGTATTTGATATTTATATTTTTGAATTTGTAGGAGATGCAAATCAACCTGCAAACCCTGAAAATCCTCAATAAGCAAAGCAACAAAATCCTCAATAAAAAAATCAACCACAACAATAACCTCCACCAATCCCTCAACAGCCTCCTAGCACTCAAAAAAATTTAATGAGTGAAATTGAGAACAACAAAAAACAACTTGAGGATTTAATTGGGAGGTTGAGTGATCCAAATGGTTCAACCACAGAAAGAATGACCCTAGCAACTTCATTGAAAGATATATTAAAAAATGTAGATTCAATTAGCAAACAAATAACTAGATGGTAGGATAGGAGGCAAGCAGCTAGGGCTTATTATGCGAATAAATTATAATATAAAGATGTAAATAATTTAAAAATTACAAAAGGTGATTTGTGCTCATTATTCACTGACCCACACACAAATCAAAATATTACCCTCAATGTGAAGAGATTTCCTATTCATTTTTTCCACCACCAACAAATTAGGAACTATTTTTATGATAGGTGGTACATGGTTTTTTATTATCCACTATGCAACAATTGTGAAGTCTCGAAGTATTTCCTTAGGAAACTATATTGTGAGTTCATATTGAAAAAAATCCCAAATTATTTTGATATGAGGGACTTCCAGGGGAGAGGTGGGGGGTCGGCTCAGGATAGACCCAATGCACAGCCGGATCCTACACGGAAAGGGAGATGAGCTCTCACTAGGCTACCTCATGAGCACATTGTTATCCCTACCATCACGAATGAGAGTTCTGATGTAGAGACATTGCAAGTGATCAACAGTTTGACCTAGAGTGTCATCCAACATGCTAGCCCTATTCTACAATGCCATCTAGGGGAGTCTTCAAGTGGTGTCCTTCGAACCCATTTGTGTCAATATTGTGGGGAAACTTTTTCATATGACCCCACCAACACTCAGGAGGCTGCTATGCAGGATCTGTATGTAGATATGGAGATGGAGAGGGCAACTAAAATTTTGCATAAGGCATATGGCATTGATACTCAAGTAAAATTTAGCATGTTCATTGAATTTAATTTATTAAATTTTGATTTTGAAATGCAAGATTAACTAATTTAGTTTTATGATTTTAATAAAATTGCAGGGTCACAGTGTTGAGACTGGATACACCGGCCCTACACCTACTTATTTATGCAGTACACCTATCGGTGGGGTATGTAACTAGTAAACAATTATAAATTTATTATATGTTAATAGAATTGTTTTAGGAATGGTATTTTAATATATGACTTTGGATGTTGAACAGGCTAATATTGGAGGTTTTGAGGGAACACCTCCTAGTGCTAGTGGATTTACTCAAACCTACACGCAGGTAATAGAATAAAGAGTTTAACTAATGAATTGTACTTAATAGATTTGTGTAGTTTATATTCATATTGCTGATTATGTTGCATTGCACATCATTCAAAATCAAAGCATTACTTCACATTCCTTAACTAATAACTAGATGTTGATAGATGACAAAATTTCAACTACAATATAGTTGTTTAGAAATTCAACATAAGCAGTGATGCAATTACTTCACATAGCATAAGTAATAAGTCTAGGAGCAACTTCTAATTTCATTTTCATGTCATGGCATTCCATGAGACCACTTGCTCGACATCTTTTCAAACATTTCACTTCCTTGTCTATGCTATGGATGATTGGAAGGAATATATGAAAGAATAATGGTAAGCAATGAGGGCAATGAGTTTTATGAAAAAATGTCTCAAAGAAATGTGGTCTCATGGTGATGTCCATCACCATGAGACCCAATTTATTTGAGGCACTTTTTCAAGAAGCTCACCACCTTTTCTATGCTACCACATTTTCCATACATGTCTACCAAAGCATTTTATCAAATAGTTCATTTCCTCACTGCTATGGCTAAAAGCTTAAAAAAGGTGCTTTCCAACAAACTATGGGTGTTTGGAAAAAATCTATCAAAGCATAATAGTAAGCAATAGCATAGACAAGGAAAAAGGTAGTCTGTAAAAATGCCTCGAAGAAATGCGGTCTCATGGTGATGGAATTCCATTCCATCACCATGAGACCACATTTCTTCGATGCATTTTTCAAACAGCTCACCGCCTTTTTTGTGATACCACATTTTCCATACATGTGTACCAAAGCATTTTATCAAACTACTTACATCCTTGTTGCTATGGCTAAAATCCTAAAATAGGTGCTTTCCAACAAACTATGGATGCTTGGAAAAAAATTTATCAAAGCATAATAGAAATCCATAATACCATAGAGAAGGTAATGAACTGTTTGAAAAAATGCTTGAAAGAAATGCAGTCTTATGGTGATGGAATGTCATGATGTGCATTTGTTTGTAATGGCATTCCATCACCACGAGACCCCATTTCTTTGAGGCATTTTTTTAAATAGTTCACTACCAATTTCTCTATTCCACCACAATTATTGTACATGTCTATGAAAGCATTTTATCAATGCTCATCAAGTTTGCTACTATATAAAACTTAAAAAATATGTGTGCTTTTGAACAAGATATGGATAGGGAAAATAGTACATGATAGTCAGAAATATATAGTTTAATAAGTACTAAAATTTTGTTCATTATCTCATACACATTACCATGACGGATCGCTATTAGTTTTTTTTTTTATTGAATAATTTGTTGTTTTATTTTTACGTTGCAAGTGTAAATACTTGTGACAAGGAAATGAAGATTGATGCTTTCTACTCATCATATAGAATTTTTTATTTACCTCACAAGGAGACAAGGAGGAAAATTACAAATTTCAATTTACATCATGAAATATAGATGTTATTTGCAAAAAATAAAACCATTATTGACTCGTAGTTTAATTTCTATTTGGATGGTTTATACAGGGCTTCAGCACACCTCAACATGGGCATGTGAATATTTCCCTCATGGAGAGTGATCATTAGATGACAATAAGTGATTATTTTGTTAAATATATCACTTTTTTATAATGTACTTATATATTAATGTCTTTAATTTTGCTGTAACGGATAAAATCAAGAACTAAACACCGAGGCGTAGGAGCACCCTCAAGTATAAATGAGTGACGCATATATCACCATCTAATTGACAAGTAAAGGGAAAGAATCTTGGCTCAAGTATATATTAGCAAATGACTTTGATCTGAGAGCTCCTTTGTTGCATGCCTACATGGCAGTTTTGTACATATTTTTTATTAGATATATTTGACATTGTATGCCTATATGGCATTCTCATTAGCCTATATAGCTATTTTGACCCTATATTTCATACTTATAAGCTTTCCAATGCGGTAGGGTTGAGAAGTTAGGGGTAGCATATGCCTCATAGAAATTGGGTCTACTATCACCATGAGACCCCATTTCTATGAGGCATACACTACCCATACCTTCTCAACCCTACCACATTGGCAAGTGTATATCACCATGAGACCCCATTTTTATGAGACATACACTGCCCCTACCTTCTCAACCCTACCACATTGGAAAGCTAGTGGAGAATTGGAAATCTAGCTCACTCACAAAAAATGTGTGGGAATGTTAAGTAAGTATAGGGGAGGTCAAGAGTTGAGTTGGGCATGAAGCCCTAGAGTGAAATTTGGTGTTTTCCATGTGAATTTGAGATGTTTTGACATGATAAAGTGAGTATTGTGTTAGGGAAGCATTGTTTCTTGTTGAATTGAGTTTTTTCAGGCCATTTTAGACCTTTTTGAGGTGGTGGCATGTTTTGATAAGGTTGGGAAGTGTGTATTCCAATAAGCCCTAGGTTATTTGGCTTAAAAAGAGGGTTTTTGGTTTTGGCATCTTGGTGGATGAATTTCTGAGAACTAATTGTGAATTCTTTGGTTTGAATACATATAAAAAAATTTCCACATGTGTTTTGAGGTTTTTGTAAAGTTTCAAGATAAGCTTCTTTATTAAAGTGGCCTAATTTGAGGCCTGATTTGGGAAAGTCGTTACAAAGTAACCAATAGTGGTTTATTGGCATGTGATTGTGTACCCTGAAGGGTCCTTGAAATGGTTCAATTCTTGTTCTAAAATAATCTTATCAAGAAGAAATACCCAATTGAATGAGTTGGAAATGTTATAAGGAAGAGTGTTGATTTGGTAAAAAGTGAAGATGTTTTAGAACTGTGACTTGTGAATTGTTGTTGTTGGTTGATTTTTTGTGTTGATTTGTGTTGTATGAATTCCCTTGGTTGCATCACAATTCAAATTCTTTTTCCATGCTTCCATTTTGATCCATGATTGCAAGATAGGTTGCACCTTTGCCCATGTTGCTAACTTAGCCTTGAATAAAGAGTCTTGTAACAATGGAGAGAAGGGTTAGAATCCATTGTAGGTAGACTAATCAAGGAAACATTTAAAATTTATCACAACTAAAATTGATGAGGTACATTTAGTGATGAGGTAAATTTAGAAATAGAGATGAAAAACAAAATAGTTTCTAAGATCTATCAATGTGGGAGGAGTATATTCCAATTTTTTAGAGACATGTATGGAAAATTTGGTAGCATGGACAAGGCAATCAGCTGCTTGGTATAACTGTTTGAAAAAATACCTCAATGAAAGCTTCGAAGAGTGGTATGCACATCCATAATAAAGGATTGAGAAATGATGTTTTATTTTACTTCCTTAAAACATATGTCATATATATGTGTATAGAAAATGTGGAAGCATACACAAGGTAAGTCAATTGTTAAATATAACAAAATTCCTCAAAGAGATGTGGTTTAAAAATGTAATTGGCAAGTGTATATAATTGTGTAATTTAAAATGTGCATTGACAACCTAAGGTTATAATGATAAATAAACAATGATCAACATATAATATGCAAAATTAAAAAAATGAAAGCAAGCAATAATAGAATGAAAGAAAATGTGTAAAGGCTTCACATACCTAAAAAAATAGAGTTTCAAATGGAAGAGTTCTACCCAATTATGTAGCCTTAGCTTCTTCTTTCTTCAAAATCCTCAACAATTTGACTTTTTCAAAAGCTTTTTCCCTTGCAAACTTCAATTGTATATCAGTTTTCACTGGAATTCAAACTTGAATTGATATTATATGTCTTTCAATGTGAAAAATCTGCTATTTCATGCAAAGGTGGTGGAATGATCATGAAGTGGGTGGTGGAATGTGAAAAACATGCATGCACACTTCACAACATCATCAAAAAGCTACTTTTTGTCAGAGCATGCACAAAACTGGGAGAATATGCAAAATGTGGGCCTTGAGATCACGGGTATATTGATTTTTTTACCATTTTTAGAACAAGACAAAACACGCTCGTGTTATGAGAAAGTTGGTTTTTTAATAGATTTATTTTCTCTCTTTGTCTATACCCTATATACCCTAATTTTATCTCTCCCTCTACCCTTATACCCTAATTCTATCTCTCTCCCCTCTCCCCTCTTCCCTTAACCCTTATACCCTCACTCACTCCTATCTCTCTCCCCTCTACCCTTAACCCTTATACCCTCAACCCTTAAGCCCTAATTATATCTCTCTTCCCTCTACCATCTACCCTTAGCCCTTATGCCCTCTATCTCTCTCCCATCTATCCTCTACCCTTAACCTTAAACCTCTTCATACCCCCTCTCCTCTGTCTCAACTCCCTCTCTCACTGCTACTCACTCCTATCTCTCTCCCCACCAACTCCTTATACCTACCTCTACCCTCAAACCCTTAAACTCCTATCCTCTACCCTCTCTCTCTCATCTCCCTCCTACCCTCTCCTCTCAACTCCTCCTCACCTACCCACTCATCTCTCTCTCCCTTTACCCTTAACCCATAAAACCCTCAACCCCTTAAACCCTAATTATATCTCTTTGCCCCTCACTCTCCTCACCCCTACCATCTCTCTTCCTCTACCCCACCCTTAACCCCATGCCCCATCTCCCATCTATCCTCTACCCTGTCCTTATAATTCTACCCTTAAACTTTATACCTCTCTCTCTCAACTACATCTATCTCACCCACCACCACCACTCCCATCTCTCTCCCCTCTACCACAACCTTATGTTCCACCTCACCCTCAACCCTATACCCTCTCTCCACCATCTCCTCCTACCCCTCCTCTCTCAACTCCTCACCACCCACCCATCTCCTTCACCCTGTTCAGAACCTCAACCTCTCCCTCTCTCAAGTCCCTCTCTCTCACTCACTCCCTCATATCTCTCTCCCCTCTACCCTCTACCCTTAACCCTTATACCCTCTATTTTCTACCCTTTATCTCTCTCCCAATCCCTCCCTTTATCTCTCTCTCTACCCTTAACCCATAAACTATAATTCTATCTCTCCACCCTCTACCCTCTACCCTTTATCTCTCTCCCACTCCCTCCCCCTCTCTCTCTCTCAAGTATCTCCTCCCAACCCCTCCCTCTCAAACTCTCCTCTCACCTACTCCTTCTCTCTCTCCTGCCTCACCTCAACCCTTGCACCCTCTACCCTTAAACCATCCTACTCTCTCCACCTCTACCCCACCCTTAACCCTTATACCCTCCTGCCCTCCCCACCCTCCCTCTCTTGTCCTCCCTCCCACCCTCCCTCTCTCCCCCACCTCCTATCTCTCCCTCACCTCTATATCCCTAACCCTTATAACCCCACCCTTAAACCCTAATTCCCATCTCTCCCATCTACCCTCTACCCTTAACCCTTATACCCTTTATCCTCTACCTCCTATCTCTCCACTCCTCCTCTCTATCTCTGGAGTCTCTCCTCCTACCCTCTCAACCTCTCTCTCACCTCACCACCTTCCATCTCCCCCATACCCTTAACCCTGAACTTATACCTCTCTCTCTCTCTCCCACCCTACCTAGATAAGTCCCTCTCACCCACCCTCACCTTCTCTCCTCTATCAAACACCCCTCCCACACCTCCTCTCCAAGTCTCACCTCACACCTCTCTCTCTCCCACCTCCTCACCCATCTCCCCAAGTCCTCCCTCGGCACCCTACCCACATAACTCTCTCTTTCTCTTTGTCTCTCTCTCTCTCCCCTCTATCTCAATTCTCTCTCCCACCCCCATCTCTCTTTTTCCCCCTCCCTATATCCCTCCCAACCTACCTAGCTAAGATCCTCTCACTCCACCCCTTCTCTCCCACTCCCTCTATCTTAAACTCTCACTTCCACCCCCCCTCTCTCTCTCTCTTAAAATTCTCCCTCCCTCTAGAGACATACATAAATACATACACACAAGAATAATACATATGTACATACAATCCTACATACATACAAGCATAAATGTACATGTGTAGATACAATCTTACATACATATAGGCATACATACAAACATACATACATGACATACAAGCATACATTTACATAAAAACATACAAATATATAAACATACATTCAATAAATTAGAATTTAACATAAATCAATACATAACGTGAGTGTGTTAGACTGCGCTCGTGTTATGTCTTTCTAGACATGCTCCCCACAAATGAAAAAAACCATGTCAAAACTAAGATATAACACGATTGCATTATAATGTGCTCGCATTATAATGTGTGTGTGTGTGTGTGTGTGTTATATCTTGCTTTGGGAATTCCCAAGCCTGGGGATTGGTATTTTCCTTGGAATACCAAACCAAAGGCTTGGAGGGCATTCCCAACGACCAAAGACATGTTTTTACAAATTCTAAAAATTTTCACATAATCGGGTCTATGCTCACCGTCAGGATTGCACTTGGTTCAATATCAAAAAAATTGAACATATGGGTAATGTTAAGTTCTCTCTTAGCTATCCAACGATGTAATTTTTTTCACTTTCTGAAAATGTTAAGCCTTTCATCCATAATTTTTTTTTCTTGTATGTCTTTTTTTTGGCAAAAAGTAGTGTTTGGTGTTTTTTTTGTTATAAATTAACCGTTTATCAAAATTTCAAATAAACTACATTTTTAGAAACTAGAATCCATTCTATGAAAAAAAATCAATTAGTTTCTAAAATTTGTAGGGGTAGCACGGCCAAAATTTTGTTTTTCAAGAAGTGTCCACTTCAAAAATTAGTAAAAAATCAAATATTCATTAAAAAATTATCAGAAAAATTATGCATCAACTACATACTGTTAGCTAGCTTCTACCCGTAGCGATTTTAAAAATACTAAAACAAATTTCACCATACAAGGCTTGTACAAGAGTTGCTATGTTATGTTTTTCTGACAAAAACAACACCAATTTGTGCACGTCCCTCATTTGAACCCCTTAATTTCAACCATTTTCAAAATAAATTAGTAGTTTAGAAAGTAGACTCAGAGCACTTTGATCCTTGTTTTTGTTCCATCTCAAAATTTTGTGTGTAACTATCATCAATTTCAAATCTAAGGTCAGTATTTCCTAATTTCAGAAAAAAATTGTTCACTTAAGACCCCTTTTTGGGAACCATCTTTGTGCACTTACCCTAAAAATGGATTAGGTTTATTATGGATAAGATGAGATGCTTTCACCTGAAATGGTGCATGTAGATGCTTGATTCTACACATGATGCATGTTTTCTAGGTTTTCCTCATGGTACTTGTCCAAAGCGCCACCATAGTGGTTTTCACTAGAGGATGCTTTTTATCTTGACTATTTTCTTGATTTTTTTTATTTTTTATTGATTTTATGATGTCACACAAGACGCCTGTTTACCAAGTTTTCATCATGGTAACAATTCTTTTCTCATGTTGAACCACTTGGTGGTGTTGATGTAGATATTGTTGGTGCTAATATGGGTGTTGTTGTCATGATGTGCCAATGATATCCTGCTTGGAGGAGTTGTTTTTCTAAAACACAGGTGCTTGAGTGTAACCTTTGGAAATTCTTGTCTTCTTTGTCGATACCTGAGTTAACCTTACCTTGATGCGCACATTGTGATAGGATTCCATTAGATTCCTTATGATAAAGAGTCACTACTAATACATAGTTAATGTGAGATTTGGATATCATGGATGGCGAAACACATTGAGGGATATGAGATTTAGATGGATTAATCGATAGTTTGTAACTTTTGACTCTCCAAACTTGGGATGATGAGCAACGATGGGTGGATATGGAGATTCAATTGGGACCAACATCTTGATATACCTTGTAGGTCACTCTTGAAGCTTTCTTTTGCATTGTTGTACTTTTTTGATGGATGGACTTCCCTTTCTAATTTTTCCCCATAGTTTCTTTGACTAATGGAGTTTGATAGGGATGATTTTCTTTCATTTTATTTTGTATCCATTTGAATTTTTCTTTTCCATTTTGTTTTTCTAATTCTTTTTCTTCAACAACTTGTTCATTTCTTTGATATAGCCTTTTCTTTTGTTGTTGGTCCCAATCAAAGGGTTGAAATATGCATGGATGATGATTCATGACATGGCTAGTTGTCGCATTGGTAGGGGTTTCATCATAATGACCCTTCATGCTCCCCATGTTGGTGTTTTCATTAGATAAAGTTTCCCCTAGTATTATAGAGGTATCATTGATATGTTTACATTCTTTAATTATTGAATAATCAAGACCTTGATGCTTACTATTTTCAATAATCTGCATTGGTGCTAAGATACCCTATTCATGTAGGCCTAATCCTCTACCTTGATAATGCATTTGTTGAAAAAATTTATTTGCAATAGGATATAATTTACCTTGGAAACAAGGTGCTTATCCTTCTCTGCTCTATTGTGGATCTTCAAAGGTGATAGCTTCTTCACTGGTAGGATCCTTCATATGTGGGATAACTTCCTGATTGATATCTTCAACTTGATCCTATGAAATATCAAAATTTGATGGCCCTTCAAAATACATTGATTCTTCTTTGACTATTGTATACCCAATGCTCTATTGCTCAAGATTATCAGTTATCTTTGTTGATTTTAAGATATTGTGCTCCATATTTTCATACTTGATGTCTTCAATCTGCATGGAGGATGTTTTCGATTTTAATGCTTCTTCTTGATCAATTTCTAATGTGTCTATAGATTTTTCCATGCTTTGATCATGTGTAAAGATGTTAAGAGTAGGTGAATCATGTTCCTTGGTAATGATATCAAGAGTATGAGACTCTTGTTTTGGATGAAGAACGTCTACATGTCTATTAGGAGTAAGCATCTCATGGGTAGACGTATGTTTGCTTGGTATATGGATATGTTCTTTTGGAAAACCTTGGATGTCTTGGAAGATATCTACCAATTCATTGTAATATTTTGATGATAGGGATTCTTGATCTTGAATTTGTGTGGTATTATCTTTGACATGCTTTGGTTCGCGCTCTTGACATGGATCAATTTTAAAGAAGGGATTGGTTGTAAAGGATCCTTGGATTTCCTCAAAATGTGGACATATGGGTGATAGCTCTTGGCTTAGATTTTTTGCATTGGGTATAAGTGTTGGATTAAAGATTCTCGATCATCAATATGTAATATCATGAGGTTGGATGATGTCAATATATCTTGGACTAGATCATTGCTAGACTTGGGCGACTGAGTTTGATTGTGCGTGGGATTAAATTCTTGATGTATTTCCTCTTACTCGTTGGATGATGTAGAGATATTGTCAATGTGATTAGTGATAGATAGCTCTTGATTGTTGCTTTCAAATTTTAAGGTTGAGATATTGTCAATGTTGATATTGATAGATGGCCCTTGATCATTGTCTTCAATAGCTATTTCTCCTTGATCAATAAGGTTTTTGAGTGTAACACATTCTGATGCATCATGACCTTTTACTCCATGGTATTTACAATAGGTCTTGTCATCATACCATGGGAATTTGATGGTGGGATCACTATTTTGTGATGGTTTTGGAAGTGTGATAAGTTTGGCATCGACTAATTGGTTTAACGCACCCTCAATTGGCTCTCCTAAAGGAGTGTACTCACGTTTAGTAGTGTGATTTGATTGTGAGGCTTGTTGTAGTGGAGATGATTGTTGTTTTTGAGATGGCATTTCTTGTTGATTTTTAGATTGACGATCTTGTTGATGTTGTAGTTGATGATTTTGATGTGGATATTGTTAATTCTAATTTTGTGACCACTAATGTTGTTGATTCACTTGATTTTTGGAAATAGACTTTGTTGTTGATATGAATCAATGTTTTGATGATATTGGAAGTGTTGTTGATGTGGATATTGTGACCTACTTTTTGGATGGTTTCCAAAGCAGTGTTGATAAATTTTTTCAACCTCTTTTTCAAGTGCATTTAGCCCAATTTATTGTTGTAGACTTATTTGTCCTACTTTATGGTGATTTTGAAACCCTTGATAAGAGTGATTTTTATATGGATGAGGATTTTGATTGAAATCATCCATGTGACAAGATGCTCCAAAACCTTGATTAGGGGAATCCATAGTTGATATATCATTAACATTTGTGGCATAAGATGTCCTCATGTTTGTATAGAGTGGAATTGGATTTGGGTAATAGATTGACATGTTTATGGTTTCATGTTTCCTTTGTCTCGAATATGAAGCTCCTCAAACTACTAATAATGTTTGTTTGTTCACCCTCAATTTGTGTAATTGGTATGGTTTGTATGATAGGTATTGTAGGGTTTGGTTGTTGAATTGGAGCAATTTGACACCAAATGGTCCTAAAGTGAAAGATGAAAGTCTTGGTGTTTTGATATGGCTTTTTTGATTCTCAAGACCCTAAGGCTTGAGCGATGTTTTGGGATAACGCTATTCTAGAACTCAAAATTTTGAAAGGATTGGATCAATGTTTCAATTGTTCTTCTAGAGGATATGTTGCGAGAAATTTAATTGAACTAGCCAGCTTGAGGTTCAAGCAACTGTTGATATCTTAGAAGTGTGAGTGAAGGAATGATCCAAGTTGTTTGTTTTGATTTTGA
Source organism: Sequoia sempervirens (assembly GCA_007258455.2). NCBI lineage: Eukaryota > Viridiplantae > Streptophyta > Pinopsida > Cupressales > Cupressaceae > Sequoia > Sequoia sempervirens. The sequence continues at coordinate 404,168,314 of VDFB02000003.1, read as the reverse complement.
TTTCTAAAATTAGGATGAGGTATTTTATTTTTGCAAAACAAAATGATGGACTAATGTACTTTACGATGTATTTTTGGGGTCTAATTGTCTTTTTTTCTCGCAAGGATATTGTAACCAGTTTTGGATCATTTTTTTTATTTTCAATAGAACATAAAGCAACAACAATAGTTTTGGAGCAAAAGCAACTAAGAAAGTCAACTGCAACCAGATTATAGTCAGGTGCACTCAGGTTTGAAAAGAAAATGTGATCAGATTTTTCAAGTGCATCCTCTATGTGTACTTTTTTCTCAAATTGGTGTATTACATAGTCAAAAGTGAGCTATTTTGTAAATGTAGCTAGTTTTTGGTCAAGTGCGGCCAAAAAAAATTATCAATTGCAACACAAAAAATGTCAAGTGCACCCAGTTTTATGGCAAGTGCATTAAGTTTGTCAAAAGTAACATATTTTTATTAGTAGCTGTCATGAGACAAAGAGAAAAAGTGAGTTTTTTTTGGCAAGTGTGACCAATTTTTGGTCAAGTGCGGCATAAATAGTAACAAAAGCGACTTTTGTTCAATTTTGTTTTCCAATTTCTGAATTTGGCAACAGTTTGGATGATATTGTTTGATTTGTTTCGAGATTTAGCAAGTGATATCATGCAACACAACAATCAAAACTTATGTGATCTAAATGTCTATACTTTAAGCATGTTTTCCTCCACGAAAGTTCAAAGTTCATAAAGGTAGAAATGCTAAAGTTATAGTTTCCAATGTTTACTTTTCCTTAATGCGACTTAAAATGTGAGCCTAAATATCTAGAAACCTTCAAAGATATTGTTTTAAGATATCTTTTAGGAGTGCAAATAGATGGCTCGTTTCAAAGGATTCACACCAAGTCAAAATGGTTTACCATTTTAGAACCATGAAGTGCTTGTTTCGATGTGTTCATTTTGAATTCAAGCACAAAGTTTGATGTTTCAAAGTAATCGAATACATTTGGCAATTTTTCATGAAGACAAAGTACACCCTAGGGATAGGCACTTCCTCCTAGATGGGCTTACCTCATGCCTCAAAGGGAATATTTTACATGCAATGAATGGAGAGGTTTTTAAGCTCAACCATATGTCGAACTTGATAAGTAACTTCTAATAATCAAAGTTCTGATGCACCACTTCAAAGAATGCTTTGGATAAAAGGGGTGGCTTCTACAAACATTGGTTCTTAGTCATGTTTCAGGATAATTGGTGTCTATACATGTTTCAACTCACTCAATTAAGATGCCTCCTAGCCCTTACGGGTTTTTACGTATCACACGAATACTATGGGAGACATTCGTCAATATAGAGCATCTACACCAAGTGGGTGGTGAAATTTCCTCACACCCACAATAATTTATATAGCAGACCAAAACAAAATTACCGCTTTGGTCACCTTTGAGTTCTCTAGTGTGGGATGTTTCTCAAAAGGTAGAACTTCTAAAGGTAGTACTTTTAAATGAAAATAATTTGCTAAACTCAAGATGCTTTTCGTCACCCAAGATCATCAAAAGGTGCACAGGGAGAGGATAGACACCTAGCATGCCAAACACAGAATTAATAGTATACACTTCATTGCAATGTTCTTTTTAAGCCCCTCGAGCGGTGTTATCCAAAAAACTGAAATAAAGTGTGTACAAGATAGTAGTTTTCTTCTTTTTTAACGTGCACCAAAATGAAATATTTTAGATTTCAGGCAAAGATATTGCAATGTGCAAGACAAGAATTTGATTTGTTCATTTTTAAGCACCATCCAAAGTGTTTTTTTCTAATACCTTGTCTTAATGGTCAACAAAATGAAATCAAGCATTCGCCAACAAAAAATGAAATCGCTTGGTCACAAAAAATCAAAAACAATTAGAGCACCAAAAAGGAATTTTTTGTTCTACAAATCTTTTGAAGGAAAATCCTTTTTTAGAGCACCAAAATGAAAGCGTTTGTTTGTGGGGTTCTTTTTTTGCACCAATTGAAAGCATTTTCTAATCTAGAAAGCTTTGAGAAATTGATTTTTAGAGCACCAATTGAAAGTTTTCTAACTTATGAAAGCTTTGAAAAAATCATTTTAGAGCACCAATTGACAACATTCGTTTGTAGGATTCTTTTTATGCACCAATTGAAAGCATTTTCTAATCTAGAAAGCTTTGAGAAATTGTTTTTTAGAGCACCAATTGAAATGTTTGTTTGCGGGGTTCTTTTTTATGCACCAAACTAAGGTTTTCTAACTATGAAAGCTTTGAAATCTTTAAACTTTTCGACTATTCACCTTATGTGCAATAAACATGTTAATTTTCCTTGGATACACACATGGCATGCCTCTACAAATCATGTATAAACAAAATTAGCACATGTCAAACATTCAAATCGAGTACCCATTACTGTTAGAAATCAAAATTTAACATTCAGCTTTCGTACAAAACTTGACAAAGCAAAAGCGAAAGAAAAAAGTCAAAAGCAGCCTCTATTAGAAAGAAAAAGTGCATGAAAAATTCAAAAGTGGCCTCTATTTTTAAGCAAAATCGGCTTAAAATGTCAAATGTGCTTCTATATTTTTGCAAAAGTGCAACAAAAAGTCAGAAGCGCCCAAAAAAATGTCAAGTGTGTGAAAAACATTAAATCAAGTGCACGAAATTCATATAGCTTCTACATGAAAAAATTTCCTATGCGCTTTTGGAACTTGCAACTTCAAAATTAGCTCATGAAACAATTAGTGCTACGAACCATGGTTCCACCGGGCATGCTAGAATATGTAAGGGAGGAATCGGGAAGATGCAAGATGATCAAATTGGTGAATAGAAACTAATCTAAACAACAAAACCTTAATGATTCATGCCCATTACTCACGAAATGAAACTACAAATTAATGAATTCAAGAATGAAATTGAAAGAAAAAAAGAACAATGAATCCAATACAATGTAGCTTTACCATCCCGTGTCAGAGTATGTTCATGAAGATATTGGGTTGTTTGTATCAATGTGAAGCCTCCATTGTGCATGCGAAAGTTTGAAGAAGGTGCATGTGTTGATTGAAGATGTGTGTAAGAAGATGTCAAAAGCTCAATTGAGATCTCTACAATACTTCGTTGTGTGAATGATATTGATTCTCCAATCATTTTTTAGAAGAAATATGTTTGTTATATAGAATTTGTGATTCAAAATGAACGCTCAGGATCATGTAGTAGAATATCTCAATCAACAATTGAAAGATGTTGAGAGGATTTAGATGGGCATAATTTGTGCATTTTGATTACATAATTAGTGTGATTGAAGAAATCATTTTGAGTGTTCAGTGGGATTAAGGAAATAGATAGAATAATCTATGGAATTGGAGAATAGATTATGGTGGTTCCTAATTTGCTCAATCATGAAAGTGGTGAGGATAATTAATTAATCTTTTTGGAGTTGAACATGCAAATCAAATTTGGCTTTTGCAAAAAAAAATGTATTTGTTTGATTTGATTTTTTATGATGTTTTGAATAGTTTATTTAATTATTCAAATTTGGGGGAAAGAGATATAGTTAAATTATTATGTTTTAATAATTTAATTTAGGGGAATAGGGTAATTTAGCGACATAATTGAGTAGTTGATGTTATTTAATTAATCAAAAGGAAATAAAGTTAGATCGAGACTTTATTAAACAAATATAATTTATTTAATTGGTCGAAAAAGTGAATTAATTAAATAATGTAATGTTATTCAATTAATATAAGAAATTAGGGTTTTGACGTATTTGATGTTTTTGATGTGAAATGCAGTGATATTCGATGATAATAATGTCAATGATGATAAAATGTAATTTAGGATGTGCGATAAGTGTTAGGTCAATTTTACATGTCTACACATCCATAGCATTATTATTGTCCTAGTGTTGGTGCATCTTAAGATGTATTTGTATGTTATATCGCCTAACTTTGTATGGAATTTTCTTCTCTAGAAGTGATTTCCCCAAATGTTTAGGCACTATGTTTGGGAAATACATGACAAATAAAAGAAGCAAGGTACTATAGCAAAAAAATGTTTTTTAATTAATTTTATCTAGTTTCTTTATTAGTTAAATGTATGGGTTGAGTTGGAGACCTTATACCATATCAAGCACTACCTAGACACTCCTTATAATAGATGAATTTATTATCATTATAGATGTTTTGAGAAATAACCTTGATCATATATTCCATCCTTGATGTTTTTTGGTTAAAAATGTACATTATAAGAAGTTTCATCCATTGTTACTTAAGGACTATGGGCATCCATACTAGGTGCCAAGTTCCATCCATGGTATTACATCTACCTATGCCTTTCACCTTCATTGTTTTATTATATGATCTTTCGCCATAAATTTTGTTTTGTTATTTTATATGGGGGTGTGATTGAGCTATACCAACTATGAATTTATGCATATTTGTATATCCTTATAGTATGGTACTTTGTAAGGAACAAATAAGAATGCCCCTATTGGATTTGAAACATACGATTTTTAATTAATTTTACTACCTCAAAGAAATGGTTATCTCCACATAATACACAAATAGCTCTACACGATTATCATTCATTAACACTCATCCATTATTTTTGAACTATATTATAGTTATTATTTGATGGTAAAAATTTGATGCATCTCCATGATTTATTCCCCTTTAAACATATTTTCCTTATCATACTTCTTCTACCCTAAATTTCATTACTCTAACCCCTACACATCTCAATTCCAATACATAAAAAATAAAAAATAAAAATAGTTTACCTTGGTTATCTCCACATAATACACAAACAACTCTACATGCTTATCATTCATTGACACTCATCCACTATTTTTTAACTATATTATAGTTATTATTTGATGGTAAAAATTTGATGCATCTCGATGATTTATTCCCCTTTTAACATATTTTCTTTATTATACTTCTTCTACCCTATATTTCATTACTCAAACCCCTACACATCTCAATTCCAATACATAAAAACATTTTTTTAGTTTACCTTCAATCTTTTCACTCATATTAATTTCACCTTTCTCGACTAAGTTTGATGTGTTTTGAATTCTAGACCTTACATCTAAGAAATTGTTTTCTATATACTAATTCACCCTTAAATGTCTATTATTTTTTTCCCTTCAACTTTTCCTTGTACTTCTATTATTTTGTCTTTTAACTCATACATAGACTTCACTTTCCACTAACTAGAATTTTATTTATTCCACTTACTTTACTTTCTACCAACTCTCTTTATAATTTTATTTCTTCATTCTTGCTAACTCCTTTACCTACCACTAGTTATTTCATTTCATGTGTTGCTTCTTATTTTATAATTTTTTATTTGAACTACTTGTGCTAACCTACCATCCAAAAACTTATCATTTGTTTAAGTTTCATCCTTATATCTTAATTCACTATAATCAATGTAGTCATATGCCTCTCACTCCATATATTATTTTTGTGACATGATGAGTGTTTTTACACTTCAATTCAAGATGTGCTTCTAGGTTTTCATCTTAATGCTTTGTGAAGCATCCATTTACTAGTTTTCAACTTGATGGTGTCACCAAGCCACCATTTCTATTTTCAACTTGGATCAATTCAAATTTTCATTTTCTTTTCTTCTATCTTTTTTACTTTCTCCTTTTTACTCTTTTCTCTTTGTTGAGTTTTTCATTGTTTTTTCTATTTTCTTTCAAAAAAAAAATCAATTTTCTAAGGTGGAATGTTTATTTTAAAGAAAGTCATTCACATATCCATTCCTTAGCCTACTAGCTAATGTCATCGTTTTCTATCTCCTATTCCCTTGCAACTAACTATATGTTGTAGAAATCTTTTAACTAACTCTTAAATAATTTGACTCACAAAATTCTTGCCCTATTCACTCAATATATTTTGGATAAAAAAATCTCATATAAAAACTTGTTTGTTGTCTTTGTAATGTATAATCACCAGCAAAGATGTCATAAGTTCACCTTTTTAATATTGAATCCCTATCATAGGTAAATTGTACACACACTCTTCTTGTGATGGACTCAATTATCCTTATGAATTTGATTGTTATTTTTTTAAATGACAACAATCCTAATATAACTCTCTATCAAATTTACTCTCTAAAATATATAATTAACTTCTTGCATATTAAGATTCATCTCTAAATAAACAAGACTACCATAGGCATACCAACAACTTTTACTCGTTTCATTTACATTATGACCACTTCCTAATCCTTAGTGTGATTCTCTTAATCTAACTTCCCTTTCATGCAAGGGAACCACTCTTCTCAATATTTCATCTCTATCCATCTTGGTTAGATATCCCTCCTAACAATAGTCTTCAATTGCTTTCTATAACATTTTTGGATACTAAACTCTAGCCAAAAATATTATAGATTCCATTTGAATCAATACTACCTCTATTCGAAATTCATCTTTAGCTACCTATTATCCTCGCTTGTCTCTATTCTTGATAAGCAATCTAGCCCATGATTAAATTTTCCTAACTTAACTATTACTTTGAACTCAAATTCTTGAAAAGGCATTCACCAACTGTATATCTTACAATGCATAAGAAGCCCATTGCTAAAGTATTTTATCTAATTCATGATAGGCGAAAAAATCAAAATGGTGTAAAACAACTTAAATGTTTATAGTGCTTACACCACTATGGGTGCTTCACTCCAATTTCACGCTTAAACATTTGGAAAGATCTATTTTGCCTCTTGGTTGAGCTATTGTTGCTTCAATTTGTATCCTAAGAGGATCCACATGTCCATTGAAAGATCTCACTTTGGTAATATTGTATCCTTCTGACTTGTTCCCTATCAATTCAAAAACTTCTTGATGCTTAAGACCACTCAAATATTATTAGATTTTGGCAACTATTGCATGGAACAGCAGTTTGAATAGGTATTTTTTATAATATTTCATTGGTTCGTTAGGGTAAAGTACTTGATTGAGAACGTGAATTTGAACGTGGTATTCACCTATATGACATCGATCGTGTATGATGCGGGCCACCATGGCGGCTCTAAGAGTGTAAGGACAAGTTGATTGTTTATTAGAAAGAAGATTAGGACATTTGACCTCACAAAGACAATTTGTAAACACTAAATTCTGTTTTGTTTTTTTCTTCTTAGCATGGTTCATAATGATAAAATCTATATAGGTTAGAACCAAATAGGGCATATATTTGGATCTATTAAATCCTAGTCCTAATGTGTTTAGACTAGAGTAAAGGGCATATGTTTAAATCTATTATATCATAACCACAATCTATTTAGGTAAGATTCAAATTAGAGTCATCTGGATCTCAAGGGTTTATCTGCCACTGCCTGATAATCTTTATAACTGGTTTCAAAACTTGATAAGATTTAATTTCCCTTTATTCCAGCCATTTATAATTTAACCCAAGTAATAAAACCTTCATTCATCTAATGATGTTTACAGAGAAAACCAAGAAATTAAATGTCAAGAAATATGTTAAGGTTATTTTTGGTTTACAACAACTTTTCAGAATTCTGCAAGTGAGAATAACTCTCACTCTAGGCAGATTTATTCATTTTGGGACTTTTAAATAATGTAATTCCAAGATACAATGCCTATGACCCTTCAACATCTCTAATGAATATATATTTTAGTCTCAGAATGTGCTAATTTTCCCATTAGACACATTTGTACAGTTTGGATTTTTAAATAATGTCATTCCGCGATATCATGCCTATGACCTTTCAACATCTTCAATGAACAAATTATTTAAGGTAAAAATGTGAAAAAAAAAAATATATCTTGTAAACATAAATCCAAAACAGAAGCCTAATCCATGGCTTTTGGTAACTCACTTTAGTTTAATCTGGCAATCAGATGTTCAAGTTTGCTTAACAAGAACTTTTCACTGTAAATTATTGAACTCGGATCATTTTACTTAGAAAAGTAAGTTGAATTCTAGAAGCCCCAAATTATATTGGGGATGGAGGGAGAGGGAGTGGGGATGCAATGTGAGGGAGTGGAGAAGGCTGGGGGAGTTGGGGAGGAAATAATCATCTACAGTTCCATTTATTAGTTCTCCATCAGCCCCCAGAAAATGAAACATGCATGGCCACATTGAAAAGGAGGGAATCTACAAAAGAAAAATTGTGGGAAAAGCAAATTAAATTCATCTGCAACAGCAATAGAGTTCTACCAAAACAAATTATACAGAAGCATAGAGTCCACAATAACTAGAACATCTAGATAATATGGATTTTTATTTAGTGGCATGCTAAATGTGCTTTCCCTAGGTGACCGTTGCCAATAGAAATGAAATCTGAAACAAAAATGTTCTCTGCACACACAAAAAAGAAACCCACCTTCTTGATGTTATAATAAAGGTTCTTGAATAATTTTCTTTTGTTCTTTTTCACGAGTCTATTCTACCCAGTCTTTTGTCACCAGAGCTCACAAAGTAACTTCAAAAGTTTACCTTTTCCACAAAAAGTCAAGTTCACAACTTTCAGGTACTTCACAAGTTCCTAAGTGCAAACTCTTTCTACATTCATTATTCAACAACTGCTCTATACCCATATCATAAACACAGGTCAACATTTGAACAAAAAGTTATGCAATTTTTATTTTATCACTCAAAGATACAACTCTATATACTCTATTCCGCTCAAATCTACAAGATTACTGAATCACTGATAAATACCTATTAGCATCAAGTATTGTTACACAAAACACAATATTCTGGTGACAATTTTAAATGAATAGTATAAAGCATATGGTAATTATCAGATCTCTAAATTATCGGTTGCAGATCCATGATTGTCACTATCAGTAGCCCATGGAGATCTATAATCCTGCTTTTCACTTCGTGGCAGGTAAGATTGGAGCAAAGCTGTGGTGCCAATGGTTACTGCCACAGCTAATGAACTCCAGAGCCATCTCTGTCTTTTTTTTTGTGTACGCCGGCGTCTGCGTGCAATCTCTGCAAAACCAAAGCACCATTATTACTACCAAAGCATATGCTTCAAATTCATGAGTAGAGAGATGATGCCTGCAAAATGTAATGCTCACAATCCATAAACAAGAATTTTTATGCAAAAAGCCAATGCAAATGCTAAGCATGTGATCTAAGCATGTGATCAATTGAAAAAACCAGAAAATGCAATTAAAATTAACATGGAATACATAGAATGAATCGTTAATTTCCATGGTACCCAAGAGCCCAGGACAGAGACGTGTTCTGGACAAAGATGCCATTCTTCGAAAAAAATGTGTCCAGGAGTACTGTAGATACCAGAACTTAAAAACACACACAACGCAAAAGCAATTTAAAGACACTTGGAATTCAAGAAAAGAACTTTTTTTCTTTCATCAACCTTCAAAAACTGGATCTGGGAGTATTGATAGATGCCAGAACTAAAAGAAACACAATGCAAAAGAAACTTTAAAGACACTTGTAATTCAAGAAAATAATATTTTTTTAACACACATGAGATTATGCCATGAGAGAGTTGATTGGGGTTAGGTAGCATTAATTAGGGCTTCTTTAGTCTGTTTTTTATTTTTGTGTGTCTTCCCTCTATATGCGTATTGTCCCCTAATTGGGTGTAATGTCCCCTAATTTGGGAGTGCCCTAAATTTGCCCTAATTCCTTAATTTAAATAAACAAGGCAGTTAGAGAATATCTTTCACCTGATTGAAGTCCTGATTGAAGCCCTGCACACAGGTTAGAACCATTTACCATAATCAAACTAATTAGCAGATTATAATCATTTACCACAATAATACTAATTAGCAGATTACCATAATTAGATATTAATAAACTCATTGACAATCATTAATCCAATCACAAAGCATTTTAACATCCTTGGAGGGGTTAAATCATAGGAGAGTATGGGATAATGCGACTCAATGGGGTGCCTAGGACACTTTTTCCCTAGGCCCAAGAGTGGATATACCATCCCTCTTGGCATCATATGGCCCATGCCATCCATATTCAGAAAAGATACCTTTTGCCAATGAAAAGATGGGTAAGTCCAGCTTTGATATGGCAGAAAGATCTCATTATGCAGCAAGACCAAAATTGCCAATCTCAACGTAAGACTACTTTTAAACTAGTTAAGAAGCAACAACATATATTAAGATACAACATTTTCTATATACAAAAAAAAGATCCAGCATCAAGGCCTGGATTTAGGATTTCAAGCAAAATACCATCACATTAACCGTTGCTACTAGAAACGATTGTATGGTGATCAAGTTCCCAAGAAGTCTCAATTGTGCAGATGAGAATGCAGAAGTCTCCTTGGCAACTACAGAAATTAATTTACTAGGACACCACATATAGCAGTGTTTCTTGTTTTTTCATTTGATTATTGTTATGCCCTTAACTCATTGGATGTCTTACTATATGTGATGACCAACTAGGACACCACACATTATCATTATCTTAGTAATTTGTTAGTTCCTAGATATATTAATTATAGGGTCAGTTGGCCAAAACGGGATTAGGAGATCAATATTGCCCAATGATGTTATATAAATGAGGTAGTGAATAGTTGTTGATCATTGTATTGTGAATTCTGTTCTTATTGTAAAACTTTTGGAGGTCACCCTCTTGAAGTGGCTCTGCTTAATAATTATTGATTCTGCTCTTGTTTCACTATTATTGTGCAGATCTGATTTATTCTGTTCTGGTTAATTATTTAATCCACCTTTCTGCCATTGTGATCTTGTACAGTCGTTATAAATACTGATGTATATCTGCTTCTGTGAGAAGTAAATTCATTACAATTATTTACCTCTCTTGCATACTTATACTTCCCCTGCTTGACCACAAATCCCACCCACATCCCAAACTTGTTATCGAGTCCAAACTTCTTGGCACCACACAAAGTCTCTCAAGGTGTAATGTCCCCTTTTGGGATCACCTTATACTTTGCCCTGAAATCACAATTCCAAATGAAACCAATAGCAGATTATAGTTAAAGATACAATTCCCTACACAAAATTGAGATGATGTAAATCTGGTTATGGAGACCTGCAACCATGTCAGATGAATATGATATAAAATACATTTAATTCCAAGTCTAAGAAAGATTATATATAACAATATAACAAGTCCCAAGGACTATGTGGGCTCAACCATAATGAGGAGGACATGATGAGGTGCCCCAAGTATACTCCCCTAGGCCCAACCACAGTACTTTATCCTCCGTGACCTCATTTGGTCCTTAACTGATGGTCCTCAACCCATCATCATGAGGTGTTGTACCTAGTGAGGACTCTACACAGTTCTCCTCCATCATGTCAGCCTCTCCCTGAATGATCGAAGACCTTCCTTCATTTTCTTCAATAATTGATTCACTCGGGGATAGTTCAGAGGCTGCAATATAGGGTGCCCTTCTAGCAGTTCTCCCTATGACAGGGTGCCATTTTAGCTGTTCTCCCTATAACAGAGTGTCATTTTAGCAGTTTTCCCTTAAAAGGGTGCCCTCTTAGCAGTTCTCCCTATTTGCATAATAGGGTGCCCTCAATAGCAGTTCTCCCTCTTTGCATAATAATTTGCATAATAAGGCACCCTTTTAACAGTTCTCCCTTTTGCAGTCTTGCCTCGTCCCTTCATGACCAATTATTGCTAAACCAGAATAGTATCACTGTTCAAGAAATCAGTCTACTATGCACATGCCAACTTATCAATCATTTCCAATTGAGAGGATGGCAGACCTCTATTCCTTTGATCAGATGATCGTTGTCTTCATGTTCAGATGTTATTGATTTTCAGACTGGGTTAACTTGTTCTCCAATCGATCTGTTCTTAACACTCAAAAGATATCATTAGTGTAAATCAAACACATAAGAATCCATTATTCATATTAACATAACTTATAAGGCTCAATAATTGCTGCAAACATCATTATTACATAATTGAATGTAATTCATATAAACATATATATCTATAACTATTATCAATTACTCTAATTACCTTTGCATATACATACCGAACTTCTGTTACTTATATATCTCAACCCAAGAGCCAAAGAATGATTAAATTTTGGAATTGGATACTTCTAACAACCAACAAAATAATGTTAGAAGACTAGAGTGAAAACTTAATTTGCAGACCAATGTGGACCTAGAACTGGAGCTCTATTGCAAAAAATTAACAAAGATAACACTTAGTCAATTTTCCATCACAACCAACTTTACCGAATCAAACCATCTTGTAAAAATGTCTTCCACGAAAAAACTCCAAAACCTATTAGAACCAACCAAAATGATCTACAATGATTTTCACCATGATTTCCACATCAAGATACAATGTTGACATCAATGAAAACACTACAACGCATCATTATATACCTTGGTGCTTATCCCTCATGCTCATGTTGCCAACAACAACATCAATGTGATCCAAAATAGAATGGTTAAATGGATGTAATGCACCTACACTTTCTCTATATTTCATTATAAAAGAGATCTCCCAAAGGTAGGTTTGACTTTCAACCATTAGGTGAGTCAACCCTATTGGAAGATCTTGTTTTCCTTTATGGCAGAAAATGGTACAATATGACTGAAATGAACTTTTGGGAGATGAAAATAAAATACCAAATGGACTTCATCATGTGAAGTAAAACTTTAAATATAAAGTTGAAGGATAGCACTATCAAAAACAACAATCAACCAACAAATCTGAGAAGGTTAGAACTTTAAAGGTGAATGGGTCTTTGAATAGGGTTTTGAAAATTCTTTTTGCTGTCCTTTGATCCTAAATCTAAGCTTCTGTTTGCCCCAAGTTTCATTGTTAGAAGGCTGAAAATAAATTCTATAGGTGAGTTTCTGTGTCTTGACAACTTTGCAAAATTACTCTTTTAATCAACTTTCAATCCTTCTTCACCTGCATATATATATATATATATATATACACTAAGTCACAGTATTCGGCGAATTTCGTCTATGAAATTCGAATTTTGCCGAATTTCAAAATTTAATTAAAAATTCATTTAAATTCGTCATTTAATTCGTACTGTATAAGCAATAATTTTTTTTCTTGTTTTTAAATATTTATTTAGCAAGCCTTGGACAGCTTTGACCAAGGGTTTCAATCGCACCAACACAGGAAGTCATATCTCCAAGTCACGATGGGAAGAGATCTGCACCTAGTCAAAATCAAATCTCTGCGGGGATTGAGCAAGGGTCAAATCTGTGTCGCAGGATTTCAATAATGCCACAAACAGTTCAAGTTTGTAATGGCATTCACGGCTGCAAAGATGTCGCCTCTGTTGAATGTTTTGCGCCCTCCAAAGCATAGATTGCAGACTCTTGAGGACTCGGCGAACTCGCCACGGACTCGCGAGTCCTCCAGCCTCCCGAGTCGACTCGCCACGGACTCGGGAGTCGAGTCCAGGAGAGTCCTGGCTCGGGACTCGCGAGTCCCAAGCCAGGACTCTCCTGCGCGGCTGGGACAGCATAAAACACAAAAACACCTTTTTTTATTTATTTTTTGTTTCATTTTCACAGTCTAGGTTGCCAATACAGGTCTGCAAATTGATTTGGAGCTGATTGAAGCCAAGAGAACGAGCTAAAAGGATCAAAATAGAGTCAGGTAAGTGATCTAACACTTCTTTTTTTTAATTTTCTTTCATTCAAAATCAAAAAATTCAAGAGAAATAAGGGGAAATGCTGCCAAATTTTTTTCTATTTTCTTTAATAGCCTAATTCCTACAATTTCTAGCTTGGTTTTGCATTCATTTTTTTTTGCAATTGTTTGAAACTTTGAATCATATTTATTTGCTGATTTTTTAGCAAACCCTAACTGATTTTTTTTTTGTTTTCCACGTTGAACTTCCAGCAATGTCATCTTCAAATCCAAAGGGAAATAGAAAAGACCCTGCATGGAAGTATGGAATTCCAGGAAATAAAAAAGGTGAAGTGACATGTACTGAATGTAAAAAATGGATGACAGGAGGAATAAATAGATTAAAATACCACCTTGCTAGAATACCTGGGCAAAATGTGGAGGGATGTAAGAAAGCTACTCCTGAGATTATTAGAGAGATGAAGGCCCTTCTTGCTGACTATGAGATAAAAAAAGATGAAAGACAAAAAACAAAGGATGCCCTAGCAACTGCGATGAGTGGATCCCAATCCCATGGTGTTGCAAGTCCAAGCTTTCGTGCTCCACATTCATCTTTTGGTGAGAGTCTTGATGGTTCCTTTTCTATTGCTAGTGCTGACCAGGGTCCTTCATCAGGACCAAATTATTTTATTCCACGTAATGTTCCAGGAGCACAACCTTCACTTGAAGATACCGGTTGGAACAAGGAAAAGCATCATGAAGCTAGGATGGCTGCTGCAAACTTTTGGTACTACAATAATCTACCTTTCAATGTTGCAAACCGCCCATATTGGGAAGGTTTGGTGAATGCCCTTACAGTTGCAGGAAAGGGGTTTAAGACTCCATCATCTAGAGATTTGAGTGGGCCATTGCTAGAGGAAGCCGTAAAGAATACGCGGCTTGTGGTTGATGAGCAAAAGAAATTGTGGAGAAGAAAAGGTTGCAGCATTTTATCTGATGGGTGGACAGATGGCCGAAATAGAACTCTTCTTAACTTTTTAGTGTCCTCTAATGGTGGATTGGTGTTCCTAAAATCAATGGATGCCTCCCATGAAATCAAAAATGCTGAGACTTTATGCAATCTATTAGATGAGGTGGTCCAAGAGGTTGGAGTTGATAATGTTGTCCAAATCATCACGGACAATGCAGCTGCTTATGTAGCTGCAGGTAGACTACTTATGGAGAGGTATCCCACAATTGTATGGTCTCCATGTGCTGCACATTGCTTGGACCTATTGCTAGAGGACATTGGGAAGATTTCATGGGTCAAAAGAGTGGTTGAAGATGCAAAAAATGTTACAAAATTTATCTACAACCATACTTGGGTGCTTTCTTTGATGAGGAAATTCACAAATGGCAAGGACCTTGTGCGACCTGGAGTGACACGATTCGCTAGCCACTTCCTCACATTGCAAAGCATTCTTGGTGCCATTGGTCATCTCAAGCAAATGTTCGTGTCCGATGCTTGGAAGGAGTCCTCATTTTACAAGAAACCTGAAGGGGAGAGGATTGTTGCCATAGTTTTTGATGAGACATTCATCAAAAATGGAGAGGAGTTGATGGGGGTAAGTAGCAATCACACAAAAAAAAATTATACATGATAATCTATTTGCTGTTTTTATTTTTTGAGGGGTTAATTTTGTTATAATTTAACATTTGTTTTCATTTTTTTAGGTGACAGAACCTTTGGTGAGGGTTCTTCGTATGGTGGATGGAGATGGCATGCCAATGGGTTTCATCTATGAGGCCATGGATAGGGCCAAAGAGGCCATATCACGTTACTATGGTGGCAACAAAAGGAAATATGAAATCATATGGCGCATCATTGATCGGAGATGGACACACCAACTCCACCAGCCGATTCATGCCTTTGCCTACTTCTTGAATCCGAAGTTCTACTTCTCGGAAACATTTAAGGCGGATGAGGAGGTCATGGATGGTCTTGTCACATGCATTGATAGGATGGTGCCTGATCATGAGCTGAGAGATAAGGTGCTTGATGAGTTGGAGGTAAGATTTGTTATATCTTATTTATGAAATTGCAATGTTGAGCCTTGACTATCTATGAATTTTCTATATTTGATTTACTTTTTCTTTTATCTATTCAAGGTTTACAAGGGTGCAGAGGGGAGACTCTTTTCCTCCCAACAAGCAATTGAAAGAAGAGGAAAACAACCAGGTAAAAAATGAAATTAGAAACTTGATTCTTACATATAGATTTTTTACTTTATTCTTATTTCTTAATACTTATATTTTTTAAACATGTTTTTGTAGATCTATGGTGGGAAAACTATGGTGCTAGCACACCAAATCTTCAAAAGCTAGCCATACGTGTCTTGTCGCAGCCATGCAGTGCTTCTGGGTGTGAACGCAATTGGAGTTTATTTGAGAACATTCACACAAAGAAGAGAAACAGGTTGACTCAGCAGCGCTTAAATGATTTAGTTTTTGTTCGGTACAACCTTCGCCTTCGAACTAGAAAGGTGGAGGGTGTTTCACACGAGTCCATCGACTTGGATGACATTGATCCATATGGTGAATGGACTATTAATGAACAAAATGATGAGGCTGATGTCTTACTTACTGATGAGGATCTTGCTGAATTAGAGAGAGCAGCAGCAGAAGAAGAAGAAGCAGCAAGATTGGATGCCATGGAGGACGACGAAGACACATTTGAATATCATGTTTCCCCTTCTCGATCTCCTAGTCCTCATTTGGATACTATAGCACGGGCACCTTCTAGTTCTAGGCCTTCAAAATTGGCTACCATTGGGAGGGGAAAGAGGAAGATGTAGACTACATGTGGTTGTTAATGTTTTCTTCTTTTTGACATGATTATATGTAAACATTTATAAACTTATGATGTTGTTATACATTGAAACTATGAGTATTTGATGACTATGAATGATTAAATTTCAATTATTGAGTGTTTGATGATCATATGACATGTGTAATCTTTGAATTATGAGTGTTTGATAATCAAATTAGGCTCTTATGTTCTCTAAATGCATTAATTTGTTCTTGATTTTTTGTAAAACTACGGTTTTTTTTTTTTGCCGAGTCCTTGCTGAGTCTTTTCCCGAGTCCGTGCCGAGTCTCCGAGTCCGAGTCATATTTTGGGCTGCCGAGTCCGCGGCGAGTCCGAGTTTGCAAACTATGCTCCAAAGATTTGCAGCCTACACAAAAGAATCATGCCGGTAATAGCATAGAGGGCCTTAAATTAAAAACTGTAAGTTATATTATATTAAAAAATTATTATAAAGTTTATAAAAGTTTTTTAATATAATATAATTTATATTACTATAAATTATAAATTATATTAATAACTTATATTTATTAATATATATTTAAATTTTTAATAATAGAATTTTTAATATGTTAAAAATTAAATAAATATATATTGTTAAAAAATTGTAATATTAAATTAATTTAAATATAATTGAATTTTTGTAATGATTTCAAATCTATTTATCAATGTTAAACTATTTTGACAATTTTGTGGATATATTAATTCTATTTATAGAAAAATAAATACAAAAATTATATATGGCAAATTTAATCTGAATTTTTTACTTTACGAATTTTTTTCTTGCCGAACTTCATCCAAATTTCAATGTTGCCAAATTCGAACCTTGTGACTTAGTATATATGTATATATATATATATATATATACTAATTGATAATTATATTATCTCTTTTCAAACCTGTTATTTACTTCTTTAATATCTGTCTATATCTCTTGTTCTGCATATTTTCCCCACAATGTATATTAATTAATGATTTTATATCCTTTTTCCAATCTGTTGTACTTTCCAGATTTCCAACTACTGATTTCATTTATTTTTCTGTCTTCCCTGGATGAAGATGTATTTCCCCTGCTTCCCCTTGCAAATGATTTCCCCTATATATCCCCATGTCCACATGGGAGGCTACATTAGAAAGGCATGACTTTTTGTTTTAGACTAAGTGGTGCCCTTGAGAATATAGTCACAACCTATAGTTGCCACAAGACTAGTACTAGTACTGGTACAGGAGACTGGAGACTGGTACCAATACTGGTACGACTTTTTAAAAAAAATAGGAGACGGGGGCACTTACAGACGCCATTTTTTTTAATATAAATAAAAATTAAAAATTAAAAAAAATAATAATTTTTAGAAAATCTGAAAATATGATTACATTTAACTTTCAAAACAATAATTTAATCACCTCTTAGACGCATCAAATACATTATGCTTTAATTTTTAAAGTTTCAAATGTTTAAACTTTAAAGTTTTTTTAGGTATTTTAGTCGGAGACGTCATTTTCTGCAGCAAGAGACGACAGGGTACTTGGGAAACTTCAGCAGAAGTCTCCAGCCTCTTGGAGGCGTCTCCAGAGATGATACTGGTCTCTGAGACGCGTCTCCCAGCAACTATGTCACAACCTTTTGTTAACTGCTTTTATTCTTCCTTTTTATTTAATCGTTTTTCTTGCTGCACCCTATATTAATCACTAGCTGTTGTTCATTCTATTGCTGCAGCTTGAATCGCTGCCCTTATATATGTTATGTTTACTACATATTCATATTAATATTTATTATTTTATTTATGAATAGAATATATTATTAATATATTTATTTTTATATTAGTTTTATGATTATAATAATAATAATAAGTTATTAATATTTATATTCATATTTGTTATTTATCTTATCTATTTATTTGCATTTTAATGCTTGGTTATTTTTTTATATTTTAGTGTTACAATTTCAGGGACATGACACAAGGAGGACACAATAGCCTGAAATATCTCACCACGCCAACTCTTTTAGCTTTGAGGTAGCAATATCTCAAGACCACCCACCACCTTTAACAGAAAATATACTAAAATTAAAATAGCTGCACCTCCATGCTCAAGAGAAGAATCTTTACAACAACTTTTGCAGCAAAGAATGAGGATGGATGCTATCAGAACATGGACATCCCACCTCGATCGTAGGATTGTTTGTTCATGGGAGCATCCCTATGCTCCAAGATGCTCAAACATGAATGTGTGGACACTAGGAACCTTAAAGGTTAGACAAACTTGTAGTCCCCAAAGGCTAGTTCAAGGCTATCTTTGGTGCCAGAGCAGAAAGGAAACCATAGTTTTGTGATTAAAATAAGCTAGTTCATTCAGGAAACTCTAAAACCCAGAACTCCATCCCATCATTGACCTTCCAAGCATGGCTCTAGTTTGGGTCCATCTTCAACTTGGATTAAGTGAATTGTCAGAAGAATCAACCATACGGAATTGGTTACTATGTAGGGAAGAACATAGCAACTTCTGAACTAACTCTTCATCCCGGATTTTGAATTCTGCACAAATAGGCATAAATATAGATTTTCAACAACCTTCCAGACAAACTATTCTTAGAATTAAGGTGGATCAAATGGGAACAGCCAATTGACTACGAGATCTTCCTTCGTCAGCTATGCTATCTTGAAAGATACCTAACAAGAGAATGCCTGTCATATCTATCAGTTCATCAAGATACTCAAGAAGGCAAAGTAGCTAAGTATACATATGGCAACCAAATACCACCCATTCAGACAATATGCCTCCACTATAGGCAAACCTATGGTATTGCATCCTAGATGTGGCCACTGCGATAGCACACACTGGTAGTTGTGATCTGTCTCCCAATAACTATTACTGGCTCTAATACCAACAAAAATAAAAACACCTACCAATGCATAGTAGTCGACCAGCATATAATGCAAAAGGAGCACTACAAGGAGCTTATATAAAGCATTCAAGCATGTCACAAGATAAATGTGACATGTAACCTAGGTACCAAGAGATTCTGATAAGCAATAGCATTTGCATAAAAATGTTCTTATGAACATAATTCAAGAGTTATGCACATTTAGAAAGAAAAAAATAGAATTAACTAAAATTCAATGATTGTGAGCTTTGTACAAGTTCATGTTTACCTCGATTCTGTACAAATTAGTTCAACACGCGAAGTAATTAACATTTCCTATTGTTATAAGTATTTCCAGAGGTACCACTTGTCAAATGCACTATGTGACATCTGGATATGGAATTTGACAGCAGAGTAACACACATTGAGTTATTGATGTAGGAATCTGCAATATCAAGTACTAGATGGTTCCTTACAAAAAGGAACACTCCACAGAATTAGCATTGATGATATTTTGTAAAACAGCACGAGTGAGATATAGGTTGCCATAGGATTGTGAAATCTTAGCACAATTGTGAACAGCAAACAAACTTGTGCAGAAGCATGTGAACATTTTCTTCACATGCAAACAACCTTGCAAAATGAAACTACTATAGTCCTCTGTTGGTTTTGTGGATATATGTGCTGTCAATGTCATAATTGCTTTGAATTTGAATAAATACCACTATACACATAGGACCATTAAGCATGAATTTGAATACATGCCACCATACAAATAGGAACATTGAGTATGACTCAAACTACAAGGAGCAACCTTCCCAAATTTTTGTTGTTGTTGGTCAAGTGTAGGGAAAAGGAGGACCAAAAATCAATTCCAAGGATTGATCAACAAAAAAGAGTAAATCAATCCCAACACTTCACCATTCGCTAAATTGCAGTTACAGTTCCAAGTTGCATTACTTAAAGAATGAATATCAACTTCAAGCCCTTGAACAAGACTACAATGAAACACAAGTTGCAGAATACCAATGATCAGATGTCCATTGATCATTTGCATTAGACGAAGTACTCTAGTTAAATAAGTGCAACACAAAATACCATCAATTCCAAACAAACAAAATTAATGGAAAACCACTTTTAAGATGGCACCTAAATTATTAAGAATGGTTATTTATACTTTATGCCATTCAAGCTAGTCACAGAACAAGCAACCTTATTAAAACTTTATGACTGATAAATAAGATATCGAGAACCTAACTGTATCCATTCATCATCACCTGCCTGAACAACATCTTATTGTTCCATAAAAGAGATGGGAAAGACATTTGCAAAATTTCAAGGTGGTGTTATTGGAAAAGTATAGCTGCAATTATGACCATCTAGACTTCAACATAAATGAACAAAGAATGAACGTTAATATTCAAAAGTGGAAGTTACAATGAATTAGCAGGCTCCCAAACTTAAAAAGACTTTAGTTGATCTTTAATCTCTCAATTTTTTACTTGGAAATTTACATGTGTGTATAGTCCTCCTTGAATTATTTCAAATTGACAAAGATTTGAATGCAGTTAGTACTGGAATAGATTATCTTAAGTTGTTGGATATGAAACGATACTGCAGTTTCACAAAACAAAGATAATCAATCAAAAAACAACCACAAGATGATTGACCCAAAGATTTTTACTTGGAAACCTCGGCATTAGGAAAACCAAATGGAAATGACAAACGCTCAGCTTCCTCTTTTTCCTTTGGCTAAAATAATTGCAAAGAGCTTAGTTAGAGGATGTAATACCATTGTTCCCACTGTCACACTCAATCAGCTACTAATTGCACCAACAAATCCTATACCTACAACAAACTGAACCCTCTAATTCTTGCCCTCACACTCCCTTCCACTCATGCCTTACAAGTAGGCTCTTGCCTCTTACAAATACAATATCTAGGAAGTGTACTTTTACATAGTCAACTGAAAAATCACATTCTTTGTTGCTATTCTGCCTCCTTGTACAAAATGAGCAAATCCACCATGGGCATCATGACAAAACTGCCATGCCACTAACAGAACTGTCATGGCATTGACAGAACTACTACTGTCAGACATGAAACCACCATAACAATAAATACAATTGCTGCCTTGATGTTTTTTGTGGTTTTGTTACAGCAAAAAATGTTCTCTGATTCAGCTTTGTTTATCATGAATTCTTGATTGTTTGATCAAGTGATTTGGTGTTCTAGATCCTTATGAATCATTAATAATGTGAAATCGGTTGGCTATTTGAGAATGCGAGTAACCATACACTCAAAAATCAGTTTACAGTTACACTTCAATGCCTTAAAAAATATGTGGAGTAACATTCTCTTAAGACAAAACAAACCAATTATATATCAGTCACAGAAAATTTGCAAAAACATGCATTGGCATTTCACACATCAGATTCCTTCGACATGCATCGAGCTAACCAACAAGCCTACACCCTTTCATAATTCTAATGTCTATAAATATGGTTAAACAAGTTTGTGAGGCTTATACAAGTATAGTAAGGACATGGTGGAGACATATGCTATGGTAAATTAATCAAAGCAAAAACAAGAAATCCAGAAAACAACTAAGAGATAACTGTATTGAAAATGGAATCTTAGAGAAACTTAAAGCAACTTTTGTCCTAGAAAGTGAGCATCTCCCCTAAGGACTTGTAAAGCACCACTCAAAGGAGTTCAAATACTTTGTTATAAAAGACAGTAAAGTAGTAAGATGCTTTTGTTGGTCATCAATGCCTCAAAAGCTAGCGCAATTTCTCATCACTCCTACCTTATCTAACACCCTATGCTAACAATAAACAATCTTGAAAAGTAAATTCTATTTATTTAAACATATGAAAACATGGGGACCAAATCCCTATGGATTAGTTTGGTGGCTTACTGACCACAGAAAGAGGAAAATGCTGTGTGACAATTATATAATAAAATTAGAAAAATGACAGTTATTCATCCATGCAAGAAAGCTATCATCCAGGCATATCTTAGATTGCCTGCATTTATTCCCTCCAATCAAGCAAGCTTCTAGGCCAATTTTGGCAAACAGTATGGTTTCTCATTGACACCGCAAAAACAAACATAACTCTTCATCCCTAAACAAACAGTAAATCTCAGACTTATCAATTGAACAGAGATACAACTAACAATAACATATGGTCAGAGAAACACACTCAAACCCACACCCCTATATTCAGCTTATAGCTGCAAAAAAATTGAAATAACGCAAACTCATGTATCACCTTTGAAAAGCTTGACTGGGATTCTTGGCAACAAATCCAATGGCTATAACCACAAAGGCATTACATTTAAACCTTTAAAAGAAAGATAACACAAACATTTTAATGACTACTGAGCAGAACAAGAGAATGCAGAGAC
The DNA here is from genome assembly GCA_007258455.2 of Sequoia sempervirens. Lineage (NCBI taxonomy): Eukaryota > Viridiplantae > Streptophyta > Pinopsida > Cupressales > Cupressaceae > Sequoia > Sequoia sempervirens. Next base: position 404,145,650 of record VDFB02000003.1, on the reverse strand, counting down.
TGGACAAACATTTAATGATTATTGAGCAGAACAAGCAAGTGCAGAGAAAAGTATACAAACATTAGAAAGGAACTAGAAAATTATAAAATCCAACTTGTCAAGCATCAATCTGCCTACTAATTCCATTTGGGAGGGAAATCATGTTGTATTTCTTACAGGAGATACTCCAAGGAGATCTTGCAGAAAGCAATGGCGAAGAAGAAGAGGGCAAATCACCCTCCTGCATAAAAAATAAACTGAAAGAAGCCATTAAGGAAAAATGGTGAAGGCATTAGAAACTCATTAAGATGAAGATGAAAATTGATCCTTTGGAGAGTTCCCATCAATTTTTAGCTTGGACTCAATATACCATCAAGGTTTGCAAGTTGTACAGAACACATGCATTCATGATATTTCAAAATTTATTTTAGATTGGCATTACACTAAGCCCTTTGGCTTGTGTGTGTTTTGATTGCTTGAATTATTTCTGCAGTTCGTCAAAGGAATGAAAAAGATAATGTGATATGAGAACAATTTATTCTGGCTCAGTAGAAAAATAATAATAGTTAGTGTATGGCAGTTCCCTAAAAAATGAGGCATGTCGATAACCAGTAATCCTTGATCTGCCATAGTAAAATTTAGGCCAAGTGAAACAGGATACAGCAATTGATTATCCTTTCAGGTTGCAGCACCCTTTGGTATCGGCGAATTTTTGTATCAGCCATAATTGCATTCATTTGGATAAAAAACTACTATTATAGGAAATTTCGAAGGCCTATAACATTTCTACTTGCTTCACAAAGTATAAATAATAAAGATTAATATTATTGTGTGGTTTGGAATGATAAAATGCTGCAATTGACTCTTTCACTCCCACAATGCTCCATTACTGACAAAATGTAATGAGGCACTCCCAAACATTCATTACCCCAGCCCACATGCAAGCCTTGGTGACAGCTGGCTAAAAGCATATATAGTGGGACTAATCATCTTCCCTGACTGTGAAGATTCAGGGCATTGTAAAGAGTATGGTAGCAAGTTAGAAAATCCTAAATATGGCAACAATGGATAGTGAAACCCTCTAAAGAGTTGAAACAGATAGAATTTATAAATCTTGTTTATATGGTGCCGACAATCAAATTATCCTTACACTTGCAAAAGTATTTTATTAGTGTTTGCTAATTTTATTTCAAGGACTTAAGCCAGTGTAAAACTTAAGATGCTATAATATACATTGAACCACACATTTTGTATTACTTAAAAGTTAAAACTAATAATAATATTTTCAAAACAAAATAAGTGCATAAGTGGCAGGTTGAATAGTGCACTTACCAATGGCTTCCTGATTCCTTTGAGACATTTCATGATTGAGCACCTCATAATACTGCAGCTTGTCACGCAATCTTGCAATTTCACGATTTTTTCCTTCAGTAATTGCCTCCATCTCTTCCTCCAGCTCAGCCCTTGCTGAGCCCCTTCCAATAGCTCCAGATACCAATCTTGCAACAATAATTTGTGTGCAGATTTCATCAACAGGACTCTCTTCCACAGGCTGACTTGGTGAACCAATTCTTATGGATGGAAATGATAAACCAGCATATGAGAACTTCTTTGCCATCTCTTGCCACTGGTTCTTCATGTGAGTTAATGTTTCTTCTGCTATCTTGCGCCATTCCATCTCTATAGAGAGATTGGACTTTAAATGGTCAAGTTCACTTTGAAGCATTGTGTTGTAGGACTCAGATGTCTGTGATGCTGCATCTTCAGTGTAAATATCTGCATTTAAAAATTTGATTGAGCAAATATTTCACCCTGATTAAGTGCATCACTCAAATCATAAATATGAAATATCAAATATTAGCTAAAATGATCTCTAGCAAACTTATATGTTTATCTCCATTGGTAATTTGCTTAATCTAACTGTACAAATTTCTGCCTGCAACAACGGCAGTTGAAATTATTTAACTTATTTCATTGTGGTCCTTCAAATTCTAAAGTAATAACCTTACACTAATGGAGGAAAACAACCTAAACAAATCCATGGGCACAAACCATTATAATTCTCAAAGCAAACTAGTTTTTAAAATGCAAACTCAGTTAGGTTTTTACCAGAATGAGAAATAAGAATGTCAAGCCTTCTTGTAGTTCATCAACTCTTGGGATCAGTCAAGCAACTGACGGAAAACAAAATAGCAAACATCATTGCTATCAACAGCAGGCAGCATAAATTAATAAAGATGTCAGAAACATCCATCGCATCTATCAGAATGCAGAACCTTTAATTCCTTGTTAAGCCATTATTCCAATCCACTCAGTAGAAATTCAAAATTCTGACACTGTATTCTAATAGCAAAAATCAGCTCTAGATAACAGACCTTATATTCCTTATTTTAGTTTACGTTTATTGGAATCCAGTATTGTGAATAAGGATGAAACACTGATTTGATGGTTCACATCACCTTGAACCTGAAGGTCTAGAACAAATTTCTACCCAGGCTGAAGTACCAACCCCAAAAACCTGACATGTTGCATTAGTTGAGAATAAGCACTGATCAAAGAGAGGACTGGAAATCAAAGGTACTGGAGGTACTGGCCTGCTGTTAGCATATAAAATAAGGTAATTTGACTTCCAACTATTACATGGGGCATTAATGAGCAGAAAAGAAATGAAGCACTAAAGATCAGGGATAATAGGCCAAGTTTACCATCAGAAATAAACTTTCAACTTCCAAGCAATAGGTTTCAAAGAATAAGAAAAACGACATCAATCTTTCACCCATAGAAGCAAAACTCGTGAGTTTTTTTGCACGCCAAGTTTTTGCACCATTTACTCGCCGATTTTTTGAAAAATCTCTCCGAGTAATCTCCAAACACTAGGCAAGCTTTTGAGAAAAAAACTCGCCTGATCAGAACAAAAACCCATGCGGCCGGAAAAAGGTCATTTCGACTTTGTTTTTCTCACTCTTTCATTTGCTCTGCTTCAGAAAAATCAAAAAACACTATGTCATGTCCTCGATTTCATCCCAAGAAATAAGTGAAGGCCAAAATGAATTTTCAAGGGCTGTTGGACAACATCATCAAATTTCTTGTATTTTTGTGGTCAAGAGGAAATTAACACATAATTTAATTGAGGCCTTATTTACCCTAGTCGAATTTCCAAAGGAGAAATTAATTGGTCTCAAGGCATTAATTATCATTTGGGCACCCTTGGAGAAGTTTGCAAAAAAGAATAAAAAGACATCCTCAACCCATAAGGTCCTCCTCCTTTGCAAAGGACAGTTAGCTTTCACCTTGAGTGCCCATCTTGGAATAATGACACTGGTCGGCCAGCCCAAGACTATTTACACAAGCATCAAGGGAATTTTAAATAATAAATATTATTATTTATCTCCTATTTTGGGCGCCGTAATGAGGAGCATGGAGCAGGTCAGCCTAAGAAGGTTTAGCATTGGAAGTGGCTATATAAACAAGATAAATGAAGAGCAATGGGGATCATTCAACATTCGGTTTTTATTCCATTATGGAGCAGACCAGCAGAAGGATGAAAACCCTTATGCTAGGAAGGTGAATTGGACGGAAACCCAATTCATTGATGGGAAGGCTTCATCACAGAGGTCTAATTGGACTTCAACGACAATTTAGGAGCAGATTGTATATGCAGATCTGAGATAAGTTTAGGTGCAGCTCTTAGGGTTTGATATTTCATTCTTTGTTCACATTGCAAGTACTTTCAGACTTATCTATACTGTGAAATCTGGTTTGTTTGGGTTGTCACACCCGTTTAGACATGTTGTGATCACATTCCATATTGCTACTGTTTGGTAATATTCATATTTTGCATCTGCTGGGCAAATTTGTCATCTTCAGATATAGGGCAGAGTTGTTACAGTTTGTTACACTCAGATTTAGGGCAGAAATCATATTCAGTTCTATTGGTTGAATTCATTGCTGAATCTCCTTGGCGAATTAAGGTCTTGCTGGCACATTTTCTTTGGGAAAAGTATACTTATCTTCTGCTTACATCAGTCCCCAGAAGTGCAGAAACTAGGGCTTACTGTAACTTAACAGCAATCATTGTGTGACAGCAACTCATGTTGTGAATGCATATTTGGCATAGGAGGCTTGGCATTAATGATATTGTTATTGTTTCCATTTTGATCCATGAATAAAGATGTTATTGTGAATGGTGAATGTGTATATATCTGCTGTTTGTACTCATCTACATATTCAGATTTTGCATTGGAATATCAGAATTTGGGTTCGAGGCTAACATTGTGGTCAGATTTGAAGATATCCCGATTTGGGGATATTACACACTAAAATGATGTGTTCCATAAAGGTTTGTGTGGCTTTGATGGTCTTAATTTAGGTTTTATTGTTAATGCAAAATGGTGTACACCATAAAGGTTTGTGTGGTTTTCGAGGTCTTAATTTGGGCTTGGTGGCGGAGTTGCCCCTTGACCCCACTAGGGGTGCTGCCCCCAAACCCCCGCAAGGGGCACTGGCCCTTGACCCTGCTGGGGGCACTGCCCCCAGACCTCCGCAAGGGCCACTACCCCCAGACCTCCGCAAGGGCCACTGCCCCCAGACCCCCACAAGGGGCGCTGCCCCTCAACCCCATTGGGGGCATTGCCCTCAAACTCACATTGAATTCATCTGATTTTCTAGGTACTCTCCAAGTCCAAGTTTCCAAGTTTGCCTACAAGTCTTCATCTACAATATCGTTTAGGTCTACCTCTCCCCTAGTTTTCACTTTTCACTAGACATGGGAAGAGGAATATGTAAATTCGTAAAATATATTAATGTAGTACAATTTGCTATTTTTTATTTGTTTCAGACTATCAATATCAACGCATTCCACATGAGGATGCCATTTTGTATCCAATTTGCTTTCAAATCAATCAAATACAACTAGACTCAACTTGTTTCTTTTATGTACTCATTTATTGACTCATTGGATGCATCTTATCATTGAATTTTGCAAATAAATGTGTTTTTAATGAAATTTAAGCAATTTTTTAAGTTGCCGAGTTTTCGCTGACTTTTTGGCAAGTCGAGTTTTTTGGCCTTGGCGAGTTCTTCAATTTGGCGAGTTTTTAAACTATGTTTTTTTACCAACTATCAACCAATAGATATCATTGTTTACATCCCACTCTTGGGAAAGCCCAACATGGCACATCAGCTATGAAAATGGAGTAATCAAGGGAAGCACTAGAGAGAAAAGGGGAAAATGTACTTTGGAAAAACATTAGTTAAGCGATTGTGATAGTGATAGAAATTAGAACTCAAGTCCATAAATGTAACAGTGACAGAAATTAGAATTTGAGTCCAAACGAATAGCCTGTAGCAGTACCACTTGGTGAAATGAACAAAATTTTAAAACTATGAAACAAGAGATGGTTATGAGCCATTGGATATTAGAATATCGTCTTTCATGAAAAACACATTGCAGTTGTTTACATCCACAACCAAGGAAGCGCAGATAAATACATTATGGCAAGTCATTACATCCCTAGCAGAAAAAAAAAAACATGAACGAAGAAAAACATATATAACCAATTTGGTAAATAAAAACAAAGCCCCAAAAAAGTGTCAAGACAAAAGTAACATATGAAATGATGAGATATTATGGCCATTAACTTCCATTTGGTCAAACGGTTCTGTAGACCTATCAATAATCAAGGTATGTTTCCTTTGTTTGGTTAATTTACTTGTTTGTAAAGATGTACTTGTTTAACAGATTGTTTCCCGGGTAACAAGTTTGCAAAATAAGAAAATTTATTTTGTTTCATCGTCTTGATTTATGATTTCATATATTAGGTTATCATTGCAAATGGTTCTGTAATTAGGTAGAAGGCAAAATACAATAACTCTGTGAAGTTACATAAACTTGTTTAGAAACATAATACCTTGTTTATAAGACCGTTTCTATGGGTAATAAGTTTGAAAAGTGAAAATTTCGTTTTGTTTGATTGTCTTCATTATGATTACAAATGTCTGTGTATTTGGGAAGAAAAGCAAAATACAATAGAAACATCATTTCAAGCCGGACAAAATAAAATAAATACGAATTTCCATGCAAGATCCTTACCTTCCATTGCATCAAAATATTCACTTTGCCCAGTCTGTGTACTAAAGGTGTAGCTCCTCCCAGACCTCGACTCCGCATCGCTGCTGCTCGCAACGCCCTTCCATTCATCCACCTCTAAAAAATCATCATCACAATCACTCTCATTTTCCTCTTTCAGCCCAAAATTATGACGAAGTCCTCCAGCACCCATAACCGAATCCTCAGATACCTCATTCGCCATGCTGTCTCCTGAACCCAAACCCTCGGCTAAAGTCAAGTATTTATTTTTCCCCGTAGTTTCGACAAATTCCGGGCCATCCGAAACAGCAAAAGCTCCGCCCTCAACAATACTTGTATCGTTTTCACCTTTTCCCTCGGTTCCGTCCTCCTTGGTCCTGGGCTCGGACCCCTTCACATCTTTCACGACAAAAGGCACGCGCCTTTTGTGATCAACGACATAGGGAGAAGGATTAAAAGATGTCGGATAGTCGGGAATAGGGGTTGTCTGAGGCGTTGCGTAAAGTGATGGTGAAATCACATTCTTCGGCTTCTTCGAGGAATTGTTTCCATTTTGATCTTGAAGCTTAGTCTTAACAGACGCGCTGCCTTTATTATTTCTACTGCCATTATTATTACTAGTAGTAGGTTCTAAAATTCTGTCCAAGGCAATAACAGAAAAGGTAGGCATTTTTACAGAAAATTTTATCTGTAAAGGCGAAAGGCATGGCAGCACCGAACCCTGGGATTTCCTCTCTGTCAAGTTTTCTGCATTCGTCTACGCCATTGAAATTCTATACTTGTCGCTTGCAGCGCAAGCAAGCTGTGTGACTTTGTCCTGGAAAAGAGTTCTTGGAATATATTTATCTTGGAGAGCAGAGGAACAGGGGCCTTTGTGAAAATGTTTGTCCCCTTCCAGATTCGATCTTTAGACCTTTCTTTCCCACCCTATACAGGCGAAGAATCCATGAAACCCTAGATAGGCCTAGATGAAGTATCAAAAACGGAATTTTAAAAAGGAGGACTACCGAATTTGATTTTTCATTTGTGGCGATGTTTTTTTGTAGGGTGAGAGTTTTAAAATGTTGTTATTATTACGATGTGACTAGTTATTATATTCTTGACCAAGAAGATGGGAAATTTTGGGTGAAGGAAGGAATCTTAGGAATAGGTATGTTAAGTTGAAACGTGAGGCTCATTTTAATTTTTCATGTGGATCATAGTAGCCACATGTTCTCCATTAAAAATTAAGTCAAACCTTTGGTTGGTGGTTTCTTAGGTTTGAAAAAATAAATTAGAATTTTTTTCCAAGAATAAGTTTAAGTTGATATTTGTATAATTCTAAGTTAAGTATTCATGAAGGGTATTTATTCTATTAAAAGTCAAGTATTGAGGGTTATCTATTTTGTAAGAGGTATTTATTTATTATGCTTATGAAAAATCTGAATCTTGGTGGATGATAAAATTAGGTACATGTACATATTATACCTCAGGTATAATTTTGAATCTAGGCGGATGATAAATTCATGTAAATGTACATCATCTCGTATTTATTATACCTCTAAAGAATTTGAATCTTAGTGTTGATAAAATAGATACATGTCATTGTCGATTATGTTCAATCAATTGAACAATCCTTTGGTATTATGTTGGTATTTCAATTAATTAATTTATTTTCTATGTAATAAAAAGATAAAATAATTAAAATATTAATTGAGAAAATTTAATTGATAAATGTAATTAAATAGGATAAATTTAAATTAATCAAGAAGTCAATCTTTGGTAGGTAAGAAATGTGTATTCATTTTTTTTGTATACCTAATAATTTAGGGATTTAATTACAAATATGATTAAGTATAATAAGATCTAAATCAAATAAGAAATCAATCCTTAATTTGTGGACTACATAATTTTGTTGTGTCATTAAATATATATTTTGTTGTTTTGTTTTATTTTATTTCATGTGATAAAGGTGAAGAACAATTTAAGGCACAAAATAAGTGTTTGACTTTATTTGTGTAGAGAAATAAAGTTACATGATAATTAATTCGAAAAATGTAATTGACAAAAATAATTAAATATAAATAAAACTAAACTTATTAAGAAGTGGCATGCTAATTATTGTGTCATGCAATGTATTTTTACTATTTCATATCATTTGGTTTTGTTTTATGTGAAGGGATGGAATAATTCCTAAAGGCATGAAATATTTGTTGACTTTTTTGTATAGAGAAATAGAACTTGTTTTATAATTACTCTTGGGGAATCAAATTGACAAATAAACTTAAGTTTGAAAAAAAAAATGAATTCTCATAAAACTATTTATTTAGACTAAATAAATAAATGCTATAAGCACTTAGAATTTGTAATAGATAAATGAGCTAGGACAAGTGACTATTTGAAATATATGTATGAAAATTAAATAAATGAAATAATGAAAATTAGCTAGAAATTTTATATAAATAGATTGAGATAGATAGAGATTTAAGTGATTCACCAATGTATAAAAAGATTAGAAAAATCAAATAAATGCTTTAAAATCTACAATTTCTCTATTTACCCTTAGAAGTCACTTCCACAACTATAGGATTGATTATGCAACTACGGATCTAATCCTTTCAACTATGGATTTGATCTACTTCCATAGAACCAGTGTTTACTGATTTCTTAATGTGGGTAAAAGTACAAACCTGTGTCACACTCTTGACTGACTAAATAGTTTCGAGTGAAACAATTTCACCCTAAACAATTTCACCTTAAATAGTTTCAGATGAAACAATTTTGCTTGAAACTACATGGCACATATACTTTCAAGTGAAGCACTTTGCCCAAAATTATAAAATAATTTTTTTCCCCTTTATAAGTTTCAAATGCACCTCAATTTACATGTAAAGTTTCAAATGAAATCCTTTTGACGAGAAATATTCCGGTCAAAACCATCTATGTGGCATCCTTGTTGATGAGCCCATTTATTAGCTAGCTTTTTGTTATCTTTATGTTGCTTATAAGACATTCCTATGAAAATTATTCCTACAATATGCCATCTTTTATGTCTATTATGCAAACCTTGAACTTGGTTAAAGTATATGAAATTGTAGGTATGATATGATGATGTTGCTTGATTTATATGTGGACATGTATGAATTATAATTGATATATGTGTTTAATAATGGTAGTTAGTATTGTGTATGTATTTTATGAACTAACCCCTTGTAACCTGAGAAGACACTGTAGCCCACAACAATTGATGAATGTAACCTGCAACTGAAGGAGTTCCTAGACAGTGAAACAAGGGATGTTCTTGAATACATTGAACGTAATAACTACAACACAGAGACACTTGATGAATATAATTGTGCATCATTATGACAATAATAAAGGCATTAAAGAAGGAGAACCCTGTTATCATTAGGATTCTGGTGTAATTAATCTTATGTTCCACATTTTAATTTTGGTATTGCAGAGTTCTAATCCTATTTGGATTCTTATTTCTTTTTAGTTGCAGTTAGGATAGCTAAACCTTAATTACACTCTGATATCTAGGAGAGTTGTGATTAATGATTTTAGTTTAGAGTTATGTTTTGAATAAACTCCCTCGTGCATGTATATAGCTGATGGTTGAGTCTTTAGAATAGAGAGTTGATCAGTCTTTTAGATGTGGATTTGGTTATCGAACACTTTTCAGTTTTCAATTGTTATTTGATGAGGGCACATCCCGAGACACATAAAATAACCCACAAACAAGAGAATAATTTTATTATTCAGAAAATAGAGCTTCTTACATGCAGAGGATCTCAATCCCCAAGTTCTACAACACATGCAAGCTACAGAAAGCTACAGAATAACCCTTTCGCAATATGCGAGCTTGTCCCCAAAAAGTTACCCAAAAATTAGAAACCCACCCATAAATAGAGCTCCTCTTTAGTTTGGAGCCAAAACAACATTCAAATTTGAGTTTAGGCGGTTTGGCCGAAAAATTACAAATTGAAGTTCAAATTTCAAAAGAACATTTGCAATTGTATCTTCTAGAAAGTCGCCAACTTCAGGGGCCATAACTTTTGATGGGACTCGATTCGAACCGTTTGAACCATTAGAAAGGTCTTGAAGTCAAGAGCAGCGTTCAAAATTAGCTATGTTGATTTGGCAGAAGTTTGCTTGGGGCTGATCACGGGAACTCACCAAAGTGCCTTAAATCTAACTCGGAAGATTTTTCAGGTGCAAATCTGGGAAACTAAAACTGCAATATCTTTCAACCCAGGAATAGAAAATAAAAACCGTAAATTGGGAATTTCATTATAATGAAAAGGGTATCCAAAAATGTAAAAACATCTAAAAACTGAGAAACTTGAAATTTAACTATTTTTGGGTGATGCAAGATTGCCCTTACACCACTGGATGCTCCTGCATCAGACACCCAGGGTAATTTGAGAAGTGGCCAATCCGTCTCGGATGGTGGAGGAAAAGCAAAGGTGGAGCCTGCAGCAGAGCCTTGAGGATGAATCTTCAAAAGGCCTTCCTTTCCATTTGACCAGATATTCTTCATACTGCCTATTCTTGGTACTCCTTCCCACACGACTATTTAGGATTTCTTTAATCTCCTCCTTTTCTGAAGTAGGTGCTGGAATCCCACACTGTTCCATCATTGGTACTTCCTCTGCGCCACCTTCATGATACTCGTCAAATGAAATGTTGAACACAAGGGAAATGTTGAATCCATCTAGCAAGTCTACCTCATATGCATTCTCTAAATCATGCCTCTTCAAAATTTTATAGGGATCGAACTTCTTCATCTTCAATTTGTTATATGTTCCCACTGGAAACCTTTCTTTCCTCAAGTGGACCATCACTTCATCACCAATCTGAAACTCTTTATACCTCCTCTTTTGATCTGCCTTAGCCTTATACTGCATATTCATCTTGTTAATATGTTCTCTTACCTTCTCATGTATATCCTTGATGTGTTCTACAAAATCTTTGACTTCAGCACTTATTTTTTCTTCTCTTGGTCCATCTTCCTCAATTCTGGAGTTGTTTTTGGGCTACCTCCATACATAATCTGGAATGGTGATCTACCAGTGCTTTTGTTGATAGAATTGTTGTAAGAAAATTCTACTCGGGGTAAGATCAAGTCCCATCCCATGGGTTTATCTCCTACCAAAAATCTCAGTAGGTTACCCAGAATCCTATTAACAACCTCTATCTGCCCATCTATTTGTGGATGGTGTGCAAAACTGAACTTCAACTCTATCTTTAGCTTCTTCCACAAGGTCCTCCAAAAGTACCCCAAAAATTTTGGGTGTCGCGATGCGAGAAAAAATACTCTTTGAAAGGACCATGTAGCCTCACCACCTCTTTTGAAGAACAAGTTAGCAATGTGGGTGCATCATGGGTCTTCTGACATGGAATGAAATGTGCCATCTTCGAAAACCTATCAACCACCACAAAGACTGAATCATTCCCTCGTTGTGTCCTTGGCAAACCAAGAACAAAGTCCATACTTATATCCTCCCATGGCCTCTCTTGTACAGGTAAGGGCTGATATAAGCCTGTATTTTGACTCACTCCTTTAGCCATCTGACATACCATGCAACTTTGTACAAACTTCTTCACATCCTTTGACAACTGAGGCCAATAATAATGCTCACTGATAATGGCAATGGTCTTATCCTGACCAAAATGTCCTGCCATTCCTCCACTATGCTTCTCCTTTATCAAGTTCTCTCTCATGGAACTCCTTGGGACACACAATTGACTTCCCTTAAATAACATGCCATCTTGGATTATGAAATTCAGTCACCTTGTCCACCTATCCTTTGTAAGCAGCGAGGTTCCTTGCAAGCTTTCCAAGCCTCTCCCAAAATCCCGGAAGGATCTTACCGTCACAGGTGTCTTGAGTTCATTGAACCCAACCACTTCAATCTCCATCTTTGTCATCAATGTATGCCTCCTACTTAAGGCATCTGCAACCCTATTTGACTTCCCACTCCTATGTTTCAAAACAAAGGTATAACTCTACAAAACTCTACCCATTTCATATGCCTCTGATTTAATTTTCTCTGACTATTTATGTACTGCAAGGCCTGATGATCAGTATATAGAACAAATTCCTTCGGCAACAAATAATGTCTCCATTTCTTTAATGCTTGAACTATTGCATAAAATTCCTGATCATATACAAAATACTTTCTTTTGGCATCATTTAACTTTTCACTGAAATAGGCAATGGTCTTACCTTCTTGGCTCAACACTGCTCTAATGGCACAACCACTGGCATCACAATCCACCTAAAACACCTTGTTGAAATCTGGGAGGGCTGAAACAGTTGCTCTGTCTGCTCTGCTTCAATAGTTCAAAACTTT
>VDFB02000003.1:404108777-404131697 GCA_007258455.2 Sequoia sempervirens | reverse complement strand
CCCCTTCCACTTTGACCTCCTCGCCCTTTTTGCTTGCCATAAAATCTTTTGTTCAGCTTCTCTTCCACCTTCAGAGCAAACTGATACACATCCTCAATGGTGGTCATTCCGACTAGGCTTAACTCCTCCCGAATGCTCTGGCCGTGAACTCCATTAAGATATCGGGCTGCCTTTTCCTTATTGGCCTCTGTGTGACCCGTTCTGATGACTATCTTGTGAAAATATTCAGTATATTCTTTCACAAATCTGTTTCCTTGCTTCAACCCTTGCAATTTCTTCAACAAATCTAACTCGTAGTCCACCGGTATGAACTGCTTCTTCAGTTTCTCTACCATGCAATCCCATCTGGTGATCTTGACTTTTCCTCTTCGATTTCTTTCCAACTGGACCTCTTTCCACCAAATACTGGCATGGCCCTTCAGCTTCATTTTCACAAAATTAACCTGATCTGGGTCCTCTATTTCCTCATACTCAAAATATTCTTCTAGCTCATTGATCCAGTTGATCAACTCTTCTGGGTTCAGACTTCCGGAATAATTGGGGACTTCTGGTCTGGGTCTTTTCCCGATCTTTGAAATGGCCCTTATTAGCCGCATTTGGTCTTGATCAATTAATTCTTCTTCCTCTTCTACATTTGAACCTTCTTCCTCTCCTTCATCCTCACTTTCCTCCCTCAGGTTGAACCCTCTTCTCAACTGCTCTTGTAACACATCAATCTGTCTCTGGAGAGCTGCCAGTGCATCTCTTCCACCAACATTTCTACCGCCTCGACCACCTCTAGCACCACCATGCCTACCAGGCATCACTCTTGGAGGCATATTTCTTGACCTCAACCCACAACCATGGTCCCGGTGCGAACTGCCTCACAATCAGCGATTTGTCCACACGCTCAAGGAAACCCGCTCTGATACTACTTGATGAGGGCACAACCCGAGACACAGAAAATAACCCACAAACAAGAGAATAATTTTATTATTCAGAAAATGGAGCTTCTTACATGCAGAGGATCTCAATCCCCAAGTTCTACAGCACATGCAAGTTACAGAAAGCTACAGAATAACCCTTTCATAATATGCGAGCTTGTCCCCAAAAAGTTACCCAAAAATTAGAAACCCGCCCATAAATAGAGCTCCTCTTTAGTTTGGAGCCAAAACAACATTCCAATTTTGAGTTTAGGTAGTTTGGCGCTGAAAAATTACAAATTGAAGTTCAAATTTCAAAAGAACATATGCAATTGTATCTTCTAGAAAGTGCGCCAACTTCCCGGGGCCATAACTTTTGATCTGGGACTCTGATTCGCGAATCGTTTGAACCGTTGGAAAGGTCTCGAAGTCAAGAATGCATTTGAAATTAGCTATGCCAATTTTGGAAAGTTTCGGGGCTGATCCAGGAACTCTAAGTGCCTCAAATCTAACTCAGAAGATTTTCAGGTGCAAATCTGTGAAAGTAAAACTTCAATATCTTTCAACCCATGAATAGAAAATGAAAACCGTAAATTGGGAATTTCATTATGATGAAAAGGGTATCCAAAAATGTAAAACATCTAAAAACTAAGAAACTTGAAATTTAACTATTTTTGGGTGATGCAAGATTGCTCTTACACCACTAGATGCTCCTGCATCATTATTACACAGACATGTTGATTGTTCAAATATGTTTTATTTTAATACAATCTTTGAGCAAGATTTCATGTGATGTTTTGGAATGTGTAATGAATGATCTTGAGTTAATATGGTTGAGTTGAATCTGAGAATTTAGATTTGGTTTAGTTTAGTGGAGATAGCCACTTGAGTAAGGGCCACTCAGGTACTACCCTTCACTACATTTATAGTTTTTATTTATGTTAAATAGTTACTTCATAATTGCATAATCAGTCAAGATAGATTCTCATATCAAGTTATCCATAATTTATGTTCATTTTTATAATTGCATTCATTTAACTTGTAGTACTCCAGAGTGTAGAATAGGTTGAGTTCATAGTTTCCAGTTAGTTTTAGCATTTAACCTATTAACAGTAGTTCAGTCACAAACTATGTTGTAGGTACTTGTAGCCAAAGCATCAACTTTACTTCTTTCACTGTTATGCATTTTTATGATTCTCCAACAAGCATAATACCTTCACTAGGATAATTTAGGTAACCCCGGGTCTTTGGAAGCACATATAATGCCAACACCATTACAAGCCTACTAGCCTTGGTTGATAATATAATGAAAGTGTAAGAGAGGGGGACCAACCACATTCAAGGCCCCAAGTCATGAAGAGCCAAGAGCGGAAGACTGCCCTAACTTACCTCACTCTAAAGGGGTGTTTTGAAATGAGGGATGAGAATGATGAGGACTATAAGGTCCTTCAATCACTCTATAGACCCGAAATCAATTTTGGGCTAGGTGAGCCAGTTTTTGGGTTCAACACTGTGCCTCAGGTAGCTCTCCACTCGAGGATGAAAGCGTGGTTCTGGGATGATAGCGCAGCACGTTGGTGTCTCTCAAATGCGTAGACGTTCATACAACTGGAGGACTGAAAGTACAGTGGGAACTGCAAGAAAATGAGTTGACAACCTAGCTAGTGATTTTTAAGGGAACAAAATAAAACTATAAAGTAACAAATATATAAGCGAATATGATAAAGTAGATATATTAAGGCTAGGGTGACAAAGATGATCTCACAACAGAGCATGTTCACCCAGTAGCTCCAAATGCACGTCCACCTACACACGAGAAGGAGGAAAATTGTTGGGGGGCTATATAGGGGCCTGCTTCAGTCAAACCCCCGTTTTGGTGTTTCCACCTCCACAGACAACCAAGATAGGAATAATGGAGAAAAGTATGATAAAGGAAGAAAGGAAGTAAAGAACACAATAATCACTACAAAACAGTAATGTTCTACTCAACCAAATCATATAGGAGAGGAGTGAAAATGCTGACCACCTCCACCAAGAGCTCACTAGCTAATGGAGGAGAAAAAGAGAGGACTCAACCCCTTGTTGCAATGGTGTTGTTCCACACGTGCTCTATGGAGTTGATGGAGTGTTGTTGCTGCTATGGAGTGCCAAAGTGTTGCTTGAGAGTGATGGATGCTTGAGAATGCAAGAAGGATTGTGTAGAAGATTGCTAGAGCTTGTGAAGAAGATGTGAAGAAGATGAAAGGAATGAAGTAAGAGTGTTATTGAAGGTGAGATGAGACAAACAATCATATTCGATTCAATTGGTCAAAGAGGGGTGTTACAAACTGACCCCAATGGGAACTGTAATGCATCTTCCAGCTTCAGACATAGGAATCCGTTAGGGACATAAGTGCATCACGTGGATTCCTGCACATTGTACATGCATCCCCGACAGTTGTTCTTCTATTGACGCAAAAGACAAACGCCAAGTGGAATGAAGGCAATGAGCTGATGTGGATTTTTTCCTTCAAATTTGATTTTCTAAGGTGAGGAAGTGTAAAAGGGGAATTTACGTAAGGGGTGCAAATTCACACCTATACATTTTCCCCCTACTTTAGTGAGCATGAATACTAATGAGTGCTTCAGTAAAGTAGATCGGAAAAGTAGTAAGGTTAGAAATGCATACCTGAACCATCAAGGAAGCAAATCGTGATCTAGTGAACTCGAGAGTGCAAGACAAGTAAAGGACTTCATAGCCCCAAAGAACTATGAAGTTGTAGAATGAAAGCATTTCACAGGCCCGCAGACCTGCAAGGAGGCAATCCCCAAGATCTCTCACATGAAGGAAGCCCCAAGAAGAAATCGCCTCACAGGCTCATACACCTGCAAGGAATGTGTCCTCCAAGATCTCTCACATGAAGGATACCTAGAAAAGTACCTTACAAACTCACAGACCTGCAAGGAAGTGTCCCCAAAGATCTCTCACATGGAGGAAGTCGAGAAAGCACCCTATAGACCTGCAAACCTACAAGGAAGGTGTCCTTCAAGATTTCTCACATGAAGGAGACCCAAGAAAGCACTCTACAAACCTGTAGATCTACAGGGAAGGTGTCCTTCAAGATATCTTACATGAAGGAAACCCATGAAAGCACCCTACAAACCCATGAACCTGTAGGGAGGTATCCCCCAAGATCTCTCACATGGAGGAAACCCACAGAAAGCACCCTATAGACCCGCAAAGCTGCAGGGGAGTGACCCCCAAGATCTCTCACATGGAGGAAGCTCAGAAGAGGCACTCTATAGACCTGTAGACCTATAGGAAGGTATCACCTAAGATTTCTCACATGGAGGAAACCCAAGGAAAGGGGACTCTGCAGAGTTAGAAAGTGGCTTTACAGGCACACCCATAAAGTGACATGTTTACCCGCAGATAGAAATTATCAGAAAGCAGCCATGCAAGAAAGTAAGCGAACAGTCTCACAGACTGCCAACAAGTTGGAACACTTTCAAAGGGGTCCCTCGAGAACCCAACATGAAGAAAGGATCCACTCAAGGGATGCGTTGTTTGAAAGTACAGGGGAGATGTTTCTTTCTCAAATCGATTCATCATCAAGGAATCCTTTTGAAAGATGTTCACTTCATCAAGGAATTCAAAAGGAAGAAAATTCCCCCACGTGAGGAGAAGATTGAAGCTGCTCCCACCTCAGAGGAAGGTTCTCAAGCTCTTTCTTTATGAACCCATAATGAAGGAAACACATTCCTTTAGGGTTTTAAGTCGACAATGTGATTCTTGAAAAGAAGTTTGTGAAGATTCTTGAGAAAAGATTTGTTGGTGAAGAACGTGTTTTCCAAAAGTCAAAATGTTATAGAAGTGGCGTTGTCGCACATGAGAGGGACAACTCAAGCAAAGAAGAGAGAAATATAAAGGAAAAACTAAAAGAGAAAAGAACATAAACACAAGACATAGGGGTAGCCTAATATTTCGAGGTTAGAACTTCTCATAAATATATATAAGTATAGTAATAGTACATAAAATGAACTGTCATCAACCCTCTACTATATCAAACCATGTGAAGAATGCACAAGAAGACAAAGTTAAAAAAAAATTGGGTCAACATGGAAGAGAAGCCTAAATGCCCCCAACGCTTTGCAGCGTCCCCAATTTATCAAAAATCAAGTCACAAACATGGAAGAATGATGAAATAGATAGAAGAGGGTTTACGACATAAAAACCACACCTGCATCCAAGCACCAACAAGGGTGACAAGGGTCATCCAAGCACACATAGCACAATCATGGGGGAACACATCACAACACACACACATCTATTCTAAAGATAAAGAAGGGGCCTCCCCCTAGAACACTGATCGACCAAGAGGTCGTTTGCTTCCCACTCTAGATCATCATAGGGAGAAGGAGGATGAACCTTCAGTGGTGGAATGTTAAGAGGAGGAGCATCCAACCCTCCCACAACAAGGGATAAGGAAGAGGACCCTGCAATGTCCTCTCCACCAAGCTCTTGTGGAGCTAAGGTTAGCGATTTCACGAAGATCGCCGACAAGGCCAAAACCTCATCCAAAGCTCATTAAACATGCACTTTATAGGAGTGCCATGTTTTATCCCAACGACTGGAGAACATTGTGCTTGAGATTCACCGCTAGGTTCATCGAGTGATTTGGGAGCGATGGCGAACTTAGGGCAAGTCGGGACTGGTTCTGTCACTAGGATAGAACAAGTCAACACGGGACCACCTTTTGGAGAAGGTGGGATCCTCTTATGTCCTCCTTTGCTAGAAGGACCAGTGCACTCTCCACCTTTTTCTCCATCGGGGGATGTGAACTCCCCACAGACGAGGCAAGAGGTGCAGAGGAAGAGGAGGAAGAGAAAACTATAGTAGATACCACTGAAGTGTTCATCATATCTATGGGTTTTGGGAAAGGAAGGACATCTAGAAGGGACATCAATAGAGGTGACTCCACCAAAGGAGCGATGAACATCTACACCTTTTTAGGGTTAGGCACATTCATACTCACAGCGGAAGTTGAAAGCGATGCATAGCTAGACTAAATGGAAGTATAGGGCAAGAGAGAGGAGGACATGATAAGAGGCCCTCATACAGGAGTGGTCGTCTCCTCTTCCTTCCTTTGTAAGGTGGCTTGCTCAACCATGAGAGCCTTTTGTTGATATTTGTGCTCGTGCTCAAGGTAGTTTCTGCAACTCTTTGAATTGATGGTTGCAAAGGAATAATTGGTTCCTGGTCAACCATGGGCGTGTCCACTACAACCATTTTCAGCGGAGGAACAAACTCGTGAACGAGAGCAGGAGGGGCAAGTTGAGAAGCAATGGGGGGAGTTGACTCAAGTGCCTTGGTAGCAGGCCTCTTCCTGTTTACTACTTTTGGAGCAAAAGCGATAGGAGACCAAGACATAGAGGATTCCCCACGAGGACCTTTTCCTCTGCCATACAAATAGTACCAAGGTCTAGGTGGTTTAGTAGGGAGGTCCAATATCCTAATCTTGGGTCTACACCAAGGAGGAATCATCAAGCTTAATAAGTAGAAGCCAAGCTTGCTCATCCAATACTCCTCCCAAGAAAGGGGAGAGGACGAGTTAGCCTGAGAGGAGGCAAGCTTCTCCTTCCCTTTTCGGGAAGAGGATGTAGCTAGCTACTGTGCTATAGGAAGAGCCAATATTGGCTATCCTTTGTCCCTGATTTTATACTTCACACAATTTTTGTAAAGTAGGTTCATTCTTGGAGGAAGCGGACCAACCAAGGCAGGCCAAAAATGGTTTAATAAATATCCCCCATAGGACACCAAAGGTTGGTATCTAGTGGCATGCACTACATGCATGACACCTTCATGGGAGAACTTTAGACATTTATAAATAACAGAGGTGATTCCATTCATGGAAGCTATCCACGGTATGCCTAGCTTCATCTTGAACAAATCTAACTCTAGAATGACATCGAAAACCATGTCAACAACCTTAGGTCCAACTAGGACGGACAAAGTTATTGAGCCATATGGCTTTAGAAAAAGACCATTGTGTGTACAGATGGTGGATTTTGTTTCTTCATACTCTTTTCTATGTAGTGAGTTAAGCCACAATATCTCGTTTGTAATAACATTCACTCAACTCACGGGGTCTACTAAGAATCCTGTCACAATGTTACCATTGACGGAAGTGGGAATGTAGAGGGGAGATGGCTTGTTATTCAAGGGTAAGTCTTGCGAAGTGAATGTCACATCTGGGGATTCAAGCATAGGTTGTGTAGTAGGAGTAACCATGACCATGTTAACATAGGCCTTGGGCTGAGTGATAGAATCGATGGGATATTCAATCATGTTAGCAGAGTGAAAAGGAAACAAGTGTGTATATCTGTAGTTCACTATTTGCTTTTTCCATCAATTTATTCGTGTTTTGTTTGGTTCCCTTGAGGTGAATAGTACCGTCCTCGATGTGGTTTTGTATCTCATGACACAAGCGCATACAATGTTCAGTATCGTGTTTGTTAACTCGATGGCACTGAAAATAGGTACTTGCATCATACCAAATAGGGTAAGGTTCCTTAAGAGGTTTAGGGTTTGGCAAGGTTACAATCTTATCCTTCACTAACTTTTGCAAGATGGAAGAATAAGATTCTGCTAACTTTGTGAACTTTTGGCTGCCTTTGAGGCCATTGTCATCCGCAACAGCTACTACATTCGCAACAACCTTGCCTTTCCTAGAGATTGATATGATGGAATTTCCTTTAGAATGGGAGCACGAGGAGGGTCCCTCGAACTGAACTACCATCTATTGATACTCTTGTAGGGCTACACACAAATGTGCAAAAGAAGGGTATTTCATAAGGGCAAAATTTTCCTGCCAAGGCCTTTGCAAGTTCCCTATGAATACTTTTTGCACGTTAGAATTGGGTAGTGGATATGAAATTTGTGAGAAGAGCGCATGATACCATGCTATGAAATTAGTGATCTTTTCATTATCACCTTGTTTGTATCAGATGAGATCCGAAAAGGTCAGCTCCAACCCGATGTTAGCTTAGAATTGTCATAAGAATTGGTTTACAAGTTGGTCAAATCAGAAAATGGAATTATTAGGCAAGGAATAGTACCACTCAAGTGTTGTATCCTTGAGAGATCAAGGGAATATTTTTGCATCTAGGTGATGCTCACAAAGGTGAAGCACTAGGCCTTCCCGGGAGGCCACCCATCCTAGTATTGCTCGAACTCAAGCGTGCTTAACCAAGGAGTTTCCCCAAGGTTAAGCCCACTTATATTGCAACCCCATTTGCAAAACCTTCATCAAGTGTTGTTCCTTATGAACCATTCATTATAGATCCCCTTTAGCTCATCAATTGATAAGTAGGAGGTATTTTCCACAGCGTGTCAAATTATGATATTGCTACCGAGATTCAACGTGTAGTTTTAAGAGTTAAACTCATTAACCCATGTTTCATGAGGAGTGGTTCACAAGAACCCAAATCTCATGATAATGAATTATCCACTTAGCACTCATTGCATCTATGTGATGCTCACAGAGGTGAAGCATCGGGCCTTCCTAGGAGGTCACCCATCTTAGTATTGCTCCAACTCAAGCACGCTTAACCAGGGATTTTTTCCCAAAGTTAAGCCCACTTAGCTTTCAACCCCATTTGCAAAACCTTCAAAAATTTTTGTGCCTTGTGAACCATTGATTATAGATCCCATTTAGCTCATCAATTGATAAGTAGGAGGTATTTCCCAGTGTCTCAAATTATGATATTGCTATTAGGATTTGACTGCGTAGTTTTAAGAGCCAAACTCATTAACCTATGTTTCATGAGTAGTGGTTCACAAGAACCTAACTCTCATGATAATAAATTATCCAGTTAACACTCATTGCATCTAGGTGATGCTCATAGAGGTGAAGCACTGGGCCTTTCTAGAAGGTCACCCATCCTAGTATTGCTCCAACTCAAGCACACTTAACCAAGGATTTTTCCAAAGGTTAAGCCCACTTAGCTTGCAACCCCATTTATAAAACCTTCAACAAGTGTTGTGCCATATGAACCATTCATTATAGATCCCCTTTAGCTCATCAATTGATAAGCAGAAGGTCTTTTCCACAATGTGTCAAATTATGAAATTGCTATTAGGATTCAACTATGTAGTTTTAAGAGTCAAACTCATTAACCCATGTTTCATGAGTAGTGGTTCGGAAGAACCCAACTCTCATGATATAATGAATGATCCACTTAACACTCATTAAATCTAGGTGATTTTGATAGAGGTGAAGCACCGGGCCTTCCTGGGAGGTCACCCATCCCAGTATTGCTCCAACTCAAGCACGCTTAACCAATGAGTTTTTCCCAAGGTTAACCCCACTTAGCTTGCAACCCCATTTGTAAAACCTTCAACAAGTGTTGTGCCTTATGAACCATTCATTATAGATCCCCTTTAGCTCATCAATTGATAAGTAGAAGGTATTTTCCATAGCGTGTCGAATTATGATATTGCTATCAGGATTCAACTGTGTAGTTTTAAGAGTCAAACTCATTAACCCATGTTTCATGAGTAGTGGTTCAGAAGAACCCAACTCTCGTGAAATAATGAATGATCCACTTAGCACTCATTGCATCTAGGTGATGCTCATAGAGGTGAAGCACTGGGCCTTTCCAGGAGGTCACCCATCCTAGTATTGCTCCAACTTGTTGATGTGTTTTTTATGCACTTCTCAACACAGGCAATGCGTAGGTGCACTATCTCTCTTGAAAGACAATCTTCCACAATCAGATTGCAGAACACTATCCCAAGGTCTCTAATGTCAGGTCTTGACAATGCTTGAAATATCTCAGTTGATTTATGTGATTTGCTAGAATCACAAGGCAGACTTACAAATGAGTTACAAAGCATGGGAAGTTGGGTTTGCAAATGCAGTTTCAAAGTGCTGGAAGTGAATGAACAGTGGTTGTCCACTCAAAACAACAAGCTGAAACTCATCAAGTTCATTTGATTTAGCTTCAAGGTGATGCTTGAGATCCTACTCTAACCAAGGACTAAAAGAAATAGAAAAAGGAGAAGGGTTAAGAAAGTTATTCTAATCCTAAGCTACGAATGAATAGTAACAATGGTGGATGCTACAGTAGACAGACTTCCTAAACTGAGTTTTGCTTGACCAAGATAAACCTACAATTACACAAAACCAGTGCAATCTTCTAAGGTCTGCTGATTTTCAAATTACACATACACATCATGAACATGCAATTGAACTAGGTTGCAACAATGACAGAAAGAAGCCCAGGCTAACTTTGCATAGTAGCTTGTCATCAACAAGTGCTAAAAGTATGGGCTGGAAGCTCATCAAATACTATAACAACACCATCATGACAACCAGTCAAGAAAATAATACTAAAAATAACATAGAAGGTAGAACCATGCATGCAAGATAAGAAAAATCAAAGAGAACATCCATAAAATTATGCAATGTTGTCTTCTATTGCTGCAAATGGTTTTTACAACAGCTCTCCAACCCTTTAAAAATGAGGGGCAAGCCCCTATTTATAGTTTTCCAAAGCCCGAATGAATGGATAGGATTGAATTACATTGTGTGGCCCATATTTGATTACATTAGGGCTTCACCTACCCCCATTATCTAGCAATTAAAAATACATTCCTTGTCTTTTCTTTGTTTTGTCATCTAGTGCTCAAGTGTTGTAGCAATTTCGTCATTTAGCTGATTGCCCTTTTACTGTAGCTAAAACTACTTGAAAGCTGCCTTCTTACTTGATGTGTTTGCAGTGTTCTTCCTTGGATCAAATGAGCCCGTCGACAATTGGCATCAATGAATTGGTTGCCCCTGATTCGAGCAGACAACTTCCTTATGCTTTCTTCAAGGCCACCCCCTTGCATTTTTGTCCTTGACCTCCTTGGCACAAGCCTTCTTCTAATGCCGACCCTGTTGGTGGGTGCTAGGGGGAGAGGCGAACATGAAATGAATGGTGATAGGAGCGATGCACATTCCTTGTTCATCTTTCTCAATGGGTCTCCCCGACGGACCCATAGTAGGCTTCTTGAATCCTGCGTAAATGAAGTGTCGTAAGTGCTTTCATACACAAATCAAGGAAAACATTAGTCAAATCTTGCAAAATCCTTGTTAGCTCCATCCATGCATCATCAAAAGATCATAATATTCATATTTGGAGCTCATTTGGATCATAAACATTAATGCGGGCCCAAGGGGGCAGGCAGCGAACGAGGGACAACAAACCGGAAGGGAAGTTCCCAGACAAAACATAGCAAAACCGAGATTTTCAATTATAGCGCATGGGAAAAGGGGAAGGAAGAGTGCCTATAGAAACTTCCTTAAGATTGGACTCATTTGAAAAAAAACTAGAAACTTGGAAGGGGAAAGCCGGAGGGTCACCGCCTTTTTGAAAAGTCAATGAGCACACAACGACCCAGAAGGAAAGTCCCAGACGACGACAGAGGGGTGGAGTCCCAGAAACGGCCACGGAGGGGCCGGGTTCCAGAGGCTGGGTCACTGGGGGCCGGCGGATGTTCAAAACGGCCAAGGAGGGACGGAGTCCCAGATAAGACCACGAAAGGGCCGGGTTTCGGAGGTCAGGTCACAGGGGCTCCACGGATGTTCAAAATGACCATGGAGGGACAAAGTCCCAGAAACAGCCACGGAGGGGTCGAGTCCCAGAGGCCGGGTTATCGGGGCTCCATGAATGTTCAAAACGGCCATGGAGGGACGAAGTCCCAGAAACGGCCACGAAGGGGCCGGTCCGAAGGTCGGGTCGCTAGGGCTCCACAGATGTTCTAAAACAGCCAAAGAGGGACGAAGTTCCGAAACCACCGAAACTTAACGAAATCTTGACGAAACCTTGGCAGTTCACTTAGGCACCACAAAAACATCCCAAATCCACCAAAAAGTTGTCCCCAAAGTCAAAAATGTGGAAAGCGGACCGTCGGGGGTCCACGAATGTTTCAAAACAACTAAAGAGGGAGGGAATTCTGGAGGTTAAGTTCTGAAACCATTGAAACTTAATGAAACGTTGACGAAACCTTGGCAGTTCACTTAGGCACCACAAAAAACATCCCAAATCCACTAGAAAGTTGTCCCTAAAGTCAAAAATGTGGAAAGCAGACCGTTGGGGGTCCACGAATGTTTCAAAACAGCTAAAGAGGGAGGGAGTTCTGGAGGGAAAGTTTTGAAACCACCGAAACTTAAAGAAATGTTGACAAAACCTTGACAGTTCACTTAGGCACCACAAAACATCCCAAATCCACTAGAAAATTGTCCCCAAAGTAAAAAATGTGGAAAGCGGACCGTTGGGGGTTCACGGATGTTTCAAAACAGCCAAAGAGGGAGGGAGTTCTAGAGGGAAAGTTTCAAAACCACCAAAACTTAACGAAACGTTGATGAAACCTTAGCAGTTCACTTAGGCACCACAAAAACATCCCAAATCCACCAGAAAGTTGTCCCCAAAGTCAAAAATGTGGAAAAAAATAAATCAAGCGATTAGGAACCAAGTCAGCAGGAACAAGACAAAAGGAAGAAAAGGGACAGGGGCCTTTGTTTCTCCCTGGATTTGAATACCCCAAGTAGGTGAATTTGGTCAGGGGGATTTGATCGTTTGAAGGCACATGACCAATTTGGGCTTGGAAAATGGGGCACGCAAAACAAGACAAGAGCAAAGTAGCCTATCAGGAGCAGAAAAAAGGGGGTCCTTGCCCACGGTGGGGCATGTGTGCAAAACATGCACAACACAACTCAAGCACACTTAACCAAGGACATTTCCCCAAGGTTAAGCCCACTTAGCTTGCAACCCCATTTGCAAAATCTTCAACAAGTGTTGTGCCTTATGAACCATTCATTATAGATCCCCTTTAGCTCATTAATTGATAAGTAGGAGGTATTTTCCACAGCGTGTCAAATTATGATATTGCTACCAGGATTCAATTGTGTAGTAGTTTTAAGAGTGAAACTCATTAACCCATGTTTCATGAGTAGTAGTTCATAAGAACCCAACTCTCATGATAATGAATGATCTGCTTAGCACTCATTGCATCTAGGTGATGCTCATAGAGGTGAAGCACTAGGCCTTCTCGGGAGGTCAACCATCCCAGTATTACTCCAACTCAAGCACACTTAACCAAGGATTTTTCCCCAAGGTTAAGACCACTTAGCTTGTAACCCCATTTGCAAAACCTTCATCAAGTGTTGTGCCTTATGAACCATTCATTATAGATCTCCTTTAGCTCATCAATTGATATTTGACTCTTAAAACTACACGGTTGAATCCTGATAGCAATATCATAATTTGACACATTGTGGAAAATACCTCCTACTTATCAATATATATTATATGATACATTATGTATTATAATATATAATATATATCTAATATTCTATTAATATATATAATATAATATAATATATATTAATATATACAATATACTATATTATATTAATATATATAATGTATATATTATATTCTAATAATATAATATAATATAAAATAGTATATATCTTATATTCTAATAATATAATATAATATAATATATATCTTATATTCTAATAATATAATATAATATAATATATTATATTATATTATAATTTTATATTGTAATGTAATATATATTATATTATAATTTTATATTTGAATGTAATATATAGAAAATTATAATTTTATATTATAATGTAATATATAGTATATTATAATTTTATAATGTAATATATAGTATACTATAATTTTATATTATAATATTATATTAATATATTATATTATAATAATATAATATAATATAATATATATTATATATATTAATACAATATATTAGATATATTAATACAATATATTAGATATATTAATGCAATATATTATATATTATAATAAAATATATATTATATATAATATATATTAATATTATACTGTATAATATAATATTATATGTTATAAATTTTATATAATAGTATACATTATACATTATATATTATATAATATTACATATTATATATATATATTATATATTATATTTTATATAATAGTATAATATTATATATTAATTATATAATATAATATATATAACATATACTATATATTATAAATTAATAATAATATATATTATATATAAATTATATATATATATATTATATATATAGGACAAATGAAAAACATTTTTTTGTCACATCATCACTTTTTGGACCTCCATGATTCTACACAAACCCATATATGTATTATAAATGAATATATCTTAAGGGATTAATGAAGCTGATAATTATGGGTGCACATACAAGGTGTTATCATCTATAAGAGAGGTAATTAAAACCGATTTTACTTGACATAATGATACACTTTGGGTCAAGTATGTGGTTAGTGTATGGTTGTCATTTTATTTAAAACATTATTATAAAAAAAGTGGAGAGATGCCCCCTTATCCTTATCTTTTAACAACTAAATTATAGTGTCAATTTTCAAAAATTACATTCAAATATTTTTTATTTAAAAAATAGAAACACAAATACACTAAAAAATCTACATTTCATTAGGTTACGCCATTTTAGAATTCAAAATATGTATGTTAGTTTCTAGTGATTAAAGTTAAAAAGATTAGATTAATGTTGGTCATTTCCTTTATAAAAGTGAGACACAACTTTGAGCTTTTGAATCCATTTACATGTATAAAAATCTTATTTGATCAATCAACTAGCATGAACATGTGAGATATTTTATAATAATTGATAAGGGGAAAGTCAATTTTTAAAATAGATTTGTGAGGGTCAATGCATGGAAGATTTTTCTAAGCCTCTCTTTCCATTAGCATTTTACATCCTCTTAAGCATCTTGGATTTATTTTATGAATTTTGAGGGGCAACCTTTAGGTACTTTTATTTCAACTAGCTACCTAGGGTATAAGATAGCATAGTGTCCCACTAAGACTCACTTGGGTTCTTGCACTATTTGAATGTAGGAGTGGATTCTACCTGAGAGTGCTATTACTTCTCTAATCCTTAGTAAGGAAGATGGCATTTGGCTTGGTGGGATACTCTAAAAAAGACTGCTTGTATGAGATTGAGGTTTCTAATTTTCTTGGTAAAGAATATAACTTGTTGAAGGAGGTCAATAGAGTAGAGTTACTAGATTTAGAAAATTGTAATACTTGAGGATACAATAGACGAGGAGGATTGATTTGTAACCATAATTTTTCTAACTATCTATCTATATTGTGAAGAAGATTCATTATTAAAGTTGGTGTGGCAAGAGTTTGGGGGTTGAGATGTATAAGTGCTTTTAAATCAAAGTTTTTTGTACGACAACATATTTGTCATAATTCATATAGGTTTTCTATGTTGAGAATTTAATGTATGGGGTGACAATCAAATTTATTTTGAGTTAGATGTAGGTATAGGCAGTGTCCTTGGTTGATAGAGTAGAAATAATAAAGGGATACAAAAATTGTAACTATGGTTGATAGAATAGAAATAATACGGGGATACAAAATTGTAACTAGTACATAAGATACTTGGTGAAAACAGAGAGGCATTTAAATTATACTAGTGATAAAGAGACTATCAAAAACATAAATATAAAGACTAGAAGTAAAATGAAGAATATTTATTTATATGTACAAATACACAAATAATACTATGAATGAAAGCACCATAAACTCTTTCACTTTATGTTATATAATAATACATGATTTATATCATTTTATAAATGTGACCTTTTAAAATAATATATACTAGCAATGGCACCTTGGTGTGCAATAGGTACGCCGAAGAGTTGTGGAAGGTCAAGTAGAGAGAGTTTTTGTTCTTTATTTTGCAAATCATATCATTCTATTTACCAAACGGATTTTGGATAGATCAGTAGAAAATAATAATATACATACATGTACTTTTCCTTTTTGAGCAAAATTAGAATATATTTTGTAGGTTGTGCATGCTGTGTGAATTTGTAAAATGCGTTTTCTGTATTAAACTGCACGTTACTGTTTTTTTATAACTTAAACTCTTATGCAATGGAGTTCACAAATGCAACATTTAAGGTTGTTGAAAGATTTTTCTATTGCAGTAAGTATTTTACTTAAACTGTTTTGGATTTTTCCTCTACCATGGACCAGATTCATAGTGAAAGTGGAATATGTTTTATTCTTATTTGATCATTACATCTGGCTGAAAGTAAAAGTGGAATATATTTTAGTACATTTGATAGTGATGAAGCTTGCAAAACCATGTCACAAAAAATCAATATAATCTCCATAAACAAACTGTATACATTTATATTATTGTATAGGGGATGGTTTGATGTCCATACTCGCCAAATTCAAGAATACCAGTGCATAGTACACATTGATAGACAGATCCATAAATCCAAAGGTTTTAATTTGTTTTAGAGTTCTATGATTTAATCATCTGTAAGAGAACAAACAGGGGCCAGGTTTCAAACATCTGGCACTTAATAATATTTTAAAACATTAAAAAAAAAAAAAACATGATTTGAATCCTTGGTTTTGTGCCTTGACCATGCTTCCACATCATGCGAACAACTCACGTGTCTGGTCTATACTCCCACAATTGCATGCGAACAACAAAACGATCCACGTGCTTTGACTATGTTCAATTTTTTGCATGCATATGGAATATGAGGATATGGGAAAGAAGGGAGGGGATTATTGAGGTGCATTTCCTGCAAAGAGTGTATTCTATCAAACAGATCGTATGCCCTGTCAGTGCTTCCACCTTTTGCATAGACTGAGTTTGTGGGTGCCGAAAGCTCTGATTAATGCCAAGCCAGAGGAATATATTCCTCAAATGGTGTCTCTCGGTCCGTACCACGACCGCTCCCTGCAAGAAGAACCCATGAGCCCATACCACGGACGACTCATCCAGCTTTATCAAATGGACTTTACAAGCTCAACTCTGCAAGAGATGCAATGCAAAACAAGCCCATCAAGGACATCGTTGCACAAGTAGAAGGGATGATGACAATATTTGGGATAATCTACGACTGGAAGATCGGAGATGAAGAAATGTTCGGATAGATGGTGGTGGTGGATGCCCTCTCCCTCTACCGGTTTCTCAAAAATGGGTTTCACCTTCTTCAATGGGGGGCAAGTTAAAGACACAACAGATGTGGTGAAATTCTTACACCTGCACTCACAAGTATCAGATGTGATCTTGGGAAGCTAGAAAATCAGATCCCTCTTTTTCTTCTCATAGAAATCGACAAGGACACCCTTTGTTCTCAGCTCTGGTATTCCTCATCTCTCCTGCTTCATGGTATGCAACAAGCAAGAAGCTATTTAATACTATGTATTCACTATGTCTTGGTGAAAATTTGTCATAAGTTAATTAAGTTGTGGCAAAAAAAATGGTGGCCTAAAAGATGAACAAATTTCATTTGCAACAAGCAAGAAGCTACAGGGAACAGGATTGCCAGGATTTACAGTTGTTCTTTTCATTTTTGATAAATTTTGCTAGCATTCTCCTTGATTGTTTGATAAGATGCATCACATAGATGCCATCTACTGGACTGCAATGGTTGCAGGATATGCTTAAAATGGATTTGTTGAAAAGGCTTTATAAATTTCTAGGAAAATTCAGATATAAAAGAAGAATACCTTCTTCCCTGGAAGACCTAAGAAGGCGATTCCCATGGCAACCATGACGCTAACTATCAGGAACTCGTGAAAGCTAGAAAACATTTGCAGAAAAATAACTCTTTAGCTCCTCGTCTAACTTCAATGACCTTGAGTTTTGCAAATAAAATCCCAAAGAAGAAAATATCTCATGTAAATGAATGAGGCGGTGAAAGAGACTACATAGGTTAGGTGAGATTGAATGCGATGAATCATTCAATAACCGCGAAGATGAGGAAATACATATAATACGTATTAAACTGGTGACAAAATTGATAAAAAATGATGGACGACTGAGATGCGTTTTACTATCAACCAGGGTCTCTGGTGGCTTTTCAACCATCCAAGGGGAAAATGAGCTTGGAAAGCTCATATAGGACACGCCTTCAGCGTAAAAATAATAGGCTTATAGGATGAAAATGATGTGCAAATGTTATGGCAATGTGTTTTTTTATTATAGGATGCAGAACACCTAAATGATGGAGATGTCTTTAAACAAAAAGGGTTGAGTTAGAAACATGAACAAAAAGTTTTGAACTCCGCTTAAACTTATGAATCCTCACGTCACATCATTATAAAGTAATAAATAATCATAATGTTTTAAAAGAGACAAAAATTAGAAACCAAATATTTGTTATCAAAGAGATCATTCAAATCACGGAATTATAATTATTTATGAGGAGAACTTAAAACAAATGTATAACGTTTTCCATGGAAAAAAATGGAAGCACATGTGAGTTAGACATTAAAGGACAGATCTCCCAAATTGCCGCGTATAATTTTCATATCCATTATTTAAGACAAAAGAAGATTAGAACAAAACACAAACCAACATTGTTTGCTCTTATCTGTGAATTTAAAAAGCAAACTCCTCTGCCTCCGCCCAATTCCTGTTCTAAAATTGTATTCAAATCTAAAGGAAAGAAAAGTTTAAAAGGCACATACAATCATAAAACTCCAAAATTTTTTACAGAGACGGTTATACTTCTCCATTTTTCGCATTTCATAATATTTTTTATAAAAAATTTCTATACAAAATTGTATTAAATTATTTAATTTGATGTTTCAAATCATATTACATAATCTATTATCAATTTTTTAAGATAAAATCATGTTAAACTATTTAATTCAATATTTCAGATTATATTATGTAATCCATCATCAAATTTTCTATTTAAAGCATGCTAAATTATTTAATTTGACATTTCAAATCATACTACATAATTCATCATCAAAATTTGAATATAATTCTTTTTAACGATCAAATTTTTAAGATAAAATCATGTTAAACTATTTAATTTGATGTTTCAAATCATATTACATAATTCATCATCTTCTAAATAAAACTATTTAATTCAACGTTTCAGATCATACAACATAATCTATCATCATAATTTGATTATACTTCTTTTTAACAATTGATTTTTCTAAATAAAATTATGTTAAACTATTTAATTGGATGTTTTAGATCATATTACATAATCCATCATCTTTTAAATAAAACTATTTAATTCAACATTTTAGATCATACTACATAAACCATCATCCAAATTTGATTATACTTCTTTTTACATAATATTCTTTTTAAATGTATGTACATATGAGCTGTAATTGTATGCTTCCTCAAGAATTTTTTAGTCATTCTACATCTGACATCCGCACAGGCTTCAATAAGAAGTCTTATGCTCCTTCATCCATACATCTACTCAATTATAGAGTCTACAATTATTTCAATTACCATATAAGAAAATAATTGTCTCCATTAAAGACCCAATAGCTAATATATTAGAATAAATTTTAATGGTGTAATTACCTGCTCATTCAGGAAGGCTCATTCTTAGACGACATAACCATTGGAATCTCCTTTAGTCTTGATTCCTGCTATGGAAAACTACAACCCAATTTTCATACAAGTGAAAGAAAAAACTCACTATAGTCTAAATCTATTGTAAGCAAGAAAAATCACCTTAATTCTATTAAGCAAGTCGTAGCCTATCATTTTTGGCATATAGTAGTCTGTGATTATCATATTCACTTTCAATTCCTGCATAAACACAGGTGAGTTTTCTTTCATCGAATAAAACAAAAAACATAATATCATAACAAAATGTTTTGAAGATTTGCATGGGTTTCCTACATCGTTGTTATTCATAGTGTTGTGGTCATCACCTAATCCTAGGAACTACAGAGCTTTTCTTCCACTATCTGTTAATTTCTATAACCCAACAATAGATTAATTGCACAATAAATTCACACAAAGAAATATGATTTATGACAATTAACACAATTGGGTTAATTAACAACTAATAACAATGGAAGAAAAAAATAACAAAAATCCAATCACAAATAGACAATAACACAGATTTACCCAAGAAACCCTAGTGTGGGGAAAAACCTACAAATATTGGATCTTCTATTCAGCCTAACAAAAAACTTTTCTTTCAAAAATACAATACAAGTTTGCTACAACAATCTTACATATATAGAGCCCAACTGCATTACTTAGTGTGCAAGAAAAGGAACTTTCCTTGTATTCTTTGGCTTTAAATCACACATAAAATCACTCTTGGATTTATCCTATCCTCAAAAAATTGAAAAACATTCTATTAAAGAATAAAAATCTGTTGTTGCTGAAAATTCAATTCGCGTTGCTTTAAAGCAACTCTACATCCCACCTTTCGAGCTAGAAAATCAACACTCCCTCTTAGCGAGAAAGGTGTTATGCACAACACCCAACTTGTCCTTGAAGAATTCAAACCTACTCTTCATCAAGGCCTTTGTCAGGATATCTACTATATGTTCATTCGTAGGATTGTAATGGAGCTTCACTATCCCCTTCTCCACACAATCTCTAATGAAGTGGTACTTTATCTCAATGTGCTTTGACTTGTCATGAAATAATGAATTCTTAGAGAGTTTGATACAACTCTGATTATCATAGTAAATGATAGTAGGATCCAGCTCATGATCAAAGAGCCTAGCTAAAAGTTTTCAAAGCCAAATAGCCTCACATGTAGCCATATTGGCTACCATATACTAGACCTCTACAAAATTTAGCACAACTAACTTCTATTTCATGTTGTACCAAGAGACTGCTCTTGATCCCAAATTGAAACTACACCCTGAAGTGCTCTTTTGGTTAGTTGTATTTCCTGCCCAATCTACATCGATAAACCCCTCGAGCTTTACTCCATCCCGCTGAACATACTTGAGCCCATAATCAACTGTGCCTCAAAGATATCTCAAAACATACTTCATAGCTATCCAGTGCACACATTTAGGTTCCACCAGAAACTAACTGAGAGAATTCATTGCAAAAAAAATGTTTGCCCTGGTGTTGACCAGATACATAAGAGAGCCTATCAACTATCTGTATAAAGTTGGGTCCACTGCCTCTGATATGGAAGCATCAATCTTCTTCCAATTGGTCACAAGTAGATTTGACATGGGCTTACAGTTCTCCATCCTGAATCGCTTCAAGATATCAATTAAGTACTTCCCTTGTACAAAGAAGATCTCTCCCTCTTTTTGTGACAACTCCAATCCCAAAAAGTAGTGCATCAACCCCAAGTCCTTCATCTCAAACTCTCTCATAAGATCCTGCTTATAGTGTGCTATGAGCTCCTCTAACCCTGTGAAAAATAAGTCATCAACATATAACAACAATATGAGAAGTTTTCCCTTCACTTGAACATAGTACAAGTTCGGATCTACCTCACTCTTGATGAAGCCCATGCTCTACAAGTAACTATCAATACGTGAATACCACACCCTAGGAGCCTGCTTGAGTCCATATAATGCTCTTTTCAACCTGCATACATGAGAATCCCTCCCATGTGCTTCAAATCCTTCTGGATGCTCTATGTAAATCTCTTCCTCAATCACTTCGTTGAGGAAGGTCATCTTTACATCCATTTGGTGAATCCTCCAACCCATCTATGTTGCTATAGAAATGATAGCTCTTATGGATGAGTACCTGGCTACTAAAGTGAAATTCTTGTCATAGTCGACTCCTTCCTTCTGAGAAAACCCCTTAGCCACAAACCGGGCTTTGAACTTTTCCACACTACCATCTGGAGCATACTTAATCTTATACAACCATATTGAGCCCACCACAGACTTATCTTTTGGTTGTGGTACTACCTCCTGTTAATGTTAGCAACTTTGGGCGTCACTTCTAGCCACGACTTAAAGAAACAAAAAATGAATAATAGCCTTCAACTATTCAATTTATATGATGTTGATTTGCTAAGTGAAGAGGCACTTCACTTCATTTAATTATTGTTCTTATCTTGACCGACCTTCCTTGATATTCATTTCATTTTATTTGTAATATATTTTCATTATTGGCCGACCTTGTTCTTGAAGAGGTGTGACCTCTCCCACACATTGTATATATACAGGTTCATTTCCATCCATTTGTTATCAAGCATGTTTGATTCATTCATTCCTTCACAAGTGTGAATCTCATCAAGAGTAGATCAAAGGTTCTCTAAGAGAAGAATTCAATATCAAGGAAGCACAGATTATAATCTACCATTACATCTAGAGTTGGTGTTGTTGATTGTTCTTGAATTTGGCCTCATTGTAAAATACTTTTTTGATTCTTATATAATATATAAGTGATATATTGTTGCTAGGTTTTTCTCCCTTAAGTGGAGGGTTTTCCCAGGGTATATGTTGTGTTTATGTGTTTGAATTTGAATTAAAATATGAGTTTTATATCTGATCATAAAACTAACATGGTATTAGAGCGGGTTTAAGCAAGATCATGATCAAATTTATATAAGCAACGATATCATCCACTCTTATTCTCATTTCTTCTTGCATCTATCTTATCATTAAAATGGTGAATGGGCTCAAGATCGAAGATAGGCTTGAAGGAGCTTCCAACTTCACCTCTTGGAATTTTAGAGTAATGCTTGCTTTGGAAGAAAATGAGATTGTTGAATTCATAGAGGGTGAAGTTCCTGAACCTTCTGATGAGAATGAGAAGTCTCAATGGAGAAAGAATTGCACTAAGGCAAAGAAGATTTTGGTAGACTTTGTGAAGGACCACCTTGTGCCAATCATCTCCAAGTTGAAGATAGCAAGGGAAATGTTTAAGACTTTGGAAGAAATGTATGAGATCAACAATACAAGCTGAGCTCTTGCATTAAGGCAACAACTTCATCATGTCAAGATGGAGAAAGGAGAATCCGTCATCTCATTCTTCATGAAGATCACCGAGTTGAGAGATCAACTCTCTACCATTGGGCATATGGTGGATGATAAGGATTTGGTTATGTTGGCACTTAATGGCCTTCCTCAATCTTGGGAGCCATTTATCCAAGGTATCAGTGGGAGATCAAAACTTCCTAAGTTTGATCGATTGAGGGAATATTGCATCCAAGAAGAATCAAGATT
>VDFB02000003.1:403911544-404108677 GCA_007258455.2 Sequoia sempervirens | reverse complement strand
TTTTACAGGTGGAAGATGATAATTTAGGAAAATTTCCATCTGAGCATTCATGCATCACCAATTTGAGTCTCCTTAGGTGCTAATTTAAGCAATGAGTATAGGTGTTCACACTGTGTTTGTTATTGCATCTGGATTTTGTCTCTACTAGTCTAGTTGTTTCTCCCTCAAGCTTCTTTTGGGCTTTTTTTTTGGTTTTGGATTTACCATGATGTCTAGCAAATGGGTTCCCTTTCCTTGGGATCCCCTGCAACATGGAAATGTTTGAGATCATAGACTGGAGAATTTTCAACCATGCCAACACTGCATTGCTCAATGTGGTTAAGAACATTCTAGGTCCAGAGAGGCTTGTAAACAATGGCACTCTTTGAAAGAATCTTGGCAAGTGGGAGTAAAAGGACCAAAAGACTCACTAAGCTTTTTGAGGGACCAAAGCCTCTATATGAAGGGAGGTATGATCCAAAAAGCATCAAGGTGAATTAAGGAACAAGAAAATGTAATTTTTTGTAATATTCAATAAAAAAATTACAAATATAACATACCCTTCACTCACTATAATAAATTATACAAAGGGAATACTGCCAATATCAAACCCTAGTACATTTTGTAGGGATTTAATTCTTTGTGGCGGCTACTATTTCGCCCCAAATCTGTAGCAATCTATCTCTTAGTGAAATACCTTTGAGACACCTCAAAAATCTGCCTGCTCTCCGCCCTTAGATTGCGATGACCAGCTACTAGTTAAAAGGATATTTTAATTCAAACTGAAATTAGTCAAATCTTGCACAATGGTGATCTCCATGTGAAATCACTCTATGGAATTGCCGATTTTTGTCCTACAATTCCAAACCTATAGGAATTTTTTCCTTAGCTTAATTGAAGCATAGTTCCATGCTCCACAAGGAGTAGAAATCAGATAATAAATATATTTGTTCACTGATGTCTCCTTCTCCTTGCTTGGTCTCTCTTCAATAAAGTATTCCTCCAACAATCATAACCCTTCAAATGCCACTTGCTTGATAAACTTTTATTATAATTTAATTTCATAAATTTAATAAACACTAACATGATTGTTGAATACACCATAGTCTAGAATCAATGTTGTTCATATTATAAGCTCAAATCGTGATGGCTTATTATGATCGACATGCCATGTTTTGATATCCATGTTCCCTTTCTGATGGTTTCACACTGTTAGTTAAATGTCTGTACACTTTATTGGATGTGGCTACGCTAATCTTTAATTTCAATAATTTTAATATCTTTAAAATTTCAATAATTTTAACCTTAATAATTAAATTATTGATTTTTTCCACCTTGTAGGAGATTTCCCTTAATCATGCCAAGTTTCCCTTTCCCACATCTATAATCTATGTGTTTTGATATTTGTGTTTTCCCCAAGCCTTGTCTCTTGTTTCATTATTGTAAAATTCCCAAGACCATGGGAGTCAATGGGCGCTAGGTTTGGTCTTTAGATTAATTTCAAAGCGGGGGACATTACATTTTTTTCAAAACTTGGAAATGTGCAAGCACCCATTGATTTATGATAGACAAATCCACTGCCTAGCAAAAGCAGTGAAAGTGGAAAACTGAACTGGTTAACATGTAATCGCCACAGTGAACATCCTTGTGGAAAGCAACAAATTTTCCATGGTGCAAATAGAAATTGGAGAACATAAAAGGACATGATTTGTACACTTCATTTTTAGTCTAGGAGGATTCCAATGCATGGGAGGACCATGCCACTACTAGAGGAGGTGCAATATATGTGATAGCTTCTTAAAAGTCTTGGAGAAGTGTGAGATGGATAGAGGAGTTGAAACAACCATTAAAGTTATAATCCATCCTATTCGTAGTGATTTACAAGCAATACAAAAGGTCAAAATTCTATTGGCACCTACCAAGCCATGTTTTCACCTCAAGGTAGGGAATTTCCTAGGTGAAAACTGAAGTGTATGTTTGTGTATGCCTGTGTTTTGCATTAATTTCTAGCCTATATGAACATAGTTTAGCTTCGAAAGAGTAAGTAAACGGTTCCAAAACAGAACATGATAAGATTTTGGTGATTTGCAATCCGCAAAACATACTTTTTATAGGCAATTATAGATCATGTACTAATTTTATATTTCCATTAATGTTACAACTACAACTTTTTGTTTTCAATACAGAAGTTTATTTATGTTTTCAGAAGTTTAGGACTCTAATATACGACTCTAATTTCTAGTAGTTTCATACTTCACTTACACAATAGATATCTTAGGCATTGCAGCAATCCGAGTAGCATTACAGTTATATATTTCTAGAGTGTCTCATATTCCCTGTTTATTTTCAAATTTTTGTACTATTTCTTTTTCATATTTTCTAGGATTTCAAAAAGCTACTTCACGTTTTAAGTTGAGCTAATCACAACCATCCCTTAGAGGTCAGGATATAAAATAAATAAATAGTTACATTCATCAAGACACAATCCATGAATTGCTCAGTTATGACTACTAAAGAAAGTTCAAACATATATTTATCTATACTTATAGGATTCAATCATTAATGAAAATACTTAACATTAAGCATTTCATTCAATATTTGTCTGTCTTATTGTTCAAATGTTTGAAAAATAAATCCATATGAGAAATAATGAGAAAATGAAAAGATTAAACTCTTAAGAAATATATATGCTGAAAATTGTAGGAGTTACATAAGAAGTAAATATTTCATAACTTTCAACATTCACTAAATCAAACACATTTATACAGGTCTCAAGGACAAAGTTGGAAAGAAAAAAAAGTAAACATTGACTGATCTGGTTTCCATGACCATCCATCTGGACCTTTGATTTTGATTACAAAATATCCCCAGTTGAAAAATCAGAACAAATAATATAAGAAAGTCTCAATGGTATATTTCACATTAAATATGTCTACATACATGAGAAATAAGCAAGTAGAATCGTCAATGTGTGCATGTAACATGTCTATCTTAGGGAACTTAATATCTTATGTTAGAACAAGAATGAGATCTAGATGCATTTATGAAATTCATTTGTATGAGTAAAAGCTTCAAAGAAACACACTCATGGACAAGGAAAGATAAAAAAAACATATGGTTATTCACATATCCATACAACCAAGTGTAATAAATACACACCAGACAAAGGTAAAGCATAAAGCATTTTCCCAAGGGTCTATCTTGGTCATTTACAACACTTTACTTTTCTGAAATTTCATAGCAACATACTCTAGACTTTGAAGTAACAAACTGAGGTCTGAAAAGTTACAATGATTTACAGTTATAAAGGAAGAAAGTTAAAAAAATAAAGAAGCTGGGACCTGTTCCTATTTAGCAATAGAACATAAAGTAATTTGTGATAGAATGCATGCTACAATGCAAGAACATTCTTTGAAATTCACTACCAACAAACTCTTAAAGATTGCCCACTTGCTAGCAACTATGAAATTGTTAATGCCATAAAAAGAAAGTGGATGCAGCTTTTGTTATTTATCTCAGTCGTTTACAACACTTTCTGAAATTTCATGGCAACCACACTTTAGAGTCCTAGCCTCTAAAGTAACAAACATTGGTCTGAAAAATTACAACAGTTATAAAGGAAGAAAGTTAAATGTAAAGAAACTGGGACATGTTCCCTTTTAGAAAGAGAACACAAAGCAAGTTGTTATAAAATGCATGCTACAATGCAAGAACATTCTTCAAAATTCACAACTAACAAATTCTAAAAGATTGGCCCCTTGCTAGCAACTAAAAAATTGACCATGACACAAAAGAAAATTGGAAGCAGCTTTTGCTATTTATCGGTGGCATATGCTCCAAATAATTGTACTCTAAATCCCAGATCAAATATTCTATAAAAAAGTAATTAAAATGCAGATATTGTACTTTCTAGAACATATTTTTTTAAATCTATATTGAAAAGTGAATTCCACTACCAAATTTGTCATTAAGATTACTTTTTGCAGAATTGTCTGTCCATCGATGAGCTACTTACTTTTTCATAAATAGGAATGAAGTAATATCCATTTGGCGCACACTGTGTCCACTCCTTCACCAAACCATCCACTCTATGAAGCTCGACCTGCCAAAATACTTGTAGCATCAGTTGCCTTTTACACCAATTTCAAGGAGTAGCAAACTAATTCATAGCTACAGAAAACTATTTTTAAATGTGAAATGATAAGTATCTCTTGCACCAATCATACCAGTGAAAACCATACTCCCCTGCATTTGTACAATGATTTTGAACAAGTAAACACCCATAAGCATAATGTGCTACAGTATAAATACATTAACCCCGGGTTCTATGTTACCAGAAACGAGAAACGGAAACCGCAACGGCAACGGCAACGTGACGAGAAACGGGATATTTACAGGTTGCGCATAAGAAACGGATTACATACATATATATTTTCAAAAATTCATATATATATACATATATATTATGTATGCATATGTATGTGTATTTGTATGTATTGTGTGTGTATATATATATATATATAATCTAAATTATAAAACATATTTTTATATTTTAAATAGATTTATATACATAGATATATTAAATAACTTCAATTATATATATAAACTACAATTTAATTATTAATTTTTTAATAAGTGTATACTAATTTTATTAAAAATATATAACAGCAAAAAAAAATATATATAACAAAAATGGTTAAAAAACTAATCTATCGATAATAATGAGCATTATTAATTATCCTCACCGAATTCTGCAGTTAAACTACCTGAGCATTATTTATTTTACTCACCGAATTGTGCAGTTTAACTAACTGACAGTGTATTAATTCTATTCAGAATTTCGCAGGTTAACTGAAAGTGTATGTTAATTCCTGGAGAGCCTAAAAACACCAGCAGTTTTGTAACTCCGACGGCTTAGAAACGGCTGGACGGATTGGAAACAGCCGTTGGCGACGGGGAAACGGGTTTCTCGGTCATGAAACGCCAGTAAACTACGGCCGTCATTGCTTGGCAACATAGCCCCGGCCATGCCCAGATTACAAACTATACAGTTCCAATATATCACATACTTTAGAAAGTAGACTGGTTTGTACACTCTTGTCTACTAAGTGTTGTAGGAGATCAACGAACAAACTCCTACAAGAGAGCACTGTTAAAAATTGAGACAAAAACGTTGGACATAACTGACCTTGAAAAAGTACTTAGCAATTAAGAGACACATCTCTTTACCCCTATGACAAATTTTGGATATGGGAAACAAGTTCAGGTATGACTTACATCTCTCCAGACATCTCTGAATTTCTCTTGGATAGAGTTGGAGACATTTAAGAGACAACTCCACATAAGACCTGTAGGTACACTTCCATTTTTTCTACTGGTCGTCAAACATCATGAGCACCGTCCAGAATCTCCCAAAATCTTATGAAAGTCAAAATCAAACCCTACTCATTTCATCTGACGAGCAATAGTTGAGGAGATAGTACCTTGAAGAAAGTGCAAGAATATGGGAAGGATTTTCAAGGTTCATGAAAAAGTACAAGAGTTTGGTAGCCTTTCACATGCATAAGCTTCTATTTTCTCAAGTAATACATCAAATGTACTGATCTGAGACCCAAGAGCATACCCAGTGGGTAGATAAGCTCAGCAGACCAAATGTGCTATGGTAGAAAAACAAAATATGAAAGGCAGAGGCAAAGAACTATATCAGAGTGCAGATGGCCAAGGAAAGAAGAATAGCAAAACAAGTTAGACACTTCAATGATAACCATAAAAAGAAAAATGGCTACTCGTGGAATGTGATGATTGCAGCTTATCAAAGACATGGGTTTCCTCACAAGGCATTGACACTATTTCACCAAATGCAGCGAACAGGTGTGCAACCAGATACATTCACCTTTTCCAGCATCCTCCCAGCCTGCGCCAAAATAGGAGCTTTGGAACAGGGTATGGACATCCATCAAGACATAATCGAAAAAGGCTTTGTTTTAGATGTTGTAGTCGCCAGTGCCCTGATAGACATGTATGCAAAATCTGGAAGCATGCATAAGGAACGTGAAATGTTTGACAATTTACCTCAAAGAAATGTGGTATCATGGAATGCAATGATTGCAGGATATGCACAAAATGGTCATCTCGATGAGGGGTTAAGGCTTTTCAACGAAATGCCTCAACGAGATGTGGTCTCATGGAATACAATGATTGCAGGATTTATACAAAATAGTGTTCTAGATGAGGCTATAAGACTATTCAAAGGAATGCCTCAACGAGATGTGATCTCCTGGAATATAATGATTGCAACATGTGCACAAAACGGGGATCTTGATGAAGTTGTAGAGCTTTTCAAAGAAATGCCACGAAGAAGTGTGGTCTCATGGAATACAATGATTGCAGGATATGTACAAAATGGTGTTCTTGACCAGGCTTTGAGGCTTTTCAAAGAGATGCCCCAGCGAGATGTGGTCTCATGGAATATGATGATTGCAGCATATATGCAAAGTGGTGCTCTTGACGAGGCTTTAAGACTTTTCAGAAAAATGCCTCGACGGGATGTGATCTCATGGAATGTCATGATTGCATGATACAGACAAAATGGTTTTCCTAATAAAACTTTAAGGTTTTTTAAAGAAATTCCTCAAAGGAATTTGGTCTCATGGAATGCGATGATCGCAGGATACACACAAAATGGGTTCATTGACAAGGCTTTGGAAACTTTTAATCAAATGCAATTGGAAGGTGTGAAGCCAAACTCCACAACTTTTGTCAGTATCCTCCCAGCCTGTGCTGAGATAGGAGCTTTGCAACATGGTATGGACATCCACCAAAGCATAGTCAATAGTGGATTTTTGTCAAATGGTTTAGTTGGGAGTACCCTAGTGGACATGTATGCAAAATGTGGAAGCATACAAAAGGCACAAAAAGTGTTTGAAAAAATGTCTCCACGAGATGTGGTCTTATGGAATGCGATGATTGCTGGATATGCTATGCATGGGTTTTGCAAAGATGCTCTCGAGCTCTTTGAACTAATGAAGCTCTCTGAAACAAGCCCTGATCATGTTAGCTTTGGTTGTGTTTTATTTGCCTGCAACCATGCAGGTTTAGTGGGGGAGGGATGTAAATACTTTAATTTCATGAATGACTCTTATTGCATTATGCCTACAATAGATCATTATGTATGCATGGTTGATCTTCTTGGCCGTGTAGGCTATCTTGAGGAAGCTCTAAAGTTATCATTAAAATGCCAATTAAACCTGTAATTGTTGTGTGGACGTGTCTGCTTGGTGCTTGTAAGTCACATAAAAATATATAGATTGGAATATTTACATCAACTCTTCTTTTTGAATTGGATCCTAAAAATGCTACGGCTTATGTGCTCCTGTCAAACATCTATGCGAAGATGGGAAGGTGGGGTGACATTCAAAAGCTACGGGGATTGATGAAAGATCAAGGAATTAAAAAGATACCTGGATATAGTTGGATTGAAGTCCATAAAATGGTGCATTTTTTTTTTTCTGTCAGAGATAGATCACATCCACAAACATAGATCTATGTGAAGTTGGAGAAATTCTCTAAATATTAAGAAGATGGGGTATTTTCTAGAATTTAGATGAGGAAAACATTTTTTCCTATGGCATGAGAGTGAGAGGTTTGCAACTACATTTGGCTTGTTAAAAACATCCCCTAGAACAACTACCAGAGTCACCAAGAAGCTTCAAGAATGTTTTGCGTCCAAAACTGGAATTAAATTTTATCCTTGAAATTGATTCAAGATACATTGATGTGAGAGATACAAACCGGTTTTATTATTTCAAACGAGGAAAGTACTCTTGTGGAGATTACTTGTGAAGCTAAGTGAAGCATTCTATAAACCCATAATAACACTATGACAAAGTCCACAGTGACAGATTTGCAGTGATAAGAATGAATCAAGTTATATTTTCAAGTTTGCTAAGCTAGATAATGCTATCAACTAAATAATATCATATATATAGGATGCCTTACTGCCTATGAATACTGATTATTTGCATTCTCTAGGTTCAAGAAACCTATAGAACCAAATCACTAAGGTCAACTCACAATATTCAATACAACCAAGTACCAAATGTTTTGTTGCTTTGTCCTTAAAGGGTTGAAGCCAACATATGATTCAAGTGAAAATGAACTTGGGGGTACAACATTCAGCCTAATTGTTAGAACATGAAGTGTCACAAGTGGAACATGAATTGTATCAGCTTTCTTAACAATTATTAGCCTTCATGGCTTTGAAGCATAATGTGTAAACCTCTTGAATATCAAAACACATATGTAGCTAATGAACAATAAACTATAAAGTATAAACAACCATACATCTCCCTTGAGAGCATGACATGTATAGAATGCACAGATTAATGAAATTTTCCATTCCAATTATGTTATCTTTCCTATGTGTCATTATCTTAATGTTATTTATAATTTCTAAACAATTATTGAATATTGCTTCCCCATATAGCACATCTCGATTTTCATAATTTAGAATGTTGCCCTTAGAAATCTCTCTATTTAGAGAACAAAAAGAGGGGTCGTTTCTGCACCTGTGGGATTGAAACAGTATATGCAGAAATGACCCAAATCAAATCTATGTAACTTGAAAATGACCCCCAATTGTGGAGGAATCAGAAATGAAATGAGATGGCATCATTTACACTTCCAACTTCCAGAGGATTCTTCTAGGTCCTAAAAATGCTCCAACATCACCAACAACTATAAATAGAGGTAAAGAGTATGTGTTTAGCATGAAAGGATGTATTTGCAAGTTGAGAATTAGAGAAATTCAGATGTTCATGGTTTGTAGCTGCTTGACAGAGTAGTAGAGGAACAACTATTGTTGTGCACACTTCTTGTACTTGTTATTTCATTAATTCTGTCATAG
Source organism: Sequoia sempervirens (assembly GCA_007258455.2). NCBI lineage: Eukaryota > Viridiplantae > Streptophyta > Pinopsida > Cupressales > Cupressaceae > Sequoia > Sequoia sempervirens. The sequence continues at coordinate 404,099,793 of VDFB02000003.1, read as the reverse complement.
GTAGATGACCTTTTGCTGCTAAAGCTATTTTTTTTTTCGTCATGGGGTTTTTTGGATAAATTCTTTAGTTATTTTTGTTGAATCATTTAATTTTCAACACATTTATTTCAGATTTTCCAACACATTTATTTCAGATTTTTCAGCCACATTCATCTCTCTTTATATTGTCATTTTTTGGAGCAAGTAGAACAAAATATTTAAATATTTGTGGGTCTTAAATTATTCTATTTTGAGAGCATTCAAATCATTTTATTGTCAGAATGCTTTGATCTTTGTCAATTGTGAAAGTGTATTTTTGTATAACAATTACTAGAGCCCAAAAATTCAAGAGGAAAAACTGTATGCATGAGTAACTAATTGGAAAGAGATATAAGAATTGTGATGAAGAATAAACAATAGTTGAGCCAACACCAAGAGCATATGTAAAGGCAATAAATGAAAAAATGGCAAAAGAACAAATTTATGTGGATGACTTGGTGAAAGCTCTTGACAAAGAAAAAATGATACAAAAGAGGAAGATTTATTGAAAGAGCCATTTGAAAATTAGGAAGGAAAAGAACAAACCCCACTTCAGGTAGAAACAAAAATAGAGATTAAAACTTTTGTTTGGCAAATTAATGCAGAAATGTTGGATTCATGGATTAAACAATTGGAAATATATTTGAATGTGCATAAGTTAATGAGGCATAAAATATCTTGTTTATACGCCTCCAAATGGAAGGTCATGTTCTTGTATGGTAGAAAAATTACATAGTTAATTGTGAAAAGTGAAAAATCCTACTGTAAGTAGTTGGGAAGAATTTAAAGATTTCATTCATAAAAAATTATATCCCATTGTTCACAAAACTAATCATAAAAAAAGGATGTATTATAGAAAAGCAAGTTGGCAATGTGTACATGGTTATAGTACAAAGTTTAGAAGGCAAAACATGTGGAATGGCATGGGTTTTAATGAGATGGACATGTTCATGAAGTATCACAAAGAGCTCCACACCAAAATCTAAAGAGGGTTGGCTACCACCAATTCTAAGGACTTAAATCAAGCATGTTTCCAAGCATATCATGTGGAGGAGGAGAGAGGTGGACAAGGGTATTCCAAGCAAAAGAGAAAGAATTCTAAAGGTAATTTGAAGATTAAAAAAGCTAATATTGTTGTACAGTGAAATAAAGATACAAAGAAGCATTGTAGTCATTGCAAAATAGATGGACATATAAATGCTAAGGGTTAGAAATTATATCCAAAGAATAAAAATAAAGATAAATCAGAATGGTAACCACTAAATAAGAGTTTGAAATAGAAAATAATTTAAATGTAGATGACAAGCTTGGTTTCATAGAGAACATCACTAAGGAAAAGGATAAAATTGTAGAGATGAACAAATTTTTTTATCTTCAAACAATTATTAACGAAGGGAAGGGTCCAATTCATTAGCAGATCTTGATTCACAATGCAATCTAATATTAGAAGAAATAGTTAAAAGGCTTGGTCTGAAAACATATAAACATCCTCACCCATACCCTTTGAGATTAGTGAAAAGAGGTGTAGAAATATAGGTAACTAGAAGTGCAGATTCTAATTTGGTATGAATGTGCAATTCATCACTAATAAAATAATACAAAAGTTCCTATTGATATTTTTGACATAGTGTTTGGTAATCCATATCACATGTGTTAGATATGTAATTTTTATGAGAAGTGAAAAAACTACAAATGGGTCAAGGATGGAATCAAAAAATTATCAAAAGGCACCAAAGCAAGGCAAAGGTTGATATGGTAAGCTCTAAAAAAGATATTAAATTAATTTAAGTTTTTTTACTTTGTTTAAGGATAAGAAAGATGATGGATCGTGAATTTCTAGTATTACTAATTCGAAATTGAAATTCTTGGATGAAGTCTTGTCATCTTTTCAAAAGTGTTCAATTGGCCAAAGGGGCTACGACCAAGAAAGTAGGTGGAGATCATCATTGATGAAGTAGATGCAAATGCTATTCTTATTGATGGTTTTGACATAGTGTTTGGTAGTCTATATCACACATGTTAGAGATGCAATATTCATGAGAAGAGCTAAGAAATATAAATAGATCAAGGATGGAATCAAATATATTATTAGAAGGCACCAAAGAAATGCAAAGGTTGCAACAATAAGCTCCAAGCATATTAATTTAAGAAACCAAGCAAAATTTTTACTTTTGTTGAAGGATGAAAAAGATGAAGGATTGGGAATTTCTACAATGACTAATTCTAAAATTGGTGGGGATTAAAACACAACAAAGGAATAAACCCTATGCATGTATACCCTAACTGAAGTATACAAATATATTTATAAATAGTCATGTGAAGGTACAACCCATAAAAGTAGCTAAGGGTATAGTGAATACTGAAAGCTAAAAAAGAAGACTGGAAATTTACACACAACTCTCTATATGTAAGAGTTGTAAACTGCTCACAATCAACTCATTTGTAATATTACCATTCCTATCGCTTGGTACAGTATGGATATCCTTACAAAAAAGTTCATAGATGACCACATAATGACATGGACTACACCATCAATCTTTGTAAATCTTTGATTACCCATATAGACTTATAGTGATTGCATACTTGGAAATTACATGGTCTTCATATATGTATCATGATGGATTAAGTTCAAATGAACAAGCAACTAATAGTTCAAGTATGAAATTATGACAAAATTGCAGCACTCCATCCTAAAGGCTAAAATTTTGGAGCAACAACACAAATGCAAGACCTTGTTCTTTGCACGTAAGAAACCCTGCTAGGTAATTACTTTGTTTCAAGTAGAGGTTCTTGATTTAAGTAAACAATGTTGTAAGACAATAATATATTATAAGATGGACATGCCCTCAAAGTTCATTGCTCAATTTCAATGCTTTTGGGAAATCACTATGGTTTATTTTTACATTTTTTAGATTATTTCTACATATTCTCATTTTCAATCCACTGTTGCATCCAAATAAACATTTTAAATTTTCATTTTTCTTTTTCTTAAAAATACCAATGATCTTGTCCTCTACATCAATTCATCATTACAAACCCAAAGATATTTCACTCTTTATTTTTATCTTACAAAATCAAACTTCAGAATAAACAAGCCCTAGTTCCAAGGAGTTTGTGCTCACCAATATCTTTTTGGATTACAGAAATCCTATGCAAATGTTCAATTTTCTTAACAGTATGGATCTTGTCAAAATTAATTAAGCTTCTTTAAGTATGTTTATTTTTCTCATGCATGATCCATATCCAAACTCAGACACATACACACCAGATTTGTATCAAAAAATGAAGATGTACCCTAAATATGCCATAGTATCAAAAGCATAGTTGGAATAATTTTAGCTATTTATTGGAAATTCCAAGAAAAGAAAAAAAAACCTATGGCTGCTGCAAATAGATTCTAGGAGGAAATAGCTTGAATAGAGCTCTGGATGATTTTGAACTTCCTCCCTTAATATCTTCTATTCGAGACATAAAATTATCCTGACAATTGACATGGAAGAAAAATATTTCTTAGCAATATATAAGTTGTAAAAGAATACTTTAAAGCTCCAAGTTGCATGAGAAATTCAAAACATGAACCAAAGAACCAACATAGAAGTTATACCAAGAATGGAAAGTCTAGTAGAGGTGCAAGACTACTGCTAGATTTTGAAGAAGAATAACTACCAAAACTTCCCTGCAAATTTTCCAAGTGATATGATAAAAAATTGGAGTAAAAATTTTTTGATTAAAGAACAAAATTTTCTATTAAATGTAACACTAACAAAATTTTGTTAAAATGGTGAACTTCTATGAGTTCATACCAAAATAATATCAATGCAAAATAGCTCTACACAAATTCAACTACAATCCTTAGGGTAGACACTCATGGAATTGAATACTAAAGAAACTATAGGTGCCTAGTGGAACGCAATAGTGTTACAAGAAATTGCAAACAAACACTAGCTCTAAGGAGTGAAAAATATGACTAGTTTACAGTCTACAAATTGGATGGCTCATTGTGATGAACACATCAATAGAAAGGCACCTAAATCACAACAACAAGAAGACTTCCTATGCATTCAAAGGTACTGAAATGCACAACCACAGATCCTTGCAATTCTAGGATATGGAAACTTGTAAGGACTAAGCTATTAACACATTTTTAAGAAATCACTGTAAGCAATATCTGTACCAAATCAATTTATAGACTCTAATGAACTTTTAAACATATATTGCTTGAATAGAATCATTTGACATGCTTCTGTATTAAACTCTTAAGATCCTATTTGGATTTCAGACTAACATAACAATTTTTTTCTCTTCACTTCCATGTTCCTAGTTGTTGTGCAAGAGCCTTCAATGGTAATCTACATAATATTATGTGTTAGGATTCCTTCAAAATTTGTATCTATCACATGCTTTATTGGGGATATGCATCCCATAAGGAATCAATTTTTTGTTGTAATATATAACTATAATGCATTCAAATGCAAGTTGCATAAGTAAGCTCATTACCTTAAGACAATATAAAGTTGCATATTTGCACATTTGTTCCCTCTAATTGAACATAAACCATTAGATTATTCAAATAGTAGGATTATGAATTAATTATGTATTTATTTAACTAGTATTACTGTGAAAAACATAAGATTATCCACTTTATTATTGACAATTTAGTTTGAGAAGCACAAATATATAGCGAAGAGGGAAAACGTTGAATTACCTTATCCTTTTGGAAATCCATTGTATGTGATCCAATAATAACCACCCTTGACTACGTTTTGTCAAGTTGTTCCAACTTCTTGTAGTGTTCTATATTTCCCAACATTGATCTTTCAACATCCTTTATAAAAAGGAGCAAAGGCTCCTTTGATGCTTCGCTACCCAAAAGCTTTCATCCAAAATTGTTGACATAACATAAACAATGGCTCTGAGAAGAAAATTTACTATCTTATCTAAACAACAACCAGACACTGTTAGGGAAAATCTTAAAAAACTTACACAATAAGGGCATCTAACATAATCTTATTCTCATCCTCGCCAACAGAGTTCTCCAAACAAAGCTCCAACATTGCATGAGAGATATGTGGGCAATTGTCAAGCAAACAACAAAATATCCCTGAGCGTCCTACAACCACACCATCCTATAGCCTACAAACCCCTATAGAGCTCCACATATGAAACCCATTCATATATGGCTAGTGATGAAATGGCAGGTCTGGGACAGATGAGTAAGGTACATAAATTATATTCCTAATATGATTTTAATCTTTAACATAAATAAAGGGATGCAGTTCTCTAGTGTTGAAACTTGCAACTGCAGTAACTCACTAGCAGTAACAAAAGTAAAGTTGCAATCCATGCCCACCAATGTGCTTAAAAAAAGAATTCCATCCTGAATGTTAAGTAATAATTTTCAACCACAGATGAACAGATCAAATCGAAGGTTGATATTCTATGGAACTGGATCACAACTTTAATAAGATGACTACTACATGGTGAACAAATGATTCTTGTGTTTGAAAAAAACTCATTTTGGGAATTTTGGAGATCATTTGACAATATAATTTTAGTCTATAAATGTAAACAAAAATAGCTTTGAGCTTATACGCTAATACAAACAAGTAATTTTCACACAATCCTTCTGGAATTTAGACAAAAAACCTTCACTTACAGTTGTAACATGAATCATCCTGACCATGGATAATCTAAGCTTAGAAATTTTTAATCTGGAAATGTTTTTAACTTTCTCAACAAGCCAGCAAACTATCAATATCATTTTGTAATTTGTATTGTTAATTACTAATGTGCAAATGCAAATGAGCTATATACAACTAAAAGTCCATTCCATAATGTGAAAAATTTAAGCAAATGCAATGAGTGGGTGTAAAGCCCAAATACTCAACCTTTAATCTATTCACAGTAAACTAAATTTGAAAATATTAGGGTTTAAGGACTTACTTAGATGGTTGTATCTCGCTAAATTGGAGAAGTGAAAGGTCAATAACAGAGAGGAAGAGTTTGGGGAAGCAAAGCCATTGCCAGTGTCCTAGCCTGCTTGCGCCAAATAGAAAATGCCATTCACCACTTGTGCCAGCATATACTCTACCTTTGCAAGCATCATCCCTACGTGAAAATGGGAGCTTTGAAACAGGGTATGGACATCCATAAATGCTATTGTATACTCAACTCTGTAGGGTAAAAGATGTCACAATGTCAAAACCTAAATGTGCACATTATTAGGAACTTGGCAGTAATTTTCGTTTTAATAAACATATTCTAAAACCATCGTTACAGCTCGCCAAATCAGAGAAGTGAAAGGTATTGGGGGAGGGGGAAGCAATAGTGGTGGGAAAATGATGAATGTTTAAGATTTGTTAATATAATATATATTACTTTAGTTAGTAACTATTTTTTTTCATTTTTTGTTGGGAGTCCTTTTGTTTTCCTCTCTTTGCTATCCATTCATGCTTCCTCATTCCTTATTAGTTTTCCTCCACCCTTCACCCTTTTTCCCTTGTATTGTTTTGGTCTATTCTATTTTCTTCTTTTCTCTTAATTGGTTCCAACATTTTGTTGCATGTTTTGACTTTCTTTTGGTTCTTTTTATTGTTCATTTTAAATTTTATTTTTATTTTTTTTGTCTTGTCTTCATTGGTCATTGTGCAACCTCCCCTACTCTTGTTTCTCTATTTAGATTGTTCTTGGTCCACAACTAACCACTTTTCTCCTTGAGCTCTTTCATCCTGATGATGGATCATGAAGTGTGATCCGAAACGTTGATGCAAAAAACTCTCACACAATCAAATCTAGAAATGGCGCAACATTAAATATGATTAATATGTTATCTATATTTAATATAATAGTAATAAGATTAAATTATATATAATATAATTATATTTATTATTATATTTATAGTATATATAGGTAATATTATTATTATATATTGTATTCTATAATAAAAAATATCAAATATAAATATAAAATTATCATAATTAATAATTAATATATAAAAAAAAATGATAGTTTAATTGATCTTTGGAGAGATTAGGAAACATAAAGAGAGATCAAGGGGGAGACAATTTTATATAGAGAGAGGAATATATACTAATGTCACTTGCACCTAAAGGAGGTTCAAGGATTGTGTTGATAGAAAATTATATGTTAATATGTAAGAAAGTATGTGTTTGTGCATGGATGTAATACAAATTATAGTTGCATGTGGCTAGCTTAAAAAATTAATAATAAGTGCTAAATAATGGAATGAAATAAATTTAGACAAATCTAGATTAGGGTCCCTAATATACTTCACGCTCTTGGGCTTAGGTGTGGTGAAGTGAGGGCTCCCTAAAATGCTTCATCTTTGACCCCATCATGCTAGACTATGGGAATAACACTATTGATTCTTGATTCCTTAAATGATCCATTCAAATAGATTGAAATAATTGATAATATATATGTATTATTTAAATGAAAGTGTCTGCAAGATAGCCCTCAAAATTATGCAATTGGATTGTCTAAATCATATTTTATTAGTGAAATTGACCACAATTTCTCTTTGATACATTTGACATGATAACACAAGAGGAAAATCAAACTAACTTCAAATCATAGTTAAAAACATTAACGATTCATTAACATAATGAGTAATAAAAGTTAAAGAATGTAAATGTTAATTTTTTTTATAAAATATGTGAAGACCTTAAGACTACACTGAGAGGCAATGCCTTCCACACGATAGGTATTTTTGGTGCACCAAGCAACCTAGGTGGCCAAATGGCCGGCTTAGGTAGGGGTCCCATGAGGGGGGCTTAAACTCTATGGATTATGATCAAATTCGAAAGAAAAAAGAATAGAGGAGTAATAGTCATTTATTTAGTCATTAATTTAGCCATATATTTAGTCATTTATTTAGTCATTTTTATTTGTCTAATATTATTCATTTATTTAGTTATTTAGTTGTGATTTTACCCAATGACCAAATTAGTCACTTATAAATGACCAAATTAATCACTTACAAATGACCAAATTAGTCATTTATTTTCAAAATACTACTAGTGTTAGTCACATGACTAAAAGTTTTAGTCATGTGACTAAAATTTTTAGTCATGTAGTCATTTATTTGCCAAATTCTACTAGTGTATTGTCACACACATGAGGGACAACACATAAGCACCACAACATCACAAAGAAAGAAAAGAAGAGAGAAAGATACAAAGAAAGGACAAATAATGACATAACGAACAAGAAATAGGGGGATCTAATATTTTGGGGTCAAAGTTGCTCATAAATATAGATAGATAGTGTATAAGAGTCAATTTGCACCCTATCTGCAAATCCCCTTTTTGCCTTTATCCACCTTAGAAAATCAAGCTCGGAGGCTTAATTCCACCTAATCTTGTTGCTTGCATCCCACTTGGCACCTTTTTTGAGCATTGGTGGAGGTGTTTCAGTTGCAGATGCCAGCATGGCGTGCAGACGTCTGCGCAACACGCTTATGTCCCTAGCAGATTCTTGTGGCTGAGCCTGCAAAGGAATTTCTCTTCTCATTGGAGATGAAGGTGTAATGCCCCCTTCGATCAACCAACCAGAATAAGGTCATTTCTCTTCATCCCTTCTTCATATTCACTCCTTGAACAATCTTTTTATCTTCTTCCAAGCATTGACATCTTCTTCAATCTTCAAGAGAACATTCCATAAGCATCAACTTCACTCACTTCAAGCTTCAAGTAGCATTCTTGCATTCCATAGCAGCCAAAGCAACACTCCATCACATCGATAGATCATGTTTGGGACCACACCATTGCAACAGAGGCTTGAGTTCCTCTCATTTTCCCCCCCAAGCATCCTTGAGTACTCTTGGTGGAGGTGGTAAGCTTCCCTCTCCTCTCCTCTATCATTTGGTTGAGTTAGCACTTTATTGTTTTGTAGTGCTCTTTTTCTTTCCATTGTATTGATTTCTTTATCTCGTTCATAGGTTGTCCGTGGACGTGGGAACACCTAAATAGGGGTTTGACTGAGGCAAACCCCTATATAGCCACCCAACATTCTCCTCTCTTTCTGTGTGCAGGAGTACATGCTTCTCGTAGGATCATCTAGCGAACGAATTCCTTGGTGAGATTCTCCTTGCTTTCTTCACTCTTGTATATTTGCTTTATAATATTAGAGATTACTTTATTTGCTTAATCACGTCATTTTGGCCCTTTAGTTAGTTAGTTGGGTTGTTAGCTAGTTTTTTTGGTTTGACCTCGCCTTTCCTTTTGTCTAACCCTACGGATGCCAATGCACTTTCGAGATGCCAGCACACCACACTAACATCTAGAGACTGCAATTTTTTCCTCAGATGGAGAGATTCCTGAGGCATAGTGTTAGACCTAAGAAATGGCTCTCTTAGCCTATTTCAATGTTCCAGGTCTGTAGAGTAACTGAGAGGTCTCATGGTCCCCGTTACTTTCACCTCACATTTCCTAACATTAAACTTAGCTAAGGTAAGTTAGGGCAGCCTCTCATGTCTTGACCCTCCGTGACCTGGGGTCTTGCATGTGGTGGTCCCCCTCTCTTACATTTTTGGTGAACCTAACATGAACCAATGTTCGTTCATCCATTGGTGTTGAATTCCCTCTCATATACTATGTGACTGTTATGTCCCTAAGTGTTGTGAGGGTTTATGACCATCACAACCCAATCCACAACTTCTGGGCATATTGTTAATAGAAGTGTACGACAGCTCTTGATGGAAAGGATGAAGGTCTCGATTGGTCTCTCTATGGGCCTTTTCTCTGCTCCCTTTATTAGTTTGGTTGTGCAGGAGCAGTTTTAAAGGAACGAAATGGGATTCACTGATTAAACCAATCACGTTCCCACACCCCTTGCGTCTCCTACGCCATCGTCGGTGGATGAACATGAGGTTGTTCAAATTCTTGCAGAATATATTGCATCCCTTACCAAGGGATTGGGAAATATAGAGAACCACTTGGAAAGAAACTCGAAGATGGCTAGAGCCACTCAGGTTTTCAGTGAATTACAACATATGATGTGTAAAGATCGAACAAGCATCAAACTTCTGACTAGCCTCCTTGGTATTGCCGAAGAATTTGCTCCTTCAAACAACCCTAGCTTCGTACAAGGATTCACCTTTGGAGAACATGAAGGACAGATAGGGGTATCAATGCCTCCCACATCCGTCTACATGGTTGATGCGGTCCCTTCTATTATTATCCCTTCTGAACAACTAGAAACTATCAAAGTAAACAGAGTCCCCTTGGGCTTTAGATTCACCCCTCTTGTCACCTCTAGTGGTGGAGGCTTTAGTGGGATGAGTGGTGAGGACTTTGGTAGTGGTGGTGGATTCAGTAACAGAGGTGGTACCGATGGAGGTGGGTTCAGTGGAGGACATAGTGGTGGTCATGGCGGAGACCCTACTGGTGATAGTGGCTCTAGTGGTGGCTCTAGAGGAGGCCTTGGCGGTGGTTCTAGAGGAGGTCCCTCTGGCCCTCTATCTTCTAATGACCCTATTTTGAACACTCTTCTTCAAAATATGGGTAAGATGCAGAGCCAGTGGCAAGTCTTTTCCAAGCCTCTACACAGCCTATCTTCCAGCCCTTCTTCTGACATAGCCCATTGTTGGTTGCCATCTTGAACACTCCTTTCCCTCAAGGAATGGAGATCCTTAAATTTGAGAATTTTTTCGGTAAGGGAGACCCATAGAAACATGTGTCTTCCTTTAATTCCCTTTTCACTGACTTCTTCCATCATGATGTGTTGATGGCTAAACTATTTCCTCAGTCTCTTGAGGATACGACACTCAAGTGGTATTGTCCCTTGCCTAAAAAATCCATCTTCTCATTCGATCAACTTGTAAATCAATTCCTTAGATAGTTCCAAGCAAACATTAGGCCGAAGATGAACTTTTTGGATCTCGTTCGATGTAAACAAGGAGATAATGAAAAGATTACTAATTTCATCATGCATTATCAAGTGCTCCTTTTACAAATCTCATATCAGCTGATCAATTCTAACGTGCAGAAGGTGTTCATAGGGAACTTACAAAGCCCTAGGCAATAGAAGTTCACCCTTATGAAATACCCTTCTTTCGCGCACTTATGTGCAGCCTTGCGAGAATACCAGAAGACGGTTGCTCAGTTCGGGGGATCCTCCTCGTGCTCTCGTTCTGAAGGGAATTCCATCGTATCAATCTCTAGGAAAGGTCAAGCCATTACGAATGTAGTAGTTGTTGCTAATGACAATGGCCTCAAATGCAATTGGAAGTTCACAAAGTTATCATAATCGTATACCTCCATCTTACAAAAGTTGTTGAAGGATAAGATCGTAACTTTACTAACTCCTAATCTTGTTAAAGAACCTTACCCTAATTAGTATGATGAGAGCACTTATTTCTAGTAATACCATGTTAATAGGCATGATACTGAATGTTGTATGTGGTTGCATCATGAAATACAAGAACGCATCAAGGATGGTACCATTTGTCTCGATGGGAACAAACAGAATGCTAACCAATCAGTGGCAAAGAGTAATAGTTAATTGCAGATATACACAGACCCGTATATATGACACTCTACTAACATGATTATTGATCCCACTAATTTTTTTGCACAACCTGAGGCCTATGTTAACATGGTCATGGTGACTTCCACTATTCCACCCGCACCCAGTTCACCGGATATTACATTTACATCATAGGATTTACTCTTAAACAACAAATGTTCACCTCTCTACATTCCTGCTCGTGTCAATGGTAACATTGTGACATGAGTCTTCATAGACCCTATGAGCCATGTGAATGTTATCACTAAGGAGACATTCGTATTAAATTCATTACAAAAGGAAAAATATGAAGAAACAAAATCTACCTTCCATACACACGATGGTATGTGCCTTAAACCTTATGGCTCAATCACTTTATCCATCCTGGTTGGACCTAGGAATATTGACATAGTCTTCAACTCATTCCAGAGGTTGATCTATTCAGGTTGAAGCTAGGTATACCCTGGCTCGCCTCCATGAATAGAATCACTTATGTTATTCACAAGTGTTTAAAGTTCTCCCATGAAGGTGTCGTTCATGTAGTACATGATACCAGATACCATTCCTTGGTGTCCCATGGTGGATATTTATTGGATCACTTTTGGCCCTACCTCGTTGGTCCACTTCCTCCAAGAAAGGACCTACTTTACAAGAACTATGTGAAGTATAAAACTGGGGGCAAAGGGGAGCCAAAGTTGACCCTTCCCGTGACAGAACAATCAATAACCTCTTCTTCCTGAGAAGAGAAAAAGAAGCCCACACCGGTCTGACTATTATTCCTTCTCTAAAAGAGAAGGAGAAGTCCATGCTAGCTCCCTCTCCTTCTCATAAAGGAAAAGAGAAGGCTACCTTATCCCAGTCTACCTCTTCCTTTCCCCCTTCTTGGGAAGAGTATTGGATGAGCCAGCCTGGCAATTACCTACTAAGTCCAATGATTCCTCAGTGTAGGCCCAAGTTCAGGATCCCGGACCTCCCTAATGAATACCCCGGACCATGGTACTACTTATATGGTAGAAAGAAAGGTTCTCATAGAGAATTCAATCCATCGCCTCCTACCGCTCCTAATCCTAAGGTAGTGAGTGGAAAGAGGCCCGCTACCAAGGCTCTCGAGTCGACTCTGCCTGTCGCTCCTCATCATGTTCCCCCTGATCTCGTATAGGAACCTGGTCCACCTGAAACAGCCATAGTGGGCATTCCTATGGTTAAGCAGGAACCTCTTGTCCCTTCACAAAGTTTGGCCTCTAACTGCAAGAGCCGTAGAAACTGCCTTGCATGTGAACACAAGCACTGACGAAAGGCTCTCTTGGCTGAGCAGGCCATCTCAAAAAAGGAGGAAGAAACAATTTCCCCTGCTTCAAGGCCTCTTGCAGCATCTTCTTCCTCCCTTCCTTTTGCTTCTTTTTAGTCTGGCTTTGTACTGCTTCTGACTTCCATTGTGAGTATGAATGCGCCTAACCCTAAAAGGGTACATGTGTTCATCACTCCTTTAGTGGATCCACCTTTGTTGATGTCCATTCCAGATATCCATCCCTTCCCAAAGCCCATGGATATGATTAATACTTCAGTTGTATCTATTGTGGTTCTTTCCTCCTCCTCCTCCATGCCTCTAGCCTTGTCCATGGGCAGTTCATCTCCTCTAACAAAACGTGAGGCTGAGGATGGTCCCTTTGGGAACGGAGAGCATAGGAGTACCCTGCCTTCTCCACATGGCGGCCCCGTGTTGACTTGTTCTATCGTAATTAAAAAATCAGTCCTAGCTTCCCCTAAGTTTGTCACCGCTCCCGAGTCATTCGGCGAGCTCAACAGTGAACCTCAAGTACAGCCTGTCTCATCCACTATGGTTAGACACCACTCTCATGCAGGGTGTATGTTTAATTTTGTGGACGAGGTCTCGGCCCTATCAGCAATCTTCACGAAATTGCTAACCTTGACTCCACAAGAGCTTGGTGGAGAGGACCTCGAGGGCCCCTCTTCCTTAGCCCTTGTTGTGGGAGGGTCGGATGCTCCTCCTCTTAACATCCTTCCATTGCAGGCTCGTCCTCCTTCCCCTTATGATGATTCAGATTGGAAAGTGGATGACCTCCTTGCTGATCAATGTTAGGAGGCTCCTTTTCTTGATCTTGTGTGTGTGCGTGAATTTCTTGATGTGTTCCCCCATGCTTGTGCTATGTGTTCCTGGATGACCCTAATTACCCCCATTGGCGATTGGATACAGGCATGGTTTTTTGTGTCGTAAACCTTCCTCTATATGTATCATCATTCTTCCATGTTTTTGCTTGATTTTTGTTAAATTGGGGATGATGCAAAGCATCGGGGGTATTTAGGCTCCGCTTCCATGTTGACCCAATTTTTTATTTTTACTTTGTCTTCTCATGCATTCCTCACATGGCTTGATATTGTAGGGGGTTGATGACAGCTCATTTATATACTATTATTATATATACATACATATATCTATGAGCAGTTCTAACCCTAAAATATCAGGCTACCCCTGTGTCCTTTGTTTTTGTTCATTCTCCTTTTGCTTTCTTTAGCCTTTTCTCTTCTTTGCTTGAGTTGTTCCTTTCATGTGTGACAACGCTTTTCCTTAACACTTTGAATTTTAGAAAACACATTCGTTGCCAACGAATCTTCTCTTGAAATTCTTCACAAACTTTTCCTTAGAATTGCATTCTCAACTTGGAACCCTAATGGAATGTGTTTCCTTCATCACGAGTTCATAAAGAAAGGACTTGAGGACCTTCCTCTGAAGTGGGAACAAATTTTATCTTCCCCTCGCATGGGGGCATATCCTTCCTTTTGAATTCCTTGATGACGGATCACTCTAAGAAGAATAGTTGCTTTCAAATTGTGTGTCCCTTGAGTGGATCCCCCTTCTTCCTCATGGTAGGTTCCCAAGGGAACCCTCTTTGAAATTCTATATACCAAATGGATTCATTCACGTCTAGCCTAGGGGCGGGCCAACTAGACTTATTCCATTCACCTTTTCATGTCTAGCTTGGGGGAATCCTGACTAGACCTTACATTTTGAATAGCGCATCCCTTGAGTGGACCCCTCTTTTTCATGTCGGGTTCCTGAGGGGCCCCTTTGAAAGTTTTACTTATTGACGTCCTACGTGATTGTCCGCTTATTTGCCTACATGGCCGCTTTTTGACATGTTCTATCTGTAGGTAGGTGTGTCGCCACTTTTTGGCATGTTCTATCTATGGGTAGACATGTCACCGCTTTTTGACATGTTTTATCTATGGGCAGATGTGTCGCCACTTTTTGACATGTTCTATCTACGGGTAGACGTGTCGCCACTTTTGACATGTTCTTTCTGTGGGTAGACATGTCGCCGCTTCTTGACTCTGCGGAGTCTGCTTCCTTTGGTTTCCTTCATGTGAGAAATCTTGGAGGACACCCTCCTTGTAGGTCTACGGGCTTGTAAGGCACTTACTTCATGGGGCTTCCTTCATTTGAGAGATCTTGGGGTTGCCTCCTTGTAGGTCTATAGGCCTATAAGATGCTTTGTTTTTCTAACTTCATAGTTCAGAGTAGTTATGAAGTCCTTTGCTTTCCCTGCACCTTCAGGTTCACCAGATCATGGTCTGCTTCTTCGACAATTCAGGTATACATTTCTAACCTTAATCTTTCTTAATCTACTTTACCAAGCACTCATCAATATTCGTGCTCACTAAAGTGGGGGAAAAATGTATAAGAGTGAATTTGCACCCTATCTGCAAATCCCCTTTTTTCCTTTATCCACCTTCAAAAACTAAGCTAAAAGGATTAATTCCACCTAAGCATGTTGCTTGCATCCCACTTGGCGCCTGTTTTGAGCATCGGTGGAGGCATTTCTGTTAGGGACACCCGCGTGGAGTGCAGACATTCACGCAACACACTTATTTCCTTGGCAGATTCCTGTGGCTAAGCCTGTAGAGGCATTTCTCTTCTCATTGGAGATGAAGTTGTAACACCCCTTTTGGCCAACTGACCCGAATATGGTTGTTTCTCTTCATCCCTTCTTCATATTCACTCCTTGAACAATCTTTTTATCTTCTTCCAAGCATTGGCATCTTCTTCAATCTTCAAGAGATCATTACATAAGCTTCAAGTTCACTCACTTCAAGCTTCAAGTAGCATTCTTGCATTCCATAGCAGCCAAAGCAAAACTCCATCACATATGTAGAGCACGCTTGGGACCACACCATTGTAGCAAAGGCTTGATTTCCTCTCATTTTCTCCCCCAAGCAGCCTTGAGTGCTCTTGGTGGAGGTAGTAAGCTTCCCTCTCCTCTCCTCTATCATTTAGTTGAGTTAGCACTTTACTGTTTTGTAGTGCTCTTTTTCTTTCCATTGTATTGCTTTATTTATCTCATTCATAGGATATCTATGGAGGTGGGAACACCTAAATGGGGGTCTAACTAAGCTAGGCCCCAATACAGCCACCCAACATTCTCCTCTCTTTTTGTGTGTAGGAGTACATGCTTCTCGGAGGATCAACTAGCGAACAAATTCCTTGGTGAGATTCTCCTTGCTTTCTTCACTCTTGTATATTTTCTTTATAATATTAGAGAGTATTTCATTTGCTTAATCACGTCATTCTGGCCCTTTAGTTAGTTAGCTAGGTCATTAGCTAGTTTTGTTGGTTTGACCTCAACTTTGTTGTTTTTTGGCCGTACAAACGCCAGCACACCGCGCTAATGTCTAGAGACCACGCTTTCTTCCTTGGACGAAGGACTTCCCGAGGCATAGTGTTAGACCTAAGAACTAGCTCTCCTAGCCTATTTTTGTGTTTCAGGTGTATAAAGTAACTAAGAAGCCTCACGGTCCCCATTACTTTTTCCTCGCATTACCTAATGTTACCCTTAGCTGAGGTAAGTTAGGGCAGCTCTCGTGTCTTGACCCTCTGTGACATGTGGTCTTGCATGCGGTGGTCCCCCTATCTTATAGATAGGTATAATAATATATATGAACTATCATCAACCCCTCACTATATCAGACCATGTGAACAAGGGCACGTGAAAATAAAATAAAAACAAAAATAAAAAATTGGTTCAACATGGAAGGGAGGCCTAAATTCCCCCAAAACTTTTCATAGTCTACAATTGTTGAAAATCAAGGTACAACAAAGAGAAGAATGATGTGACAAATAGAAAATGTTTTACGATATAATAAACCTCCTCTATCCAAGAACCTATGAGGGTGGAAAGGGTCATCCAAGAACACACAAAACAAATAGAGGGGAACACAACACACACAATCTAATCTATAGATAAAGAAGAGGCACCCCCTAGTCCTCATCAACCAAGAGGTCATCATTCTCCCAATCTAGATCATTGTAAGGGGAGGGTGGATGAGCCTGCAAGGGTGGGATAGCAAGAGGGTACCCTCTGACTCTCCTACAGAAATAGCCATGGAAGAAGGCCCCTCGACGTCTTCTTCACTTAGTTCTTGTGAGGTAAACATCAACGACTTTGAAAAAATTGCCTACAAATTTGGGACATCATCTACAAAGTTGAACATGCACTTTGTGAGAGTTCCATGTGCCAACTGAGCAGGTGATGAGGGAGGCACTTGAGATCCATTACCGACCTCACCAAAAGACTCGGGGGTAGTGAAAAAATCTAGGGACATCAAGGTTGCCTCTGTCACTAAGATGGTGCAAGCCAACATAGAATCAACTTCTGAAGAAGGTGATCCCTTCTTCTGACCCCCATTAGAAGCGGGTTTATCCTCCAACTTTCACTCCACCAAAGGATGCAATATCCCCATAGATGAAGAAAAATCTAATGAGGAAGAGAACAAAACCCCAGTAGACACCACTGAGGTATTCAGCATATCCACAGGTTTGGGGAAAGGTGGGATTTCTGGAAGGGACATCAAAAGAGGAGGCTCAACTAAAGGAGCAATGAATACTTGCACCCTCTTCGAGTAAGCATCATTCACACTCCCATGGTGAGCTAGAAACAAGATTGAGGCATAGGGAACTAGAGCAGATGGTGCGAAAGAGGAGGACACAACAAAATATTTTGAGGTAGGGGTTGTTGGCTCCCCTTCCTCCTTCTGCAAGGTATCCTACTCAATGGAAAAAGCCTTCCTCTAATGCTTATGCTCACATAAAAGGTGATTTCTACATATCCAAGAGCTAGAGGTTGTAGCTTGGGGAGGAACGAAAGGATCCTATTCATCCATCAAAATTTCCATCACAACCATTTTCGATGGAGGGAGTGAGTCCTAGATAGGAACAAGAGGAAGAGATGGAGGAGTAGATGTAGAAATAGATGGGGGAGCACACTCGAGTTCCTCAGTTGTAGGCCTCTTCCCATTCACTACCTTAGAGGTAGGAGTAGTAGGAGGCTATAGAGGCTTAGAGGTAGAAGATGCTCCATACGGACCCTTCCCCTTACCATACAAGATGGACTGAAGCACCATGGGTAAGATGAAAAGGTCAAATACCTGACGCTTGGCCTTTTGCCTAGTGGGCACCATCGGACTCCCCATGAGACGCATAGGGTCAAAAGTCAATGGTGCCATAGCAAGGTGAGGGATATAGGTAGGTGGAACTACAAAGGAGGAAGAAGAAGATCCCTAAGCATGAGCAGGCTTCCCCTTCCCCTTTTGAGAGGAAGAGGTAGCATGTTGTTGTGCCACGGTGTAAGTCATTTTCAGCTACACCTTGCCCCCAGTCTTATACTTAACATAATTTTGATAAAGCAGGCCCATTCTTGGAGGAAGCGGACCAACCTAGGTGGGCCAAAAATGATCCAACAAATAACCCCCATGAGATACCAACAGTTGATACCTGCATGCACAACATGCACTACACCTTCATGAGAGAATTTTAGACATTTATGAATAACTAAAGCAACTTCATTCATGAAAAACTAGCCAAGGGATTCCTAGCTTCACCCTGAATAGGTTAGATTATAAGATGACATCAAAGGTAGTATTCACAGCCCTAGGTCCTATTAGGATTATAAGAGTTATAGATCCATAAGGAGCAAGAGAGAGGCCATCATGAGTACGTATAGTGGTTTTCATCTTCTCATATTCCTCCCTCTATAAAGAATTCAGTAAAAGAGTCTCTTCTGTAATAACATTCATGTAACTCATGGGGTCCACAAGGACTCCTGTTACAATGTTTCAATTGATGCAAGTGATAATGTATAGGGGAGAAGCTTTGTTATTCATGGGTAAATCATGTGATGTAAAATTCACATCTAGTGAACTAGTCGCAAGTTGAGGGGGAGGATTGTGAGTAAGCGAGACCACATTTACATATGTTGAGGCCTCAAGAGAAGCACCAGAAGGATCAATAATTAAATTCATAGAGTGAGACAAAAATGGGTCAGTATAAATCTACAATTCACTATTCACCTTAGCCACAGACTTGTTTGCATTCTTCTTTTTACCATCGATGTGAATGGTACCATCATCGATGTGATCATGTATCTCATGACGCAAGTGCATACAACATTTAGTATCCTTCCCATGGACACAATGGTATTGGAAAAACCCCTTTCCATCATACCAGTTGGGATAAGGCTCTCTGAGAGGTCAAGGATCCTCCAAGGTTATAAATTTATCTTTTAATACTTTTTACATAATAGAAGAATAAGATTCAAATAATTTTGTGAATTTTTTGTTGTGCTTAAGGCCTTTTTCACTAGACATGATGACTATATATGCAACAAATTTTCCTTTTCCTGAGATTGATACTATAGATCCTCCTTTGAGATGGGAGTGTGAGGAAGATACCCCAAACTAAAGAACCATTTGCTAATACTCTAGCAACATCATGCATAGATGTTTGAAAGAAGGATACTTCATTAAGGAAAACTTCTCTTGCCAAGGTCTCTGCAGGTTTCCTATGAACACCTTCTGTAAATCTAAGTTAGGTAGCGGGTAACATATTTATGAAAAGAGTGTCTAGTATTGAACAATGAAATCAGTAATCTTCTCATGCTCTTCTTTCTTACATCAGATGAGATCCGAGAAATTCATCATTGACCCAATGTTAGCCTAGAACTTCCAAAGAAACTTATTAACAAGTTGAGCGAATGAAAATATGGAGTTTTCGAGCAAGGAACAGTACCACTCTAGTGATGTGTCATTGAGAAATTGAGGAAATAGTTTAGCCATCAGAGCATCATGGTGAAATAAGTCTATAAACATCGCGTTGAAAGCTAACACATGTGTTTGAGGGTCTCCTTTACCATCATACTTCTCATACTTAGGAATTTCCATCCCTTGAGGGAAAGGGATCAAAATCATTACCGAAAAGGGACTATGTCAAAAGAAAGGTTGAAAGATAGGTTGGGAAAAGGCTTGGGATAGGCTCACCAACTAGTTCTGCATTTTATCCATATTTTGTAGTAGGGCATTCAAAACAAGGTCATATGAAGACATAGGACCAGTGGATCCACCACTAGAGCCACCACCAAGACCATCACCAAAGAGACTACAAGATCCATCATCGGAGCCACCACCAAAGCCACCGCTAGGGCCACCACCATGACCACCACTGAAGCCACCGCTAGGGCCACTAGAAGAGCCACTACCATGACCATCATTGAAGCCAACACTGGTGCCACAAGACATTCCAAACCACTAAACCCCATTCCTCTGTAAATTCCACTGCCAAGGACAAAGTTTCCCCCAGGAGGAAGAACATTGAATCCTAGGGGTATTTTGATTGCTTTGATAGTAGGAGGCAGATCAGGAATGGAGACAGAAGGGTCGTTTCATCAATATATATTGATCTCACAGATGTCAAGACACTAATTTGTCTTTCATAAATGTAATTCTCATGACCTCGGGTAATACTCGATCTATGGTTATAAGAGGGGACATATGCTTCCACTAAATCGATAAGGCCGTAGAGGAACTCTATGTCTATTCAATCCTTATCTAGCATATATTTGATCTCATTAACAACTCTAGTAGGCCTATCCATACTTTGATCTCTCCCTAAGTGATTCGCAAGTTCCAAAAGCCTCCTATCTAGATCCATGAGGTGCTCTATAGAAATAGGGATGACTTCATTCTCATTCAAAGGCGTAGCTAAAGGGGAGACTAGAAGAGTAGGGGCGTGAGTGGTTTCATCAAAGAAACTTGTCCCTACCATTGATACCATCTCTTGGGAGGAAAGAGCTGAAGTGACCCTCATAAATTCCATCTCTACATTTTGCATGCTCCTTCTAACTACATGTCTGAAGGTAGTGGAATGGATTGTGAAGCTCATAAAGTGTCACAATACACAAGCTTACAACCTACACAGATACAAGAGAAAGAATCTCAACACAAAGAAATGGATTCTACAAGGTTCGCATTAGGTCCACCAAAATGTAGAGGGGGACCAACTACTTAGGACCCTAGGTCATGGGAGGGTCTAGAACAATTAGCTACCCTGATCTACCTCATGCTAAGGATTGTTTAAGATAGGTTTAATTTTTTTAGAGGGTGAAAAGGAAGGACAATTGATTTGTAATTTTCCTTTTACCAACCTGAGAGTTTAGGAAACCAAGTGAGCAAATTCCTGAGTATGGACTATAGCCTAGGAAACACTTGACCAAAAGACTCAAATGCAAAAGACGAATGATGCAATGGTGTCTTAGTTGGGCGTTGGTGTCTATATGAATAGAGAGTATAAATTACAGTCTAGACTAATATAGAATTAACTAACAACTTGATACGTACAATTTTAAGCGATGATAGAAAGATGGAAACAACTAAATGGCTAAAACAACAACAAGAATACTTTAACTTAAAAAGATGGAATTTTATAACAACAAAGGTGGTAGAAACCAAACTTATAGTCGGTCTAGCCTCTTGCAAGCTCCACACGAACACAATACTTACACACAACAAAACAGGAAAAATTATTGGGGTTGTTTCGGGGCTTGCCACAGTAAAACCGTTATTTCGGTGTTCCCACCTCCACAGATAGCTAAAATATCCACAAATAGAGAAAGTGTGATAAAGAAAGTATTTGAAAGGAAGAAATACCACATAATTCTTACAAAAATATGCTGCATAAATCAAATAGTGATGCTGAATAATATTGTTATCACCTCCCAAACAAGATTCCTTCAAGCATGTGAAGGGAGATGTGAGCTCGCAAGATTGCAGAGTACCAACTTTTCCACAACAATGAAAGTAAAACTAGTAGAGTGTCAACATGGAGCTTCAAAAATGGTGGAAGTGCTAAGAATGAAGTGTGTAGAAGCAAGTGTGATTGAATGAGATTGAAGAAGCTTGAAGAAGATCAAATGAATGGAGAAGATTATCTTTTGAGGATGAATAAAATCCCAAAAGAGTCGTTTGAGGTCATTAAAGGGCACAGGGGCATTACGCTTCATCGCCAATGGAGAAGTGTAATGCCTCTACAAATTCTAGAAGTGATACTTGTGTTAGGATGGGAGCATTCCATGTAGACATCTAAGTGTTGTGCTTTTGTCCCCAAAAAAAATTCCCCCACCGACACTACAAATAGCCACCAAGTGGGTGCAAAGTGAATAGATGAGGTGGAATAGCACCTTCAGGTCTAATTCTTCTAAGGTAAGGGATGTACATGGGGAATTTGAAAGGGGTGAAAATTCACTCCATTACATCACCATTCTCTCTTCGTCTATCTCTCTTTATCCATCTCACTATCTCACTGTTCTCTCTCTCTACTTCTCTTTATCTCTCCCCTCCCTCTTTACCTCTCCCTCTCTAGAGAGAGACAGGGGGAAGGAGAGAGCGAGAAAGAGAGAGAGTTAGATGGAGAGGGAGAGAGGAGCTAGAGAGATGTAGAGAGGGGGGAGGGAGGAAGAGAGGGAGATGGAGAAAGAAGTGAGATAGAGAGAATTAGAGGGAGAAGGAGAGAGGGAGAGAGAGAAGGATGGATGGGTAGAGAGGTAGTTCTTGAGCTCAAGGAAGAGAGTCAAATAAAGGGATGGAGATAGTGAGAGAGAAAAATAAAGTGTAAGGGATTGTAAGGTAGGGGGACCAGCCACACCAAGGCCCCAAGTCATGGAGAGCCAAGAGTGGAGAGCTGCCCTATCTTACCTCAAGCTAACAAGTGTTTAGGACAAGAATCGAGAATGAAGAGCACTCTCAAGTGATTTTTTCACTCTACAAATCTGAAAGTCTAAATGAGGCTATACGAGTCAGTTTCTAGAGTCCAAATTGTACATTAGATAGCTCTCTATCTGAGGATGGCAGCATAGTTCTAGGATGATAGCATGGCGCGTTGGCATCTCTCTGGTGTGTTGGTGTCCGTATGGCCAGAAAATGTGAAATATAGTAGGAAAGCAAGAAAACCTACTAACTGTCTAGTCGGTTAATTTTAACAAAATAAAAAGAATGATGAAAAAAGAAAAATAGCTACATTAATGACAAAGAAGGTAGATGAAGATGAGGGTGATGAATATCAACTCACTAAAGCTCAAGTTCTCCAGTGACCTCCATGCACACGTTCACCTACACATAGACAAGAGAGCAAAAAATGTTGGGTTGTATAGGGTTTTTCCTCAGTCAAACCCTTGTTTTAGTGTTTCCACCTCCATGGACGGCTAGAAAATCCACAAATTAGAAAATGTGTAAAGGAAATAGAAAGGAAAGTGTTGAACATTACAAGAGATACAATCCTACTCTATCAAACCATAATGAGAAAGAGAATTGATGTAATACCACCTCCGCCCAAAGGCTCTCCAGGCCAATGAAAAGAGAATGCAAGGCAACGAGCTTGGAAAAGTTGACATGGCCATAGTAGTGATGAAGGGAGGTCTCGCAAGACTCCAAACTTGCAGCTTTTATGGTAACACAACATGTACAAAGATGAGGTTGATGGAGTAACAAGCTGCTGCAATGCTCAATGGATTTGTGGAAATTGCTCAAGAAATCAAGTAGAATGCTCATGAGATTATAGAAAATCTTGTAAGAATGAATGAATGTGAAATGGATACATTTTTAGATCAAAATGAGAAGGAAAGAGTCATTTTTGGGTCGGTTGGTCAACACGGAGGCATTACGCTCTGTGCCCAATGGAGAGCGTAACGTCCTTGCAGACACCAGAGGTAGGAATCCATCAAGGATGGCAATGCGTTGCATAGATATATGTGTGTTGCACTCACATCCTTGATAAATATGCCCCCACCGACACACAAGACAAATTCCAAGTGGATGGAAGAAAGTTGGGTGATGCAGAATTTTTCCTTCAAGTTTGATTTTCTAAGGTGAAGGGATGCAAAAGGGAAATTTACACAAGGGTGAAAATTCACTCCTATACACTTTTCCCCTGCTTTAGCGAGCACAAGTATCGATGAGTGTTCAGTAAAGTAGATTGAAGAGTTACAAATGTATACCTGAACCGTCAAGGAAGCAAACCACAATCTGGAGAACTCGAAAGTGCAGGGCAGGAAAAGGACTCCATAGGTACTCTCTCCTGAGGAGGTTCAAACAAAAGGACTTTGTAGCTCCGCGAAACTACAAAGTTGAAGAAAGTACACTAAAGGCCCGAAGACCAACAATGGAAAAATCTCACAAGATGCAAGCGCTTCACTGGCCCTTAGACCTGCAAAGAAGGAACCCCCCAAGTACTCTCTCCTGAATGAAGCCCAATGTAAGGGGACTCCACAAAGTCGAACTAGAAAGCAGCTTCACAGGCACACCTACAAAGCAACATGTTAATCCCTAGATAAAACATGTTAGTAAAAAAAATTCAACTACACAAGTAAACAAGCAGACAGTAAAAAAGTTGAAGAAAGAGATTTCAAAGGGATCCCTCAGGAACCCTTCAAAAGAAGATGGGTCCACTCAAGGGATGGGCTATTTGAAATTGAAAAATCATTTTTTTGCAAATAAATTCAACATCAAGGAATCCTTTCAAAATATGTCCACTTAATCAAGGAATTTGAAAGGAAGAAAATTCCCCCTCGAGAGGGGAAGGTCAAGGCATCTCACGCAGGAAAAGTTTCTCCCTCCTCAGAGGAAGGTTTTTCAAGTTCTTTCTTTCTAAACCCATGACAAAGGAAACACATTCTACTAGGGGTCATTATTGAGAATGCGATTTTTGAAAAAAATTGCAAATATTTTCAAGAAAAGATTCATTGGCTATGAATGCATTTTCAAAAAATCAAAGTTGACATGATAGTCCCCCTTTTACGATGGTGCATGTTGAATGCAAAGGAATGTGACATCCTAAGGAGAGAAAAGGAAGAATGAAAAATTGATGTTGTGGCCCACAAGACATAGCGATATGTCACTGTGATAATGTCAACATGCACACAAGGGACACACATGAACACTAAAACATCACAACTCAAGCAAAGAAGAGAGAGATAACAAAACTGCAAAAAGAGAATGACATCAGAAAAACAAAGGGCACAAGGGTGATCTGATATTTCAGGGTTAGATTTTCTCATATATATAAGTATAATAATAGTATATTTAATGAACTATCATCAACCCCCTACTATATCAGACCATATGAAGAATGCACGAGAAAAAAAAGTAAAAATAAAAAATTGGGTCAACATGGAAGGGAAGCCTAAATGCCCCCAACACTTTGCATTGTCCCCAATTTTTTGAAAATAAATACACATAACAAAGCAAGAATGATGCCACAAATAGAGTAAGTTTTACGACACATAATCACTCTTGTATCCAAGCACCTACAAGGGTGACAAGAGTCATCTAGGAACACATAATGCAAGCACAGGGAACACAAACACGCACACACAATCTACACTATAGATAAAGAAGAGATGACCCCTAACACTCATCAACCAAGAGGTCGTCAGCCTCCCAATCTAGATCATTATATAGGGAAGGCGGATGAACCTGCAAAGGTAGAATGTCAAGGGGGAAACCATTCGACCCTCCCACAACAAGAGCCAAGGAAGGAGAATCTTCGAGGTCTCCTCCACTTAGTTCATGTCGAGCAAAGGTCAGTGATTTTGTGAAGATCGCCAATAGGGTCGGAACCTTGTCCAAAGAGTTAAAACATCCACTTCATGGGAGTTCCATGTGACCTCAATGAACAGGGAAGGTGGTGCTCAATATTCACTGCTAGGCTCACCGAGCAACTCAGGAGCAGTGACAAACTCAGGGGATGTCAGAGCCTCTTCCATCACAAGGATGGTGCATGTTAATGCAGAACCACCCTTTGAAGAAGGTAGACTCCTCTTTCAACCCCTATTGCTAGTGGCGCCATTCTCCACCTTCCGCTTTGTCAAAGGGTGTGAGACCCCCACAGATAAGGAAAAATGCATAGAGGAGAAGGAGAAAACCATCGCGAACACCACCGTGGTTTTTGGAATTTCCAAGGGCTTTGAGAATGGTAGGATTTCAGAAGATACATCAAGAGAGGTGGCTCGACTGAAGGAGCAATAAACGCCTACACCTTTTTAGGTTTGAGAGTGTTTACACCCACAGCAGGAACCAAAAGCAGCACTAAGGCTAACTGAACTATAGCAAAGGGGACAGGAGAAGAAGACACAATAGTAGACCCTAAAATAGGGGTAGTGGACTCCCCTTCCCTTTTTTGTAAAGCTTCCTGCTCAACTTCCAGAGCCTTTTGCTGACGCTTGCGCTCACACGCAAGGCAGTTTCTATGACTCTAGAAGCTAGAGGTCAAAAGTTGGGATGGGACAAAAGGCTATTGCTTGGCCATCAGAGTGTCCATCATATCCATTTTTGATAGAGGGGCAGATTGAGAGGAGGTTGGAGCATCAGCAGGGGGAGTTGGCTCTAACACCTCAATTATGGGCCTCTTCCTCTTCACTTCCTTAGGAGTTGTATAGGAGCGAATTTTCACCCCTTACACAAATTCCCTTTTCGCACACCCTCACCTTAGAAAATAAAATCTAAAGGTGAAATTCCACATCACCCAACTACCTTCCATCCACTTGGCATCTATCCTTTGTGTCAGTGAGAGAATATTTTTCTAGGATGCACGCATAGTGCACAGATTGCATCCCTGATGGATTCCTAAGGCTAAATTTTGCAGAGGTGTTACACACCTAATTGGGGTCAAGTTGTAACATCCCTCTTTGAACAATCGACCCAAAAAATGGTAGATTCCTCCTCATTCTCCTTTAAATTCATCTATTCTCACTTCATTTTCTTTATAGACATTCATTCACTCCACTCTTTCACTCTCGAGTAGTATTTCAACACTCCATTGTAGCAACAGCACTCCATCAACTCCACATTGCAAGTGTGAAGAAATCCATAGAAGCGTGGGCTTGGAGTCTTGCGAGACCTCCCTTCATCACAGTTGTGGTTGTGGTGAATTTTCCAAGTTCATATTCTCCTCCATTTTCTAGTGAGCTTTTGGGTGGAGGTGGTAACGTTTCACCCCTCTCCTTTGTGTTTTGGTTGTGTAGCATTGTATTGTTTTGTAGTGTGTATTTCTCTCTTTTCTTTCCTTTATCACATATTCTATTTTGTTGTTTTCTAGCTGTCTATGGAGGTGGAAACACCAAAATGGGGGTCTGACTGAGGCAGGCCTCTATATAGCCACAACAATTTTCCCCTTCTTGCTTTTGTGTAGGTGAATTTACGTGTGGAGCTAGCTAGCAAGCAAGCACTTTTGTGAGATTATCTTCATCACCCTATCTTTCATTTACTTGCTTTATCATCTTCATCTCTATTTCTTTTATATCATTTTTTTCCCTATCAAAACCAACTAGCTAGGCTATCAGTTAGTTTTTAGGCAATTTGTATTATGTTCACTATTTCCTGACCATACAGATGCCAGCATGACCATGAGATGCCAACGAGTCGTGCTGCCATCCTTGGATAGAGAGTTTTCTGAGACGCGCTACCGACTCCAAAAGCCAACTCGCCTATCCCAAACCTAATTTCATAATCTATAGGGTGGTAGAAGTACATTATAGTGCTCATCATTCCTTATCCTCATCTCAAGAAACCTTTTAGAGTGAGGTAAGTTAGGGAAGCCCTCCACTCTCAGCTCTCAGTGACCTAGGGCCTTGATGTGGTTGTTCCCCCTCTCTTACATTTTTGGTGAACCTAACATGAAGTATTTTGGTTTCGTTTGGTTGTACTAAAGACTCCTTTCCTCGTGTTCTAGAAGCATTGTAGGTGTGTGTTGTGAGGATTTTTGCCTTACAACCTAGCATGTGACCCCTAGTAGGTGTAGTTGGAAGGTTCCATAAGTATTGTAGATCAAAACCCTAATTGGGTCACTGTTCTACCTTACAACCTTTAGGGAGTTTTGTGATAGTATCATTTAGTGTGTGTGATGGCCTCTTTTTTGCATCTGCCTATCCCCTATGTGCATCCTATGAGTAGTAGTAGAGGTATGACCTTCACCTCACAGGACCTACTGATGGGCTTTAATAGAGAACCATCTCCTCTTTATTTCCCTATGTGAATCAATGGAAACATTGTAGCAAGTGTCCTTGTTGACCCCACATCTTAGGTGAATATCATAAGTGAGGAGATCATGTTGATTAACTTCCTGTATAAAGATGGGTACAATGCACCTATGAGCACCATCTATAGCATAACGTACTTTTCGTACCTCCTCTTGGTGGTATCATTTTGTTAGTCCTTATTGGACCTAAATTCGTAAACTTGTTGTTTGACATAATCTCAGGATCTGAACTCTTCAGAGTGAAGTTGGGTATCCCCTAGCTAGTAGCTATGAATGTAGTTCCCTCGATTGTGCATAAATTTTTGAAGTTCATTCATGAGGGTTCCATGCATGTGGTCCATGACACCGATTATAGGCCACCAGTTGCATGTGATAGTTATTCTTTAGATCAATTTTGGCCTGCACCTATTGGTCCTCTTCCCCCCAGAAAGGAATTTTTGTACCTGACATATTAGAAGTATAAGAAAGGATACTTAATACCTAGAGTGAGGTACCCTCCATCACCTTATGTCATTTCGCATAGGGCTTGCTAAAAAGATGGCAGTGATGCCGCCAAGGTGCGTAGAAGAGAAGAAGAGAAGCCCTCTTGGGGTCCCTCTTCTTCCTCTTCTACTGTTAGCCTGATGCTTCCTCTCATCCTGATGTGGCACCATCAAATTCTACTCCACGTTTGCAAGAGAATTTTATGGTGTCCGCTTAGCGAAATCCCAAGTGTCCTGTGTTCGAGCTTCTCATTCTACCCATGGAGCCTAGGCCCATTCGATATGGAAAAATAAACGGTCCTCATGGGGAATTCTCTATGTCTTGGCCTCTGCGGTCTCCCATAGCTTCTGCTCCCAAAATAATAAATGGGAAAATGCCTGCTACCGAGGCACTAGGGCCGACTCCCCTCATTGTTTCTCAACCTGCTCCTCCTGCTCCCATCCCTCTATCAGAAATGGTTGTAGTGGAAACCCCTATGGCTAAGCAGGATCTTTTCATCCCTTTGTAGCTCCCGGCCTTTAGCTCAAAGAGTCACAAAAATTTCCTTGCACGTGAGTGCAAGCATTGATGAAAGGCTCTAGCAGCTGAGCAAGCTACTTTGCAAAATAAGGAAGAGGAGACAACCACCCCTACTTCAGGGCCTCTTGTTGTGTCCTCCTCTCTCCTCCCCTATGCTTCTGTTCAATCTAGTTTTGTCTCACTCCCAACTCCTGCTATGAGTGTGTATGTGCTTGAGCCCAAAAATATGTAGATGTTTATCGTTGCTTCAGTTGAACCACCTTTGTTGATGTCCCTTCCATACATCCCATCATTCTCGAAACCTGTGGATATGTCAAATACTTCAATGGTATCTTTCACGGTTTTATCCTCCTCCTCTTCCTCTATGCCTCTTGCCTCATCTATGGGGAGTTCACATTCCCTGACAAAGCAGAACGTGGAAGATGGCCCTTCCAATAGTGGAGGGTGTAAGAGGATCCCACCTTCTCTGAAGGGTGGTCCTGTGCTAGCTTGTTCCATCCTAGTAATGGAGCAAGTCCTGACTTCCCTTGAGTTTGTCACCACTCCCAGGCCACTCAGTGAGCTGAGTGGTGAATCTTAGCCATCGTCTTCCCTGTCCATTGAGGTATGACATGGAACTCTAGAAAAGTGCATGTTTAACTCTTTGGATGAATTTTCGGCCTTGTCAGCGATCTTCGCAAAATCATTGACCATAGCTCCACAAGAGCCTAGTGGAGAAGACCTTGCAAGGCCTTCTTCCTTAGCCCTTGTTGTAAGAGGATCAGAAGCTCCTCCCCTTAATATTCCACCAGTGCAGGCTCATCCTCCTTCCCCTTATAATGATCTATATTGGGAAACAAACAACCTCTTGGTCAATCAGTGTTAGGGGGAGGCCTCTTCTTTATCTTTAGATTAGATGTGTGTGTGTTGTGATGTGTTCCCCCATGATTGTGTTATGTGTTCCTAGATGACCCTTGTCACCCTTGTTGGTGCTTGGATATAGGCATGATTTTTTTTCGTGAACCTTCTTCTATTTGTATCATCATTCTTCCATGTTTGTGTTTTATTTTTTAGCAAATTGGGGATGATGCAAATTTTTGGGGGCATTTAGGCTTCCCTTCCATATTGACCTAATTTTTTATTTTCACTTTGTTTTCTCTTGTATTCTTCACATGGTCTGATATAGTAGGGGGTTCATGATAGTTCATTTATATACTATTATTATACATATATATTTATGAGTAGCTCTGACCCTGAAATATCAGGTCACCCCTATGTCCTCTGTTTGTGACTATTTCTTTTTCACTTTATTCTTATCTTTCTCTATTCTTTCCTTGAGTTGTCCCTTTCATGTGTGACAACACCATTTCTATGATAATTCAATTTTTAGAAAATGCATTCGTTTCCAACAAATCTTTCTCGAGAATCTTTACAAGCTTTTTCAAAAATTGAATTCTCAACTCGAATCCCTAATGAAACATGTCTCCTTCATCATGGTTTCACAAAGAAATAACTTGAGAACTTTCCTTCAAGGTGGAAGCAGCCTTTACCTTCCCATCACAAGGGGGCATTTTCCTCCTTTCAAATTTCTTGATGAAGTGAAAATCTTTTAAAAATATTCATTGGTGATGAATCAATTTTGGAAAAAATGTCTCTTTTTCAGTTTCAAATAGCATGTCCCTTGAGTGGACCCCTCTTCATGTTGGGTTCCCAAGGGAATCCTTTGAAAGCCTTGCAATTTTTTGACAGTCTGTGTGACTATTTGCTTGATTTCCTATGCGGTTGCTTTGTATTCAGACATTTTTATCTGTGGGTAAACATATCGCTTTGTAGGTGTGCCTATGAAGCTACTATCTGACTCTATGGAGTCCCCTTCTTTGGGTTTACCTCATGTGAGAGATCTTGGGGGATTCCTCCTTGCAGGTCTGCAGGTCTGTAAGGCACGTACACCTCTAGGATTCCTCCATGTGAGATATCTTCAGGGTTTCTCCCTTGTAGGTCTATAGGCCTGTAAGGCACTTATTTCATTGGGTTTCTTCATGTGAGAGATCTTGTGGGATGCCTCATTGTAGGTTTGCAGGAATGTAAGGCTCTTATTTCATTGGGTTTCCTTCATGTGAGAGATCTTGGGGGATGCCTCCTTATAGGTTTGTGGGCCTATAAGGCGCTTACTTCTCGAGGCTTCCTTCATGTGATAGATCTTGGGGGTTGCCTCCTTGCAGGTCTGCGGGCCTGTGAGATGCTTTCATCCTATGGGATTTTTCTATTTTTGGTCTAAGGACCTTCAATGTACTTTGTACAGCTTCATAGTTTTGCAAGGCTATGGAGTCTTTTGTTCGAAACTCCTCAAGGAGAGTACCTGTGGAGTCTTTTGCCTGTCCTGCACTTTCAAGCTTGCCAGATCATGGTCTGCTTCCTCAATCATTCAGGTATAAATTTCTAACCCTACTAACTCTTTGATCTACTTTACCAAAGCACTCATCAATCTCGTGCTTGCTAAAGTGGGGGAAAAATGTATAAGATTGAATTTCAACCTCTTACACAAATTCCCCTTCCACACACCCTCACCTTAGAAAATCAAATCCGAAGGTGAAATTCTACATCACCCAACTTCCTTTCATCCACTTGGCATCTATCCTCTATGTCGATGAGAGAACATTTGTCTAAGATGCATGTGTGGCACGTAGACTTCTGTGTGGCGTGTTGTCGTCCCTAATGGATTCCTACATCTGAAGTTGGCAGAGGTGTTACACACCCGATTGGGGTTGAGTTGTAACATCCTTCTTCAACCAACCGACCCTGAAAATGATAGATTCTTCCTCATTCTCCTTCAAATTCATCCATTCTCACTTCATTTTCTCTCTAGACATTCATTCACTCCACTCTTTCACTCTCAAGTAGCATTTCAGCACTCCATTGCAGTAGCAACACTCCATCAACTCCACATTGCAATTGTGAAGCAAGCCATAGAAGTGTGGGCTTGGAGTCTTGCGAGACCTCCCTTCATCACAGTTGCAACTGTGGTGACTTTTCCAAGTCCATATTCTCCTCCATTGGCTAGTGAGCTTTTGGGTGGAGGTGGTAACATTTCACCCCTCTCCTTTGTGATTTGGTTGAGTAGCATTGTATTTTTTTGTAGTGTGTATTTCTCTCTTTTCTTTCCTTTATTACATATTCTACTTTGTTACTTTTTGGTTGTCTGTGGAGGTGGAAACACCAAAACGGGGGTCTAACTGAGGCATGCCCCTATATAGCCCGAACAATTTTCCCCTTCTTGCTTGTGTGTAGGTGAATGTACATGTGGAGCTAGCTGGAGAACAAGCACTTTTATGAGATTATCTTCATTACCCTAGCTTTCATTTACTTTCTTTATCATCTTCGTCTCTATTTCTCATCCTTTATTATTCTATTTTTCTTGTCAAAACCAACTAGCTACGTTGTCAGTTATTTTTTAGGCAATTTGTATTGTGTGCACTATTTTCTGAGTGTATGGATGCCAACGTGCTTGAGAGACATCAGCGCACCACGTTGTCATCCCAAAACCACATTGGTGTCCTCATACAAAGAGTTTTCTGAGACACAATTTCAACTCCAAAAACTAGCTTGCCTAGCCCAAACCTAAGTTCAGGATCTGTAGGGTAGTAGAAGTACATTATAGTGCTCATCATTCTCGATCCTTGTCTCAAGACACCTTTTAGAGTAAGTTAAGTTAAGCAAGCCCTCTACTCTCAGCTCTTTATGACCTAGGGCCTTGACATGGTTGGTCCCCCTCTCTTACAGGAGTAGGAACAGTAGGAGGCCACGAAGGCTGAGAAACAGAGGATTCCCCATGGGTAGCCTTCCCCTTACCATATCAAATGGTCCTACGCACTGTAGGTAAGATGAGAAGTTTGAACACTGGATGCTTGGACTTTTCCCAAGTTGGCGCCATAGGATTCTCTATCAATTGCTTAGGAGTGGAATTTGATGATGTTGCAGCAGGGTGAGAGGAAGCAACATGCAAGACCATTGAAGAGGAGGAAGAAGAGCCTCAAGCACACTTCTCTTCCTCCCTTCTCTAAGCCAAGGTGGCATCCCTATCAACTTTCAATAAATCCCTATGCGAGACAGCATAGGGAGATGGAAGGTATCTCACCTTCAGCGTTAAATGCCCTTTCTTGTACTTCTCATAGGTCTGATACAAGAGGTTCATCCTAGGTGGAAGCGGATCAACTGGTGCAGGCCAAAAGTGATCTAGGGAATAACTACCACATGCAATCAACAATTTATAACTGGTGCCATGGATTACATGTATTGAACCCTCATGGATAATTTTAAACACTTATGCACAATCAAGGGAACTGCATTCATAGCAACTAAGTAGGGGATACCCAATTTCACTATGAAGAGTTCAAACCCCGAGCTTATGTCAAGGAGAAACTTTACTGACTTAGGTCCAACAAGGACTGACAAGGTGATGCTACCAAGGGGAGGTACAGAAATTGCATTATGTGTACAAATGGTACTTCAGCTACGTCCTACCCATCTTTATGTAGGAAATTGATCAACATAATCTCCTCAATTATAACATTCACCCGACATGTTGGGTCAACAAGAACACCTATTACAGTGTTTTTGTTGATTCACACAGGGATGTAAAGAGTAGATGGTTCTCTATTACAACCCATCGGCAAGTCCTATGAGGTGAAAGTTATACCAAGAGAACTACTCGAAAGCTACATGGAAGGGATAGGAAGATGCAAAAAGGAGGCCATCGCATACACTAAACAACACTTTCATAGAACCCCTAAAGGTTTCACAATTGGACAGTGACCCAATTAAGGTTTCATTCTACAATGCTTATGGAACCTTTCAACTACACCACTAGGGGTTGTACGTCGAGTTGCAAGGCTAGGCACCTCAAAACACTCACACCCACAACTCTCCTAGGATACAAGGGAAGGAACTTGTAGCACTACTAAACAAAACCAAAATGGTTCATGTCAGGTTCACCAAAAATGTAAGGTAGGGGGACCAACCACACCAAGGCTTTAGGTCACAGAGATCCGAGAGTAGAGCGCTGCCCTATCTTACCTCAATCTAACAAGTGTTTAGGACAAGAATCGAGAATGAAGAGCACTCTCAAGTGCTTCTATCACTCTAGAGATCTGAAAGTCTAAATGAGGCTAAACGAGTCAGTTTCTAGAGTCCAAACTGTACCTCAGACAGCTCTCTATCCGAGGACAGTAGTGCAGGTATGGGACAATAGTGTGGTGTGCTAGCATGTCTTTAGCGTGCCAGTGTTCATATAGCCAAAAAATGTGAAATACAGTATGAAAAGCAATAAAACCTATTAACTTTCTAGCCGGTTAATTTTAACAAAATAAATAGAAAGATGAAATAAGAGAAATAGATATGTAAATGACAAAGAAGGTAGATGAAGATGAGGGTGATGAATATCAACTCACTAAAGCTCCAGTTCTCCAGCAAGCTCCACACACACGTTCACCTACACACAACAAAGAGAGGGAAAAATGTTGGGTTGTATAGGGTTTTGCCTTAGTCAAACCCTCATTTTCGTGTTTCCACCTCCACAAACAACCAGAAAAACCATGAAGTAGAAAATGTGATAAAGTAAATAGAAATGAAAGTGTTGAACACTACAAGAGATACAATGCTACTCTATCAAACCACAATGAGAAAGATAATTGATACAATACCACCTCCACCCAAAGGCTCTCAATGCCAATGAAGGGAGAATGCAAGGCAACAAGCTTGGCTAAATCGACATGGCCATAGCAGTGATGAAGAGAGGTCTTGCAAGACTCCAAACACATAGCTTCTATGGTAACATAACACATACAAATATGAGGTTGATGGAGTAACAAGCTACTACAATGCTCAATGGAGTTGTGGAAATTGCTCAAGAAATCAAGTAGAATGCTTAATAAATTGTAGAAAATCTTGGAAGAATGAATGAATGTGAAATGGATACATTTTTAGATCAAAATGAGAAGGAAAGTCATTTTCGGGCTGGCTAGTTGACACAAACGCATTATGCTTCATGCCCAATGGAGAGTGTAACATCCCTGTGGGCACCAGAGGCAGGAATCTATTAGGGACAGCAATGTGCCACGTAGATGTTTGCATGTCATGCTCACATCCTCGACAAATATTCCCCCACTAATACATCAGACAAATTCCAAGTGGATGGAAGGCAAGTGAGTGATATGGAATTTTTCCTTCGAGTTTGATTTTCAAAGGTGAAGGGATGTAAAAGGGGAATTTACACAAGGGGTGCAAATTTGCTCATATACAGGGATAAACAATGAGTGAGAGAGAGAGAGAGAGATATATAAATAATACTACTAGTTGATTACTAAAACTTGGCCTCCTGATTACTAAAATTTGACATGTTGATTACTAAAATTTGACTAAGTGTAATTTTTTTTAAGATTTTCCAAAAACTAGAATTTTCATTATAACTCTTAGAGTTATGAAACTACTCTCAAACACCCTGAAACTATATACATGAAATATAAGTTAAAGTATAAGAAATTAATTATACATATTTAAATGTCAACTTATACTTTAAATGTTTATTTCGTGTATATAGTTTCCCTAAAAGATAACAAGAAGAAAGAGAGAAAAAAAGAAAAGAAAAAAAAAATCAATGTAGACCAAAATGTGAGTGTGTTATAACACACTTGCATTTTTTCAATGAATTCACAAAATATGAGCATATTATAATGAGCTCACATTTTGGAAATGCTTTTGTGATTTCAAAAAATGTGCATTTTGGAAATGCTTTTGTGATTTCAAAAAATGTGCATTTTTGAAATTCAAAACATAATGTGAGTGTGTTATAATGCGCTCATGTTATAATGCGCTCGCGTTATAATGCGCTCGCATTATAATGTTCTCACATTTTATCTTGGTAATGATTGAGCCTAGGCTCGGTCATTACCAACCCATAATTCGAGCGTGTTTTACTATAACACACTCACATTTTCACTATTTCGGATTGAAAAAGTGAAGTGGCCACTTTTTGGCCCCCCATCTTTTTGCACTTGCCCCATTGCCATCCCCTATGTTCCTATCATCTATTGGAAGTTTAAAAAATCCCAAAAAATCTAAGAATGGAGGTTCTCAAGTCAACTTTAGGGACTATTCTTATGTCAAAGTTTAAAATTTTATATTTCTAGTATGTCCTTCATCCCAACTCCACCATATTCTTTTTTTGTTCATGACTCTATTTCCCAATAGAGTAGGAACAAATATATTTTGGTGAAGGATCAATTTTCATCAATTAAAACAACCTGCATCCTTGTTAAAATTAGGAATAGGTTAGGATTTATACATTTTGTTTATGATTTGTGAATACAAGCTAGGGAAAAATATTAAACAAACCCCAAATTATCAAATCTCTATAGAATCATGTCATACATGTTTGAACATTGCCTCTATGTATGTTAAATCAAATGAAATCATCTAAATGGATCAAAATATTTTTTTATCTATAGGTGCATGTGCAAGGTGTGTTATCATCTATGTAAGAGGCCTTATGTAATTGGTTTTTCTAGACCTAGTGGAAAATATAGGGCTAAAGTGTACATTGGGTATAGTTTTTCATTTTTACAATCATGTTATGTTTTTATTAGTCTAAAACCTACTAAGGATGCCACTATGAATACCCTCCCAAGTCTAGATAAACCTGAAGCATACAACAAACTACCCATGCTTGTTAGTTGAAATTTAACCCTCCTTAGTCTATTTATAAAAAACTTATTTTTCTTTGGTTACAATAAATCCCTACCCCTGAATATAAGAAGACTTATAGGATTCTGGAGCAACAATTTTTGTACCCAACAAAATGACATTGTTTCTAGGGACATAATATGTTGGTCCTTGTCTTGAGCACTCAATCAACACTATCATTGAAGAAATAGATAATTTGGGTAATTTGATAGCCCATGAACTTATTCCAATAGAATGGCATGATTTCTAGAGAAGACATAAATAGGTTAAAAGAAAATTTGAGACTATAGTAATGGGATGAACCTAGAATTATTTTATTTCCTTGGAGGTTAAGTTTGCTTAAATTATTTCCTCTTTTATGAAAGAGGTGGAAACTTCAATGTTTAAAAATAATGATTTATTACTTATTACTACTATAAATTTTGTCTATTGTTAATTTTCAAGAAGACATCTCAAGTCTATAGTTGTTCATTATGAAAGGTACACATGTATTTGTTCCAACTTTTGAGGCATATTTTACTTCATAGTAAATAATTTTAAAATATAATACCTCAATTTTCTACCATTCCTTGTGGTAAATGATCAGTCATGGCTTATTGGTATGGATATGATTTTCCTTTGGGTGTTCCTCCACATGCCTCATATATTTTAGCCCTATGAACTATGTTGAATCAATTTCTCATTATTATTCTAGTGATGCTTACTGATGTCATTCAAGTACCCATGCATCTTATTCAAACCCATGCCTAAACTTATAAGCATCCATACAGGAAAACATACAAAACATTAATGAGTTGAGTAGGACTAAAAAATAATTTTAAGAATGAATCAAGGAAAAATATAATCCTATTCTTACTATGCTAATATAAAAAATAATTTATTTATCCCAAGCATTCCCCTTGACACTATTTACAAATATTTATACCTCTCTTGGATTGATTATGAAATGTAAAACATGACTTTTAAGGTCTTGATATTCATGGTGTTTAGCTCCACCTATGCTTAATCAATTAATGTAGACAGTGCATACATACAAATTAATGAACCAATGGATCCCTTATTAATAAATTCATTTTCCTAGATATGCTTCATTTAATTTATCAACTAGGGAATCATAATCTTTAGATGATGTTGAAACTATATGTGCAACTAAGAATTCTAAATCATCCTAATCAATTTTGTATAGAAGAGTAATACAATAAAATATAATTTAAAGAAACTTGATTGAAATAACTCTATCTAAAAACAAATCTAGATGAATATTAATCATTGTAGATAACTATAATAACTACTACAGGTAACTACTCTTGTGAAGATAATAACTTGACTACTCA
The DNA here is from genome assembly GCA_007258455.2 of Sequoia sempervirens. NCBI lineage: Eukaryota > Viridiplantae > Streptophyta > Pinopsida > Cupressales > Cupressaceae > Sequoia > Sequoia sempervirens. The sequence continues at coordinate 404,061,825 of VDFB02000003.1, read as the reverse complement.
ACTATGTTACATCTTTTTGTAATAAAAATTCAATTTAACTATAAACCAAGAAATCCAATTTCGAAATTCATTATACTATAATTAATAATCTAAAATACAAGGATTATTTTAGTATCTCAAGTGGCCCTTGCTTGAGTAATTGTAATCCCACAATATCCTCCTTAAATCTTAACTCAAATATTCATGAAAAATACTATATTTATCTTTGTTGTGATTTGAGCAGATAAATTGAGAATATAGTATCGGATCGACAAGAGTACTTATATTCAAACCTACTTAACATAGAATATCTAGCTCTTTGACCTCTCACTATATCAGACATATATACAAGATCTTGGAGAGTTTAGTTATTCTTGGACTAAACAAATTGTAAGCGACTAGTGCCTCTCCAAAAAATATAGGAAGAGGACTAGGTCTTATTTTAAATAGTAAAAAAAAGCTAGTGGAGATAAGAGTGTTAGAACCATATCAAGACTCTATATCTTTTAAAGAAGATGGCTATAACAAAAGACATGCTTAATATGGAAAATATTATTGCTATCTTATTTGCATCTTGGTAATTTCTTGCAAAAATTGGTCACAAATTTCCAAAACTTCGTTGATTTGATCATAGACACCTTTTACTGTAGGCTTAACTTGGATCATGATCTCCTTTCTAAATTTAAGAGCATGTAATCAATAATGTGGTTCCTTTACATGCTCTTTCTACAAAATACCTTCCCATTCAATTACTTCCATGGGGAGTTTCTTTACTACCTCGACCTTGGGAGATAGCAATTTGTGGTATTTGTGGAAGCCTTCACAATCTTCGATTAGCTTATTGGATTCTTCCTTTAGAATCAAAAATTTGTAATGAACTTGGATAGGTATTCCAATTTCCTTGCTACCAGTATCAGAAATCCTCTTAATTTGAAGTCTTGGTTAGATTAAGCTCCCATGTTTTCACTTGCTCCATCTTATCTACCTCATCCTTTGATAGCAAAAAATGCGGCATTATTTTTCTCGAGGTGCTCTAAATGGGAGTGACTAAATTTTGGATGAATGTTGTCAACTCCACAATCTATTTTTTTAGTTCAGCCTCAATGGATTCATCCTTAATCATTCTTTTTAAAATATTGGAAACAAACCCCTGGATTTCATCGATTTTTTGTGCTCTATTAATTGGGGCATTGTTCGTGGAAGAAACATTAATCTCTTCAAGAAAAATGGTGGCATTGTCCTTATTAATAGGTCTAGTAACCACATGCAAAATTCAAGATCCAAAGGCATCCTTGGTCACATGCGACCTTAATTTTACCTTTTTCCTCTCCTTGGGGCTCTCAATTTAGCTCAAAATAGCTTCTAGAGTCACTTGAGGAGTCTTCGTTATCGGTCTCTTATTCTTTAGTTGCAAATACAACCAAGTTGGAGGAAGAGTCTTCTTTGTTTTCTGGGGAGCGGATGGCATTATAATATGAATATTTTCTATTATAATTTCATCCTTATGAACCTCCTATTTCTAATCACTAGGCAGATCTTCTGGCTTATCTTCCCTTTGCTCATAAATTTGTGTAGGTTCAACTTTTACAACCTCATTAGAAGGATTCTCCTAATGTTTGAGGGTAGCTGAAGCTTCCTCCATTTTCAAGAGCCCTACCATGCCTTCTCTTTCTTACCTCTACATCTCCAAAATGTGATCTACACTCTCCATAATAGGAGGCTCCAAAACTATCTGGGAAGAGGAGGGAGGAGTAGTTTGTGCCACTTGATTTATCAAAGCCCTGTTGATCTCAAATAGGTCACTCCTTTAGGTAAGTGGAAGAGGTGATACATGAAATTATTGGGAAGGCTAAGGGAAGTAGGAGAAGTGGAAGGAATGGTAGGAGCTTGGGTGGACATGGTGAATTCTGGAGCAAGAACTAAAGAGGTAGAAGACGAAGAAGTAGAAGATGGAGATGACTCCACAAGGATGGAAGTAGTGAAAAGAGTGAGAATAGATGTCATGAGATCCATTGAAATATCACCTAGAGAAGGTGAAGTGATAATGGGAGGAGAAATAGTGAAAATAGGAATGGTGGATGCAATGGATGATTAGGAAAGCAGAATTGAAGTAGGTGGAGTAGATGGAGAAGTGGAAGCCATGGGTAGTGATGGAGATGACAACTTCCTTTCTTCTTGGATAGGCTCCACAATCATAGTCCTGACCCTTCTTGTCTTCTTTGGTTGAGGTGCGCTTCCTTCACCAGCCTTTCTTTTATATACCCTAGGCTTGGAAACAGGATGCCTCTCATTAGAACTCTTTCTTCCTTTTCCTTTGGATTTGGCCTTACACCATGTGGTCACGCCCACAAAAGGATATAAAAGTCATGGAAAATCCTAACCTAGGAATTGGACATTCCAGCAAGTGAATAACATCTTCTTATGGTCGTTCATTTACTTTTTCAAACCAGGGAATGTATACTTGAAATGGATCGGCACTGTATGTGCACTAAGAACCAGTTTTAGTCACGATTTACCAGAAATAAATGCGTGAAAGGAATTCTACTTACACTACAGGAATGTAATGTAAAGCTTTCTTAACTTAAGCATAACTTAATCAAAGCAGACATCACGAAAATTGTTACTTAAGAAACAAACTATGAACTGGCCTTATGCTGCAGGAACAAACACAAGGATGGATTCTCGATGCTGCAGAAACAATATAAGACTAAGTTTGCACTGAAACTTTCCAGAATGAAATCTAACTTATGATCAATAGAAGATAAACAACTAATTGACTATAGATACTTACTAAGTGGGCCCCCTTAGAAAGTATCAACCAACTATGCAAGAATTGAACTCAGAACTTCATCAGCTTTAATTCATAAACTCAGAATGATATACATTGTTCTACTCATATGAAAACTAACACAAAACTCTATCTCTTATCATGGTACCAACTCTTACATATTCTGCTTCTCATTATCATACTAACTTTTACATGCTATGCTTGCTCACTCGCGCAAGAGGAACACTTATTTAAACCAGAAAAGCAACTAACTAACTAACAGAGAAAGACATGGACATAAAATGTATCCTGAAACTGAGGAACAGACTTTTCATAAATGAAAGCATATCCGTTCAACATGATCCAGAGAGAATTTAGCATTCCACTCTTCCTAGATTAATGATCAAATTTTCTTCCCAACGACCCGGTCAGAGAGTCTTCGCTGGAACAACTTCCTCGACGTCATGCAGGAAATGGACTTTACTGCAGGGCGAGATCCACTGCGCTTGACTCGTTCATGCTCCCTTCAACAACCTGCAATGCACAAGGCGACAGAGGCGAAAGAAAGCATGCGTGGTAAATAACACGATACATTCATTAATCACATATTAAATCTATTTCATTATTCAAAAACCATATGCATTATACCAGTCATTCGGAGGGTCAAATAGGGTAATTAATAAGACACATTGAGATGTTAAGCTATAGGAATATAGGAATGTATTGCTACAGGATACTACCCAATTTTAGATGAAAAGTATTTAATCACATAGTTAAAACACCCATTAGCAATAAAAGTAGAGATATTAAAAATACATCATGATACTCAAATTATGAGCATATCCTGAGCTCATCATTTGCCCCCTACTTAACTTAATGATGGTCCACTAGCATTAATTTTCCTGGTTGTTTCCCTGAAATCCGTAGGAGCAGTATGGCTTTTTGGCATAGTCCTAAATTTATAATAGAAACCTCTAAAAAATTTCCATCTTTCATATATGAGGGTTTTTGTATCTTTATTAACATTTGTAGCTTGATAAGGATAAAGTGGCCACATTAAAACCGGAGGTCAAAATGTTATTGGCAACCATAACTCAAACCTATTCTGAAGACCAAGTTGTATGTACTTTTTTGTCCTTCCAAGGGTTGCTTCAAAATTCAGGGGACTATGTGGCTCATATTTCCTTAGCCCAACAGTCAATTTCTCCCATCTCTTTTCAATTCTGGAAGAGGCAAGCTTCCAAAATAGATACGGTTGGCTTTTGAATTCCTCATACACTTGCTTTCTGACATCAAATATTTTTACTCTTTCTACTTGATTGTTGAACCCATATGCAACAATGAGCCAAGTTTTCATCATTGTGTAGGGATTTGTGCTTTCTGATCGTAGTGGTATAGGCTCATCGCTTTCAGCTTCTTCATAGGCTTCCAATTGTCTGCCATAATTGGTTTCATTAGCTTCCCATGACATAAGTGACCTCAAATGAATATCACCAATAGAAAGAAGTGGATTCTACTCTATTTCAAACAGAATTATCAATCCAAGCAAATAAAATTCACATAAAGAATTCTTTAGCCAATTAAGAGCCACTTGGTATGCATCATAAAATTCTTTGGCTGTATGAATAATAGGATCTAAATTCCTTGAAATTCTCATTAATTGAAATCAAAGAAATTGTTCCTTTAAGCACATAGCATAAACCCTAGGTGGTGGTCTACATTCCACAATTTTACCAGTGATTTTCATCATTTCATCCATTTTCTTTTTCATTTCTTAGATTTCATGTTTCTACCTTTCAATTTCTCTTTTCAATTTCTTCTTCTCCTCCTCCAAAAGACTTTGTTGAATTTCAATCTTGGCTAAGTGGCAGAAACTCAAGGTTTGAAATGTGATCGGCCTCCATGTGGTCCTAACGTATTCCAAAAATTCATTCAAAAATGTCTTTTTATAGACAACCATGGCTTGACAAGTTGTAGGGGGTAACGGTGTGTCATTGGACACTTCTAATTGTTCAATATGTTCTTCCTCTTGCTGCAGGAAGAATTCCTATTGCTATACAGGAGGAGATTGTACTTCCTCAGAAATTTGCCTAGCTACCTCAGCCAAGTCATCAAGACTTGGCATTCCCCTTTCATTACTATCATGTTGTGCTTCATCAACGTCCATTGGCTCATTTTGCATGTCCTCAGAAACAATAGGTGGGCTATGTGGAATATTCTCAGATACATTCTGAGAATCATTATGACTGAGTTCTTTAGACTCCTCATAAATTATTATAACTTCAGGTTGAGCAGACGTTGAGGTGACTACGTTGTTTCCTTGCTGAAACTCTTTTTGGCAATGCAGCAATTGCAGGAGGCATTCCTGTGGCTTTCCTCTTTCTGACTTGCCTAGAGGGTTTAGACTCAACAAAAGAAGATGAAGGGGAAACTGCTATGGCAACAAGTGTTGTTGTAGGAAGAACTGCTACAGGAGAAGGTGTTGCAGGAGAGGGACACTATTGTCTTTGAACATGAGGGTCAGACTGAGGGGTTTGCTCTGCCCTAGATGACTCTCCTACCTTTGTTTTTTCTCTCTCTTCTACTAGTGGACCTGGTTTATATTCTGGTAGAGGGCTTTGTTGTGGAGGCCACAGGAATAGATTTTGTAGGGACAGGTGTTGCAGGGAGTGCTCTGGGAGGTTCTAGAAGTTGTAGACCCTTTTGGGAAACAAATTCTTGCCAAGAAAAGGGTGATACATCCCTCAGGGAACGCTCAATCAATAGTTTAATGAGGGCATGATGGGAAATTGAATTGTCCCTTCCCCTCTGGGTTTGATGGGCACTTTGTTTTAAAAGATTTAACAAGAAATTTGGGACATTAACAGCTAACCCATGCCTCATATGGCTCAATAACTTAAAATGGTAAGAATGTAAATAGGAGAAGCATCCCTCACAGGTTAAATACCTGATTATAAATGCAGCATATTTTGAATATGGGAAGGGCAGCGACACTCGTTTGCATCCTTGTTTAGAGACCTCCAAGGGTCCATCAATTGGTACTGTAAATTCTACCCTAGCAGAAACAGCATCTAAAGAGAAATTTTCTCCTGCTGCAGGAAGCTCGGTTACCTCAGCAATTCATTCTTCAGTTACAGCCACTGTCAGACCCCATACTGAAGCTTCCCCTTTTGAAAGAGTTCTTAAAAATTCACAAGTAGCTTCCTCATTAAAAGAATCTAACCTGAAAAAATAGTTTAGCCAACCACAATTATTGAATGCCTGCATTGTTTGAGGATTTTCTGTTAAGAGCTCATGAGCTACAGGCTCATGTCTTACTAGTTGACCACCCATATTCGCAAATTACCTCTGCTGAGATTCCAAAAACTCAAACCTTTCCTGAAAATTCAAAAGAAAATTCTTCTGCTCTACTTCTTTTTGCTTCTTTCTGTCCTACCCTCACTTTCACTTCTTTTCCAAGAATGACTCGAAATATAATTGCATGTAATGATTATTAGGAACTAGTCATATCAAGCAATTAATATTGTTTAGATAAAACACGCAACCATATTTGGAAAGTACAAGAAGAATAAAAAAATATCTTATTAGTTGTGACAGCGACATAAGAAAAGGTTTGAAATGGATTATCCCACCCCCTATTAAATTTTGACATGTGTCCACACATGTGTGAAAGAATAGGTGAAGAATGGGAGATAATGACTAATATGTACATAGTAGTTAATGAATTAATGAAATAAATAAACAATGTGATAACAAAAGATATCGTGTACCTTTTAATTAATGCTCGTACGTGCTAGGAAAGATCACAATGCACCATGAAATGACGGCTGGAATAGAAACCATGAATGAGGGTGGTACGGTAGGATGGATGACGTGGAAGAAAAGGGAATGAATGGTGGTGATGGATGAAAAGCAGAGAAAGTGGCTCCCTTAAAAAGGAAACCTTTATTATGGGCATGCAACGTGGAATTTAAAGAGATGTTGCAGGAGAAAGACTGAATCCTTTCGATGTAGGAAGATTAGTGGCCCCATTCGAAACAAACTGCTGCATAAATTCATCTTTGGTCGATGGTCTATGATACAACCGAAGACGGTGTCCATTAACCAGTAGCTTGAATCGAACTGTATCTATTGTAGCCAACTGCACTGAGCCATTATCAAACACATTTTCTATTTCATAAGGACCAAGCCAACGTGTGGTTAGCTTAACTTGATTTTCCTTGTACCTGGATCATAGTGCAACTCCCAATCACCGGCAAAGAATTGCTTAGTTCGAATGTGATTGTCATGCTATTTTTTTCTTTGTTTTTGGATAGTTTTAGTATGTTGCAGGGCAGCTTTCTTCATCTCATCCAATGCATTCAGCTACAAGAGGCGTTCCTTTTGAGCCTCAGAGATATCAATGTTAAGCTAGAGAGCAATCCTCAAGGTTTTATGTTCAAACTCTATTGGTAACATGGCATTCTTACCATAGAGTAACTCAAAAGGGGTAAACCCTGTAGTTGTTTTCCATGTTGTCCTATAGGCCTAGACTGCTTCAGGAAGGTGACTACTCCAATCCTTCTTGTGTAATTGGACTGTCTTTGTAAGGATTGCCTTAATTTCTATGTTGGTAACCTCTACCTGACCATTGGCTTGAGGGTGATAGGGGCTAGACTTTTTGTGTCTGATCTTGTAATTATTCATCAATACAGTGATTAAGTTGGATGTAAACTGAGCTCCTTGATTAGTAACAAGTTCCCTTGGGACTCCAAACCGAGTAAAAATCTATTCATACAGGAACTCAGCAACTTTATTGTCATGGGCATGTGTCATTGCTTTTATTTCTACCCACTTGGTTACATAATCAGTACACACCAAAATGTATGATTTCCCATTGGATGGAGGATCAATAGGCCCAACAAAATCCATGCCCCATTTGTCAAAGGGACTGACTACCACTTGAGGATTCAAGGGCATTTCATCAGACCTTGTTGGTCTCCCCATGCGTTGACATTTGTCACATTTTCTGGTGTAGGTTGCAGCATCTTTGTGTAGTGTGGGCCAATAGTATCTTGTATTAAGCACTTTCATAGTCATTCTCTTCGCTGCAAAGTTCCCACCACATGGCTCATCATGACAGGCATATAAAATGTCATAGGTCTCATCTTCCCTAACACACTTTCTCATGACTTGGTCAGGGCCTGTGTAAAATAAACAGTCTACAATCCATGAAAAGTTAAAACTTTTCTCAACCAACAATTTCCTTTCCTTTGGTGAGAAGTGAGTTGGGATCTTGTTTGTTGCTAAATAATTTGCAATATCTTCATACCATGGAGTTTGAGCAGCAATAGAAAATAGATGTTCATCAAGAAAGCTATCATCAATTACCTCAGGAGGTGTAGTTTTTTTAAGTCTTGATAAGAAATCAGCCACCACATTAGTCCGGCCTGGCTTATCAATAACTATGATATCAAATTCCTACAACAATAGGAGCCATCTTGCTAACCTTCCAGATATGGCAGGCTTATTCATGAGGTACCTTATTGTTGCATGATCTGTATGAACAAATATTTGGTAACCAGTGACATAATATCAAAACTTGTTCAGGGCATACACAACTGCTAGCATTTTTTTCTCTGTGATAATATAGTTTAATTCAGGGCCTTAAAGATTTTTGCTAATAAAATATATGGCATGCTTAATGGATTCTCTTTATGTCCTAAAACTGCCCCTATGGCATAATCAGAAGCATCAGTGTGTATATGAAAAGGTAGAATCTACTTCGATCCTTGAAGAACAAGTGCCTGAGTAAGTAAATTCTTAAGCTGCAGGAAAGATTTGTCACAGACCTCAACCCAAGTAAATTCATAATCCTTTGTCAATAAGGCATATAATGGACTAGCTATTTTGCTGAAATCTTTGATGAATCTTCTATAATATCCAACATATCCTAGGAAGCTTCTAACATCCTTTTGTTTCATAGGTGTTTGCAAAGTTAAAAAAACTTCAATTTTTGCAAGATCAACTTGAATGCCTACTTGATAGATATGATGGCCTAAAACAATTCCCTCAAGATGCATCATCATAAAGCATTTCTCACTATTCAAAGACAAATTTTTCTCCTTATATCTTTTCAACACTTTTTCCAGATTGGCTAATACTTCTTCATAAGTAACTCCATAAGTAGTGAAGTCATCCATGTAGATTTCCATAAAATCATGAGAAATGTCAGCAAAAATACTGATGACTGCCCTTTGAAATGTTGCAGGTGCATTACATAGTCCAAAAGGTAAGACAGAGTAGGAAAAAGTGCCCCATGGACTGGTAAAAGTTGTTTTGTCTTGATCCTCAGGGGTAATTCTATTTTGATTATACCCACTATATCCATCCAAAAAGGAGAAATACTTTTTACCAGATAATGAGTCCATCACTTGGTTAACAAATGGCAGTGGAAAGTGATCCTTTTTAGTTGTTGTGTTCAGCTCCCTGTAGTCTACACAAACTCTCCATTTTCCACCTTTTTTAGGAACAATCACCAATGGAGACACCCATTGACTATCTGAAATGGGGTAGATAAAATCAGCATCAAGCAATTTCTAAAGCTCTGTTTTAACTATTTCCCTGAGTGTTGCATTTATCCTTCTTTGAGGCTGCCTAACAGGTGAACAATCTTTCTTAATGTAGATCCTATGAGTACAAATTTGAGGATCTATTCCCTTCATATCTCCATATTCCCATGCAAAAGCTCTGTTTTGTTCTTGCAATATTGTGACTAGGGCAGCTTGTTGAGATTGAGGTAGCTTATTATTGATATTTAGACAGTGGCCTGGAGACACTTCTACTTGCTTGACAAGATCATTCATGGAGGCTTCTAATAAAGGTGGTGTTTGTATTTCATATGGAAGCAAATTATGATAAACTGCAGGAAATTCATGTGGCAAGCTCTCAGAATTCAGTTGCTACAGGAAACACTGTTGAAGACAATTATCTGGAATAGATGGGCTATTCAGATCAGAGTTGAACTGCAAAATGTGTAAAAGCAGGTCATCCTCACTCTGAAGTTGGGAAAACGGATTAGTTTGCAGCACCATTAGTTGAGCCAATGAATTGACTTCTTCAGTTTCCTCTCCTAAATCTGACCAAATTGGTTGAGACAAGTCTGGCTGAGGCTGAGCAGGTGGGTATAAAGCCAATTTCTTTCTTGACTGACCATCAAAAATTATCATGTCTCCTGAACGGAATCCTATAAAAGCATCAACTGTGGCTAACCATGGTCTACCTATGGTGATAGGATATCCTCCCAGAGTTGCCTTAGTGGACAATATATGGTAAAATCTGCTAGGTATTCCCAAGACTCAAGGATGACAATAACATCTTCTACCATTCCATCAGGTTTTACAGTGGAACTATCGGCAAGTTGCAGGACGGTAGGTGTAGACCGAATGTTTAAAATATTCAAATACTCCATTGTAATTTTGGTCATTACATTGATAGTTGCACCAAGGTCAATCAAAACATTCTTTACTATTTGGCCATTAATATTTATTTGTACCACAGGACTCCCAGAATCAGTATATTTTGGAATGACTACCTTCCCTAACATAATATATGTCAACTGTCCTAGAACATGGATAGTTTGAGGATCCTTTTTCTTTCTTCTTGGTTTCTTTAAATAGGCCTCATTAATGGATTTTCCATAAATTGGGATATCTTTAAGGGCTTGAAAAAGGGGGATTTGAATGTGTACATTCTTTAACTGATCCAAAATATCAAAGGCAGGCTCTTCCACAGACTTAGATGTAGTAATTTTCAATCTCTGAGGAAAAGGTGGTTTGGCCTGATGCTGCAAGACAAGCTCCTTAGAGATAGTATCAGATACAGGTATATGTTCTATAGGATCAGTAGGTTGCTCAGAGGCAGAGTTTGGAATCTTTGTTATTATGGGCGGTTGTGGAGCAAGGAGAGTGGTTCCTGACCTGAGATGGCTATCATGAATATCCAGGACATAAGCTGGATACTGATTGGCTTCTACAAAATACATAGGCTGTTGTTGTTGATGCTGCTTATTATTAGGATTTGGCAATGGTTGAGCAGGCATAGGTGTTTGTTTTGGAGGGCCAGTATTTGTTACAGGTGTTGCAGGAGGTGGCATGAGGGCCTGAGGTTGTGGCTGCTAAAACTGCAGAGATCCAGGGGATTGGTTCTACCATTGCTGAAAACCTCTCCATTGAGGATTATGCTGCTAGTTACCTTGGGGTGGAGTCCATTGTCCTTATGGCTACTAACAACCTCCTTGAGAAGATTGCCATTGAGGACTCTGATAGTTAGGCCAGTGTGATTGAGAATTATTCCAAGGTGGTGATGGGCCATATGTAGGTTGCCATTGGTTATTGTAATTAGAATAAGGATTACCAAAATTCAAAGGGTCTTGAGGTATACATTTTCTTTGAGCCTATGGTCGCCTTTTTGCAACGAAGAATACTTGGTCATCATCACTCTCTACCATCTTAAAGTCAGTAGGTAACTACTTAGCCTCTAGGTTAGCCACCATCTTACATCTGTATTCTCGTTTCTTCTGTCTACAATGTGGACAGAACTCAGCCAAGATTTCCTCAGCTTCCTCATGTTTCTTCCGAGCTTGCATAGTATCCAACTATGTAGCCATGTTGTTTATGACATCCTGCTTGAAATCAGACAGCAAATTTGTGATCTCCATCCGTGAAACTCCATTAATAGAAGACTTTCCCATTGTGGCTTGATGACCTCTACCCTTCTTAACAGTTGCTCAAGAGTAGTTGAGACATATTTTCTTTATATCATCCCAAGGCAATTGGGTTATATCTCCTCCTCCCATTAGGTTCAGGGCATCTATACAGGTATCACTAATTCCTCTTAGAAAAAGTAGTTTCTGAGATTCTTCATTGAGAGTATGGTTTGAATTCTTTTTCAGGGAAAACAAGAATCTTGAGATATAGTCTTCCAGGCTTTCATCCTCCTTTTGTTGAATTCTGAATATATCATCTCCCTTACTACCACTCTTACAATATTCCTTGTATTTCTCAAGAAATTTTGTTTGCATGACTACCCAACTATCAACAACACCTCTTCCCAAACTCATGAACCACCTAAGGGCTCCTTCCTTCAAAGTAGAAGGAAACAAATTCAGTCTGTGAGCATCTGAAGTGTAATCATAGCTGCGACAGAGGATATCAAACTCAAACAAGAAAATGTATGGGTCCTCTGTAACTAGTCCATAGAACTTGGGGAGTAAGAACTTGGGGAGTAATGAAGAAGGAATATTTTTAAGGTTATCATTATCTTGTTGAGCAATGATGGGGAATTCAAAGGCAGGAGGTCGATTAGGTGGATTTCGTGCCATATTTGCTTGATGGAGTATCAAAGCAAATGGATTTTCTTCAGGTTCTTCATCAGCTGGGTCAAATGGCAATTCAACAAACAAGTTTTTAGCAAATGGATTGATATCTTGGTCTCCTTCTTCCTCAAATAGATTATAAGGTGGTTCAGGATTGTGATCAATGAATGGAAAGTTAGGGACGAATCTTCCCAGAGCATCTCTTCTTCTATGCATGCAATAGAATGAACCGTAACTTGAAGAAATTTTTGAATAATAGACTAAACACTACTAACAATGACTTATGACAGATTCTTACCTTGACACCATCCCTGGGAACGGCGCCAAAAATGGTCGCGCCCACAAAAGGATATAAAAGTCACGAAAAATCCTAACCTGGGAATTAGACATTCCAGTAGGTGAGTAACATCTTCTTATGGTCATTCATTTACTTTGTCAAACCAGGGAACATATACTTGAAATGGAGCGGCACTGTATGTGCACTAAGAACCAGTTTCAGTCACGATTTACCAGAAATAAATGCGTGAAAGGAATTCTACTTACGTTATAGGAATGTAATGTAAAGCTTTCTTAACTTAAGCATAACTTAATCAAAGCAGACATCACAACAACTGTTACTTAAGAAACAAACTATGAACCGGCCTTATGCTGCAGGAACAAACACAGGGATGTATTCCTGATGCTACAAGAACAATATAAGACTGAGTTCACACTAAAACTTTCCAGAATGAAATCCAACTTATGATCAACAGAAGATAAACAACTAACTAACTATAGATACTTACTAAGTGGGCCCCCTTGGAAAGCATCAACCAGCTGTGCAAGAATTGAACTCAGAACTTCATCAGCTTTTATTCATAAACTCAGAATGATATACATTGTTCTGCTCATATGAAAACTAACACAAAACTCTATCTCTTATCATAGTACTAACTCTTACATATTTTGCTTCTCATTATCATACTAACTTTTACATGCTATGCTTGCTCACTCGCGCAGGAGGAACACTTATTTAAACCAGAAAAGTAACTAACTAACTAACAGAGAAAGACATGGACATAAAATGTATCTTGAAACCGAGGAACAGACTTCTCATAAATGAAAGCATATCCGTTCAACATGATCCAGAGAGAATTTAGCATTCCACTCTTCCTAGATTAATGATCAAATTTTCTTCCCAACGACCCGATTAGAGAGTCTTCGCTGGAACAACTTCCTCGACGTTGTGCAGGAAATGGACTTTACTATAGGGCGAGATCCACTGCGCTTGACTCGTTCATGCTCCCTTCAACAACCTGCAATGCACAAGGCGACAGAGGCGAAAGAAAGCATGCGTGGAAAACAACACGATACATTCATTAATCACATATTAAATCTATTTCATTATTCAAAAACCATATGCATTATACCAGTCATTTGAAGGGTCAAACAGGGTAATTAATAAGACACATCGAGATGTTAAGCTGTAGCAATATAGGAATGTATTGCTACAGGATTTTACCCAATTTCAGATGAAAAGTCTTTAATCACATAGTTAAAACATCCATTAGCAATAAAATTAGATATATTAAAAATACATCATGATACTCAAATTATGAGAATATCATGAGCTCATCACCATGTAGACATATACTAGGGCCAAATTCTTCCTATGTTTGTTCCTCTTCACTAGAGATGGCCTCATCCTGTATCTTGTTGAAAGTGAGCTTGATTCCTTGAGACAAAAGATCTGACACTTGGGCCTCCATGCATCTCTTTGTTCTCCTTAGAGCAAGTTGGGTTAGGACATCCATGTTAATCTCTTCCTCTTCTTTCTATTTTTTAAGGGGAATGGGCTACTCAACTACTTTATTTAGTGCTTCTTCATCCAAGACCTGGCCATCCTCTTATAGTTGATCAAGAGCTAAAAAGAGGTGTAATGTTTGAATGTAGTCTACTATTAGCCTCATATATGACCTTTTCTTGGTCTCAATATCATTCATACAATTGGCCTAAAATTCTTCAATGTGTAACTGGTGACCATATTACTTTCCAACTTGCTTCTTAATCTTGTCAAAAGGATCAAAATTTTCCCTCTTGCTATGAAAGTGAAATCTAAAGGTTTGTATCTCCACATCAAAATTTTCCATAGATGGAGTCGAAGGACATGAAAACATACCCCTCTCAAAGGTTAGAAGGTATGGAACCCAAACCCTGTGTTTGGCGTGTAGAAAATAGTGAGAAGTGCATAGCTACCTTGTCAATTCTAGTATGACTATAATGTCATTTGGATACTTGGGAAACCTGTATGGACCCCCTGAAAAATATTTCTATTCTAAAATATGTTGACTTTAGGAATTGAATAAACAAATACCCAAACCTTTTGAGCATCTCCATGGCTAACAAAGAGACCATTCTGTTCAAATCACTCTCTATAGTTCTAAAAATGAACAATGTAAAGCATCATTCACCCTTTTATAATGATGTTTTACTTTTTGTGCTTGTAGTTGTGGGTAACAATCATATACCTTATACTCATTGGGACTCATATCTACAATGCCTTTACATGTCAAGCCCCTATATCTAAAGTTAGCTACAAAAAGATATACAATGTAAGAAGTCATAAAGAACATCAAGGACTTATTCACAAGGTAAAAATGATTGTGCAAATTGTCACTTATTATCTTTGTGAAATAAAACCTTGTCTACCTTCTTAATATTTCCTCAACAAAATAGAACATCCAACTTTCAAAGGTGGATGTCAATGAAATCCCCATTGCCTTGTTGAGAATGGTTATCAAATCATTGGCTTCATATTGCAAGTCACTCTTGTAGAGTGTCTTGGAAAACTTATTTGGATGTCCCCTCGGGTGTTTCATCCAATAATCATTGACAATCCACATGATGGAATTAGGATCGTTGTCAAATACCCCAACTTCATACTCCTTACTAGTGATGGTCATGTGAGAAAAAAAAGGAATCCAAAAGGTATGGGAGATAGAGTCAACAGATAAGTTTACTAAAACTCTCCCATCTGTAGTGGTGATCTTTCAAGAATCCCTATGGTAGTACTCTTGATCTCCCATGATTAATTTTGTTCACACCATGGAGGATGGAAACTCGACCACTTATGTTATTCTGCTTTGTTTGATTTTGGTGGCAAGATCCATCCTCTTGTCTGCAAAGATTCTTTCCTTAAACTCTTCAATATCTATGTGACCAATGTTTGTGTCACTAACTAAAATCCAAGTAGATGATATTTTTGGAGGATCAACCCCCTTGAATTTGTACTTCATTTGCACCATTCTAACTGTCTTTTCTATAAAATTTGCAGGATGAATCATGTAAGAAACTCTAGAAAATTTGATCTCATAAACACATGCTACTTTAATTCCCAAAAGAAAACCTACTTACATTTCTCTAAAATGCATATTCAATATGATCAAAATCACCCTATAATTATACATAATCCTTCATGCCAAAAGAATTTTAATAAAATAAATAATCTCAAATTTGTGGGTTTTGAAGGACCATTAAACCTTGCAAGAAATCAGACCCTACCCTTCATGAGATATTTTACCTTTGTAAATCTTATGAGAATATGCTCCTACGGAAACCCACACTAAAATCTTCGTAAATGGGAATTTGCGGGAATTTACAGGTATTTGGGTAATGCTAATCCATGCGAGAATAAGTTTTGTAGATCCCAAGAGTTTACGGGACTTAGACTTAAGAAAAAAAAAATCTTTGTGGAATTTGGGATGGATGAGTTTTGTGGAAATTAACAACTTGCAGAACCTTAGGATATGCGGGTTTTGGAACTTGCAAAATTTTTAGATCACCATAACCTTTGTGGGAAATTAAGGTTTGGAAACTCACAAAGAAATTCCCCGCAAGCTTAAAGCTTTACAAAAAAACATTCATTATGGACTTTTGGAGGTAACACCTTTTCTTTAAAGTTTGAAAGGCTATGAAATTCCCACACTACCAAACTCTTGCAAGATAATTTTTTGTGCATATGCTACTATGTGCTTAGAAATATTAACTTCAAGAAATGGTTTAAATGATTGATACTTCTAGGCCAAACAATATATGACCTACTCAAGTGGGTGATAAGGAATGGGTGGATCTCTACAAACTCCATAGACGCACTACGACAAATAATGTATTAACCTCAAAATCTAAAAACCCTAGGCCTAAACTCAAACCCTAAGTGATGGAACATGAATAAATATCATGATTTAACAAGCAAATAATTCTCAATAACTTTGAATGACTGTAATTAAATACCCAAGGATGGTTGAACAATTTTAGGGTTGACTCATTAAATAAAATGTTTAAATGCAAACCCTAACTAGTATTAAAGATACAATGTAGTTTATTAAATGTTGAACCTAAAAACAAATGTGCACTAAGAAAACGCCTAGTACTAACCTATAATCCACACAAAAATGAAGATGAACCCAATTGTTGTAACAGATGAGGTAGACTCGATGATTCAAATATTCTCCTCTTCGCTAGCAATTTGTTCTCTGTAGTTGAAAAATGGTGAAAGTGACACCCAAACTTTCTTATATACCCCCTTCTCATCTTCCACCATTATTGTCCCTCCTTGACAAAGTGTCAAGAACTCACACAGGACTATGGTTTTGGAATATGCTACGAAAACTTGACATTGGAAGGATTTCAATGTACTCAACCTTGTGAGAAATCTAAGTTCACAAACTCATGAAAAAATCTAGGTGAGCAATTTTACTTGCAAAAAATCATTGGCAACAATACTGTGGGAATTTACATATTGTGAGATTTAAGCATGTGGTCTCCTTTGCAAGTTTTTCAACTTTACAATATTTCAACAAGGCCAAATCCTATGGGATTTTAAAATAATATTTTCTTAGGTAAATCCCTACATATGGTTTTTTCTATAAATCCTTCCCAACCTTTAAAATGAAACCAAGACTCCCAAATCGAACAAGGAACCAAAAGAAGACCAACTGAACCTGACCTAGAACAAAAACTAGACCTAAAGAAAAAGAAAGAAAAAGGAAAAGGGGTCCTCATTTTCAACAAGGTGTATGTGCAAAAATCACAAGTTTATTCAATCTATCCTAGGATAATGAGTTTCTCTCTTCCTATTCCAGTTACTAACTCTTGAAATATTTTGTAGTCTTTCTCTTCACTCAAAGATTTTATTTTCCACCCTGGTTTTGTCCACTAGTTCAATCCATTCTTCAACCATCTCATTGGGATCCTCTGCTTCTACTCTAATAGAAAGAGAAAGTGACTTCTCCCTATCATGATATTTTTTTTACAATAGGGCTCACTAATTTTCATTCATAATGAATGAGGCTAGTGCCTTTATCTAAACATCTCTCAAAAAAAATAGTGGGTTCCAAGTAGTATCATATGGAATGGCCAAATTAAGCAAATAAAATTCACATAGTTGATCCTAAATGTGTGGTATGTCCTCTTGATAAGATGTTAAGGCTAATGTTGGTGATGATAATGAAACAGGAAGATCACTAATGCATTCCATGAATTGGAAACTAAAAAAAAATCTTGCAAGAATATGGTATGAACCCTAATAGGTGGTTTGCATTTCATGAGTTGAACAGTTGTATCAACCAATTCTTCAATTTTTACCATTAATATTTTAATTTTTGAGTTATTTTCAATTTATATATTATGCATCACTATCAATTTTGATCTTTCCTTATTTCATTCTCTTTTTAATGAAGAAATCTCTTTCATTTTGCTCCACAATTTTATCCCAAGGGTAACCATATTACGGCTTTTTGGTGTTGTTGGGGCATCATTATGCTCATCAAGTTTTGGAGTTTTCTTATTTATTTATATGATGTCCAAGTAGGCCAACTTTTCCAAACCTACTCCTTTTTTTGATAAACAATTAGCTAATTTTCTAATTCTTTAAGCTTGTCCAACCCAATCTATTTTTGTTGGTAATCCTTTATCTATTCTTCTAGTTCCTTATTTTTTGTAGAGCTACCTATAGATCATTTACTTCATCTCTACCCATCAAAATTAATCCCTTCTCATCCTCTAAAACAAATTCTTCATCAATCTCAATTGGGGAAGAAAATTCCTCTTGGGTTATTGGATTTTTACGATGTCAAGTTTCTTCTTTGTTGTAAATAAATCTTCTTCAAATTTAGAATTTGAACTAGTGCTTAGATACATAAATTATAGTCTTTTGTATTATCCTTGATCATCAATGTAAATTTTCTTTTTTTGGGTCTATTTCAGACATTATCATCATGAAATTTTCTTTTTGAGAATGGGCCTTCCCTCCTACAATGCCCTTTTCCTTAAGGCAGTGTGACTGCCTTTTTTCTGGTGTGAATAAATGTTTTGTACTTAGTTAATTCACTTACTAGGGACTTAGGGGACATATTTGTTGAAAGGCGTAGGACAACGGAGACGGGGGGTGAATCAATTGTCACCAAACACAATCACAAGTCTCAAACACTTATCAACTTCACATCCACTTTATTATGTTATTAAGTATGAATGTGAAATGTAGATAATAGAAAGCAATATCAACATAAGAGACACTAGATTTTATGTGGAAAATCCAATAAGGGAAAAAACATGGTGAGAATTAACTCGTGCAATATAAAGTAATTCCAAAACCGAATACAAAGAGGCTCACTACCAAGGGCTCATTGCCCAAAACACAAGGCTCACTACTTATAGAAAGGACTCATTGTCCAACAAGGAGGCTCACTACCTACAAATACAAAAGATAACATAAAAGATCCACCACAACAAGTTACACACATTCGTAGCATTGATCAGAAGATTGTAGACATCATCAGCTCACTACTTTTAGGAGTCTAACACATTAAAGTATTGTTGCCTCAATTCACTTTCACACAATCTTCGCTTCTCAAACTTGTGGCATACTTGATACATCAATCCATAACATCTCAAATTTTATTTATACCATCTTCAACCTTAGAAACTTTCTCCAAGGTCGGCTACACACACTTCAATTTACAAATTCAAATTAGGTCAACAACTCAACATTCCTACAGTGGAAGAGAATGAGAGCGGACCAAACCAACACTTAACCAAGACCCAAAACAATGTCTCAAATCAATCACACACTTACTTAATTGATACTTATCCTTCGCATGAAGTGCAGACACCAATTCGGCCAAACCTAATGAAAACACAAGTGAACTTTGAAGTACACACTTCCACAACAAGAAGATAACATGCAAACCACATAACACGCTTCACCATGCATGAGAACACATCTTAGATACCTTCAAGTTCATCTACAACAAGTGCAACAACCTTCATACATAGAACACCTTCCATCAATCCATCTAGACTATACAGACACACACAGCAACTCTGAAACTCATCTTCTAGAGCACCAAACCACGAACACCTTTTCCAAAACACAGATAACATTGTTACAAGATATCTTCCAAATCCACAAGACCTTAAACAAACCAGTGGAGGACTCTGAAGCAGAAACATTTCTCCCAGTCCCCAAAAAAATAGCTCTTCCAAACCAATTCACACACTGGTGAACACAACTTTCACTCTCCATCAAACCAGAAGCTACAATCTAGGAAATATAATCCAATGATGCCCATAAACAACACTTCATATCTACGCAAGCATAGGATCAACAAAGAGAAAATGTTGAGCACATATCGGAGCACATTCTAAACACATACTCAACTTTTTCTTCACTATTTCTCAAAAACACTTGGCAATTAATCATGTCAGCTCATCTACAACACCATAAAGATATCTCCATGTACTCACAACATCTCTATAGTATCTCAACTATACATGCATAACTTGCAATCACTTGATTCCTTTCTCTGCAACCACCTACACTGTATTGACATCAATGACAACATTAAGGACAACACCACCATACTCATTCATACTTGCAACAATATTCACATGTTAAGTTTACTTAGGTCTTAAGATTATTTCTAGAAGACTTAGTTGTCATGTCTAGATTTTATCATTTCCTAGGTAGTTATGTAAAGTTGTCTCATATCATAATATTAAGACACTTGTCATAATCTTATGAAATCTTATGTCTCAGCTTGGCTATATAACTAGGTGGTCTCAATGTAAATTATATTGAGTTGTTGGATAATCAATTCTATTACAATCTTGAGCATTGCATATTGATATATTTTGTGCTTTCCATTAAGCCTCTAGATATTGGGTATCTACATAGCCAACTCTAACATGGTATGAAAGTGGGTTGGGTTCCATTGGATAGTCTTTTTGGAGAGATCTTGGTAGATCTTGAAAAGTTGAGTATGCTCTCCTCTTGCATCATATGATGACCTAGAAAATTAGAAGAAAAAAAATTGTGGATTTGTATTGCAAGTTCATTTTGAAGCATGTTGGTGCAAATCTAAGCTCACTATAGAGTTTAGAATGTCCAAGAAATTTTGATCTAGCTTTCATTTCACTCAATTTGGCCATTGTATAATGTAGTTGCAAACTAGGGTTTGAAGCTTTGATTTAGTGAATAGTCTTTTATTGGAGCACTTATAGCCAAAATGGATGTTGTCATTGCATTTAAATGGCCCAAAATTCCCTATTTTTATATTGAAAAAATCTATTTTAGATGAATTTTATTTTTGGAAAATCTTTATTGTGCTAGAAGGGTCCTCACTATAGGCTACATTCAACATTTTTTAATAAAATTCATAATTTTTAATCCCAAAGTCAAAATTTTGCAAACAAGATATCATTGGAAAGCTAGTTTTTTATAATTTCTATTGGTGTAGTTTTCATTATCAAATCTAACTACTAGTGAAATGTATCTTTTTTTGAAGTCAGATCTCCCATTTGAACTTCTAAGCTCATAACTTTTTTCCCATTTATCCAATTTTTGTGATTCTTGTGGCATTGCAAAGGTATTGAAGAGCTCTACAATTATATCTAAGAAGTTTTCTAGATTAAGCCCGAAGTACCTTTTATTCACATTTGTGCATATTTGCATTTTGTTGATAACTTGGACATACTGACACTTGGAGAAGTTTTGTCCTTTTGGGAAGGCTTCATTTTTAGCCTAAATCATATTGAGAAAGCGTAATTCAAATCGTATATTTTTTTTATTTAGGATGTAGGATTCAATCGTCTATTCGTCCCCATATAAACTACAGTGTGCCTGGTAAAAAAATGGTGTTGGCACAACACTCCCTCCGGTACCATAGGTTTGGGGGGAGACTAGCCCTCGTGACCTCTTTCCTACAATAGGATGCTTTAGCCAATCGAGCTAGGCCCCCCACCCCTTCAAATCATAGATTCATGTTTAGATATTGTTGTAATTTTCCATCTTTGATTCATGGATCAAGGAGATGGCTTCTAGATTCAGGAGCATATCATCATATGGCATCTTCATAGTCTATATTCTCTTCTTTTCAGCCGTGTACTATGTCTCTTATTTTGATGGGAAATAATACATACATGAGTGTAATTGGGAAGGGATATGTTGATATTAGAGAGGGCACTTTCAATTATATTTTCTGTGTACCTCATTTATCAATGAATCTTCTTTCCATCTATTAGATTACACATGGTGGAGATTGGAGGACTGTGGAATTCACTCCTGATTTAGTTATCATTAGAGACTTAGAGAGTAGAGAGATTATTTCTACTGGGACAGTTTATCATTCATCTTGGTTGTATACCTTTGCATATTTTTCTTTTGATGATGACATTGTTCCTTCAACTGTTGATCACACTTCTAGTGTGGACCATGATTCAGAGGAGAAATTTGGTTTCTTGAACTTGGGAGTTCTCACATCAAATCCCATTATCCCATTCTTGATCCTTTCATTTCATCTCCTCCATATACTATTGCATTTGATTATGCTTGTGTTGCTACATATATGCTTCTTGTGATTCAATGCAGTAGTCCATCTACATTGTCTTCCATCTACATCTAATTTAGATGAGCTTACTTGACAAACATTGGTGGGTTGTTTTTTGAGTCTCACATTTCAGATTTAGGAGACACCATTGATTGAATGCATTAGATTCCCTTTGATCTGGAGATGATCCTTCTTCAATTGTTATATAGGGACACTCTAATCCACTTGTTCATTCTCTACATGATCATTCTCCGTAGTTTGGGATGAGTGTGGATACTTTTGGACATCATTTGGAGGAGACATATTTTTCTTTGGATTGTGTTCTACATTCATCTTGAAGAGAGTCTGGATTGACATCTTCAGTTGTGTGGCCTAGAACACCTATTTGGAGTGTGTCAGTTTTCAACATCAACATGGAGACACTTGAGCCTAGTTCAAAGACATCACATATCGTTCATCTTCCCACATTTTCCTTTTAGGAATGGGAAGACATTCTACATATCATCTTGGTTTTGTTTCTTCCTAAGGGAAGGAATGTTGTTCAACAAGATTGGATCATCTTCATCATTCAATGTCGACCTTCTACCATTGTAGGAGACTCATCATTGGGGGGATTGCATGGTCTCTCTTCTTCTTCTCTCTTATGGGGGGTCTTTTTCCTCATATGGGGTTGTGGCATTCTCATGTATCATTTTTGTTTCCATCTCTCTTTTAGGGAGGAGTTTTGTCCCACTAGTTTTTTCCCTTTTCTCTATTTGTGAGAGATTGTATTTGTATATGTACATGGGTACCTAATATGGCCTTGTAGTCAGGACACATCCTTGCATCTTTGCATCATTTGCATAATAATATTCTCCCTAAGTTGCACTTAAGAGGGGTTGTTGGTGTGAATAAATTTCTTGTACCTAGTTAATTCACTTACTAGGGACTTAGGGAACATATTCACATGAAGACCTCTTCCTTAGCCAATTTATCTCTAAATTTGCTTAGCAACTCTTTCTCTTCCATGTAACTATTATTGCTTGAATACCATGATTGATCACCTTTTCTAAAACATCCTTTAGAGCCTCTTTAGTCTTTCTCTTCTCTTCAAATATGTCCTTGAAGCATTCCTTGTTCCACTATTTCAGGTTCTATTTAACTGCTTTGAGCTTTGCAACTACATTGAACATATTATAACCCCCTTGAGATTGTAATCAGTCCACCATTGTTTTATAATATCAAGAAAATTTGGATCCTTAAACCACATATTTTCAAATTTGAATAGGCACCTAATTGGGCCCCTTTCCCCCATGATCTCCAACTAAACTGAGTAATAATCAGATCCTAATCTGGGTAATGTCTACACTCCAAAGTGTAAGGAAACCATCCCAAATTCCCTCTAGGGAAAAACCTGCCCAGCTTCTCTGCAATGCTACAGTAGTCCTTCCTTCTATTCATCCAAGTATAGTTTCCATTCCCCATTTGAATCTCAATCAACATATTCCTCTCTACAAAATTCTCAAAATCCTTCTAGGATTGTAATATTCTCCCCACACCCGCTTTCTTATCTTCTGCTTTCAATTTTGCAATGAAACCCCCCACCCCCTCCCCAAAATGCAAAATTCATGCTTAGGATTATTGAAAATTACATCTAATTCCTTTCATACTTACCTTTTTGGGACGCATGCATGAGGACCATAAACATTGATGAGAAAAAAACTAAGATTGGATATAAGACTTCTTACCTTGCAAGCAATCCAATGCTTGTTTCCACCAACAACTTTGACCATCACATTTTGAGGTCTCCACATAATCAACAATCTGCCAGAAGGTCCAATTGCATTTACTCCCTGCAATCGCCATAGCTTCATCTTCCTACCAAAATTGATCATTTCATATTCGCCAAGCTTCATTTCTTAAAGTAAACATATGTCAACCTGAGACGACTCCAATTGATGCCTGATTAGGCATCACTTGTTAGGGGCATTCAAGCCCCTAACATTCCAAGTTAGCATTTTCATTGTTGTTTAGGAAGAGCATCACTCTTCCCTACTTTCAACATTTCATTAATCTTCAATTGGTCATTGGCTTCCCCACCCCATTTTAGTTTCGCATGATTAGGGATGCACCCTCCTCTTTTGTTGTCACAACAATCAGGTGAGGATTTGAGGGAATCCTTCTACCCCATTCCTAGCTTGCCATGCTCCTTGTGTTCTGAGGAAGAGATCTTTTGCCTTTTGTAAGATTTTTGATACTCACTTTCAGCTTCCATGATGAATTCCTCTTCATCATTCAGATTAGGGCCATCAATCCAACCCTCAAATGGGTCCTTCGTTTCAAGATTTTGGGATCCGCTCTTAGCTGCCTTAGCCAATTCTACCAATTCATTGCCCAACTCTATGAGAGAATTCAGCTCTGTTTCTTTGATGTTGTTGCGTAGTAGATCAATGGCCTTCGAAATTTTCAAGTTCAGATCTTGCCTCTGGATACTGGTGCCGTCTAACCTAGCTCCCCTGCTTGATCCACCTTTCCTAGTGCTTTCTTCACCATTCTTCTTTGTTAGGGGATCACCATTTTGAACAAGATTGGAATCATGCCTTGCATCATTTGTAGCACTGTTCTAATTATTAGATTGGGAGGCGCAACTATGCTTTTCTGATCCATAGGGTTTATTAGTGAGACGCCAACCCAGTGGTTTGACCAAGGTGTTGTTGGAGCCGGAGTCCCCAATTAAGGTCTGCGCCCATTTACCCCAATCCGAGATAATTTCCATCTCCCGCCAGATGTGTCTATCAGGGTTATTTTCAACACATATCCTGACATGTGTGCCGGATCCAACCGAATCCAATCTTTCTTCTGCACACAGATATGGGGGTCCTCTTCTCTGCCCTTGCTCACAGTTCTGTCTCCATTGTTCATTGTCTGCCTATTGATGGATCCTGTCCATGGGAATCTCCACCTCAGTTTCGCGAGCCCATCTTCCTTGCCTCCAAATGCCAGCAATGTCCGCCTGTCTCTGCAACCATTTTGCTCCAAAATCGCCATGTTTCGAGCCCTCGGCCTGCAGTCCTGCTCCTGCTCGCTGAGTCGCTGCCTCCTCGCGCGCCATTTAGTCAAATACCTACTTAATGATTCATTGTAAAATCATTTTTTAGATACAATCTAAATATTAATGTATATATATCTTTGACAATATAAATGAATGCTTAAAAGTTTAAAATGACCAACGCCAAGAATCAATCATAGAAGAAAGTGGGGTCGGCGTTGAAAAATAAAGAGTTATAGTGTGCATGGGAAATGTGGGCCACGCCGGAGATTGAAGGACTCATGTGTGGAAGGTAAAGAGGCCGATTGATACAGACAATCGGAAGCCACGCAAATGGAAGCGGGGGCGGTGATTAAAATGAATGAAATGTAAGTTAAAAAAGAGAAGAATTAAAAGGAGTTTGAACTTCATAGAGACATAACAATAAAAGAAAAGATGGGTCGATGTAGAGAATGGGAGGAATGCCAAGTGCCATATAGAGGGTCGCAACCAGCATGGTGAGGG
Source organism: Sequoia sempervirens (assembly GCA_007258455.2). Taxonomy (NCBI): domain Eukaryota; kingdom Viridiplantae; phylum Streptophyta; class Pinopsida; order Cupressales; family Cupressaceae; genus Sequoia; species Sequoia sempervirens. Next base: position 404,036,329 of record VDFB02000003.1, on the reverse strand, counting down.
GAAGTTTTTAAATAATAAAAAACAAAACAAAGGAAGTGACAAGGGCGACAGAGAAAGAAACTAATGAGTAGTTCGCAGCACTTAAAAGAGGAAAAGAATTAAATGAATGCACAAAAAATGATTGAAATGACCATGGGATATAGTGATCGATGGGTATAGCATGTGCAGATGGAAGGAGAAAAGACCCCCATTTTAATAATAAGGAGCAGATTGAAGAAACAGGTCGAGCCTCATGTTAGAGGGGGGAATGTGAATACAGCCACAGTAAAAGAAACCAGCACATAGGTGAAGAGGCCGTGCACCTGCGCAGAGGGAGTTAAAGGAAGAAAAGACAATTTTTTTTAACCCGAAGCTAAGGTCACGCCAGGGAAGAGAAGTCCTCCAATTAAGACAAAGTTGATGCAGTTTGGCAGCATAAAAACTAGCGCTGGAGAACAGGAGAGGCGAACCAAATATAGTAATATGGTTATGAATTCGGGAACAGTAAGTGGTGCATGGTGAAGAAGAGGAGGAGAGTCCGCAGAGAAAGGAAATAAAAATTGCAGATGGGGGCATTGCAGAGGGTCTTGCCATTCGGAAGTAAGTAGTCTTAAAATTATTGCTAAAAATTTTTGAATTAGATTGTGTCTGAATTTTTTGCATCAACGTTTTGAATCAAACTCTTGATTCATCATCACCGTAAGAGAAAGAGAGAATCATGGAGTGTGATTCGAAATGTTGATGCAAAAAATTTAGACACAATCTAATCCAGAAATTTTTAGCAATAATCTATATGGATTGTGGAAATCTACTATCACTAATAATAGTCTTAAAATGCTAATGTCAAATGAATATAAGTGTGATCACAGTTAAAATGAGAAGTAGAAACTTTTGAAAGGAAAAAGAGGCGTCAAATGCATGAGAGGAGTTAAAAGAGGTCGCACCATGAGAAGAGAGGGGATCGAACCACGTGGAATATGATTTGGTGTCATTTACATTTGAATGTAATAGAAATTGTATGTAAGATTTCAATTGATGAAATAAAATAATTTGTCTCAAATGGAGGTTGTTCCTCCATTCCCTTTCAAACACTTCATACTGGAGGGGGCGCATGTGAGCAAGAATTGTGTAGATTCCAATTGATTTAATTGACAAATGTAATTATCAATTGAGTTGTCCTCTAGAGTTGTTGATTTCCATAAATTGGAATTAGATTGGTGTTTGTTTTTCATCAAAACCTTTTAAAGAAACTACATTGAGTGTACCAATTATAATTATTGGCACATGTGTAAGGGTTAGTCTTGATTTTCCTATGTATAAGCTATAAATTTTACACTAAAAGAGGGGTAAAAATTTATTCAATCCAAAAAGAGCAGTACAAAGCAAGGGAATTACACATCCCTATCAATCTCCACTAATTGGTCCAACTTTTTGTGACAAATCTGGTGGTAATTGGCCCCTGTCCACAATATTCCAATCATGCAAATGATCAAAAGCCCACTTAGCCAAACAATCAGCAACCCCATTCCATTCACGCAGAATATGACGAAAATAAACAAAATTAAAAGAAGCACACAAATGAAGAATTTGTTTTATAATAACAGCCAACTGCCAACTAACATCCTCTAATTGCTGCCTCTTCAGCAAAGTCACTACCACTTGAGAATTTGATTCACAAATGATATGTCTCCACCCAAGAGCGCAACCACGCTCTAGAGCACATAAAATGGCAAGAGTCTCCATCCCATTGTTAGTATACCAACCCTTATAAACAAAAAAGATAAACTCAACAGTCTCAGAACTAGTCTGTCCAACACCTCCAATACCAGCATGGTTGGGATTTCCACGAGAAGAACCATCCATGTTGATTTTCAACACACCCTGAAGGGAGGGCACCAGTGCCCCTCCCTATTTATTTTCCGAAGGGGATGATGACATCTATTTCTCTTGATCTAACCAGTGCCCCTCTGAAAAGGAAGATTGAGACGAGTACAAAAGACAACCTCTCCTAGATCCACACCCTCAACCAAGTCACACTTAGCCACAGTAGCTTCTCCCACTAAATGAAGAATCCTCCACCACAAGTGTTGGACAACCAGTTTCACATCTTGAAAAATCATGTGATTCCTCTCTAGCCAAATATGCCAAATAATAAAAGTTGGTCCCAAAGCCCAAGTAACTTGAAGAAAAGGGGTCTTAACAAGGGCCTTCCCTCACCAGGCAAATAACTCTACCAAATAAGAGACATGCCAGCAAGCCTAGTTCCACACATCCCACCAAAAGTGGCAAAACCTTCTAGAAAAGGAACACTGGAAGAAGAGATGAGAGACATTCTCTTCACTTTTACTGCACAAAACACACATCGAGGGACCCTAGAACCCTCTCTTGCACAAGTTATCCCAAGTAAGACACTGGTTCTAGACCACCAGTCAAAGAAAAAACTTACACTTGGGCCAAGAAAATTTATTCCACACTTGTTTCCACCAAGGAACCTCGATGTCCTCAAACACCTGCCTAAGCTATACATTTTAGATGTAATTATAGATAATACATTTCTTAGATCATTTTCTAAAACCAAAGCAATATGGTTCATGAATATTGGAAATAAAATACAATAATGTTTATGATATTTAATACTAGGAAAACCTATTAATTTTGGTAGATATGCTCTTAGCATATGAGTAATAGTTCAAGGCATAATCTTTCATCTAAATTTTATATAATTTAATTCTATTCACATCTCTTGATGGATAGTATTCAATAATTGTACAATAACTATTTTTCTATAATACTAAATATATTTACTTAACTCAAGCCAACAAAAAAACAAGATTTCCACCCTAAAATTTGTTAACCATAATATTTTCTAAATAAAAAAATTAAGAAAAAATATTAGTAAGAAGAAATCTAAGAACACCATGTAAGAAGTTATTTGAACAAGGTGTACAAAGAAAATTTAATCGGAAGGAGGAATTAACTAGTGTCCCAAGCTAATGAACAATTTGATCAAATCATGGAAATATTATCAAACAATTTTGTAGCATAATCCACTTCCATCCTAGACAACCAATCAAGAAGAATGTGAGATAAATATTAGACTAAAATGTAAAGGTAAAATATCTTTTGAATCCATTTATTTATTATGTCCATCTAAAGGATAGAAAATGGATGAGCATTTTAAAATTGTTAGATGGTGGTTTTATCAAACCAAACAAAAGTTCATTTTCATGCTTAACATTTTTAATCAATATAAGAGCTAAACAAATAAGAGAAAAGAAAATATTTTGTATAAATTATAAACCTCTGAATAATATTATTCAGTCATTTAACTATTGAATTCCATTTAATGGGAATTTTATCTAAAGAGCTTCTCAATATCAAGTATATTATAAATTCAAATATAATGAACCATTCAAATTAAAAATAACTCATACTTATTTTTCAAATGCAAAAATCTATTTTCTTGTGTATAAATATAAAATGAATTTAAAATGAATATTCAAACATTCAATAACAATTATATACTTCATTTCTACCAATATATATACATACAATTATCCAACTTTTATTAAGCAGAATTTACTTTTAATCTTAAAATACATTTAGCCGATAGGCTACATATAATGTGAGATTTAAGCCTAAAACAAGTCTAATGCTTGCAAACTACTCTTAGTCATCAGAAAACAAGTTTTAGCCGTCATTTAATGGTAAACCAGCTGCCATTTAATGGTAAAAGCCTCCAAATATAAGGTGAAAGCCTCCAAAATCTCACTTATCACTAAAAGCAGATAAATATTGATTTTTCAATTAGATGGAACATTCTATTTCCATTTGCAATATTTTTTGTCAATTTGATGGCAACTTTCTTTTTTTCATTTGCATTGTTTACTGACCACCTATATGTATGTTGTCATTGTAGAACATAATTACTAGCACTTGCATGTGAAGGAGGTTCAAGGATTAGACTGATAGAAAACTATATGTATGTTAATATGTTAGAGAATATGTGTTTGTACATGGATGCATGTTGATGCCATGTGCTGCAAATTCTAGTTGTATGTGGTTGGATTAAACAATTAATAATAAGTGCTAAATAATGAAATGAAATAAACTTAGACAAAAATAGATTTTTTCCTTACAAAAATTAACTGTTATCTGATTAGTTTTAAATTTGTATGCAAGTATTTCAAAATCAGATAACAGTTAATTTTTGTAAGGAAAAAATCTAGTTTTGTCTAAGTTTATTTCATTTCATTATTTAGCACTTATTATTAATTGTTTAATCCAACCACATACAACTAGAATTTGCAGCACATGGCATCAACATGCATCCATGTACAAACACATATTCTCTAACATATTAACATACATATAGTTTTCTATCAGTCTAATCCTTGAACCTCCTTCACATGCAAGTGCTAGTAATTATGTTCTACAATGACAACATACATATAGGTGGTCAGTAAACCAGTGAAAGAAAAACAAAAATCTACATTCTATTTTCATGTACAATAATTTTTTATTAATTTTCTCTATTGTTTAAAATAAACAACATCGCAACATTCTATTTTCAATAATTTTTTATTTATTTTAAATCTACTAATTAAAAAAAATAAAAACCTCAATATCTTTCCACGTAATTTATAAATTATCTTATACTAATTTTCTGGTTAAGATTGGTTTAAATAACGACCTTGAAAACTACAGAGACGAATCCTTTGAAAGTAAAACAAAAACCAGCACAGCCTGGAGCCGGCACGTAATGGTCAACGTGCCGGCTCTGCCTCAACGTAAAAACCCATTATATATTATGATTTGGGCATTGAAATCATTTGCAAAGGAGCTTCACAGGATATACAACTCATTATGACAGAACATAAGAATATCTTGGGCATTGAAATGAGCTGCAAAGGAATTTCAAGCGATATGCAATCCACTATAGCAGAGCAGAAGAATATGATTTCAACTTCTAATGAATTTAGTGAAGTGGGTCCGAGCTCATCCCAGCCTCATGTGTTGGCTGTGGATGACAGCGCTATAGATAGAAAAGTTATAGAGAAGCTTCTGAAGAACTCTTCTTACAAAGGTTGGAATCGATTACATTTTATGTTTGCAGTTCATATTGAAAGACTATTTGTGTGTTTTATTGTTGGGTGTCAGTAAATTCATCGCCAGCAATTCACCATCAATAATTCATTTTCAACAATTCATCGTCATGATATATTCATTGCGTATGCAATTCACCACCAACAATTCATCGTTATGGTATATTCATAGCGTATACTTTCTTATGCGTTCAAAAAAATTCTGATACTTTTTCTTTTTTGAGTGCTCTTGACCACTTAAATATTGAAAAAAATATACGTGATAAATATATCAGGACGATGAATTGTTGGTAGTGAATTGTATACGCGACAAATATATCACGAAGATGAATTGCTGGTGATAAACAGAGTGAATTGCTGATGGTAAATTTTCCTAGAACCGTTGTTACAATGATTATAAATCATTTGGAAATGCAGTAACAGTGGTTGATAGTGGAAGAAAAGCTCTGGAGTTCCTAGGATTAGGTGATGACCACACCACTGTGAATAACAACGACGTAGGAAACCCATACAAATCTTCAAAACGTTTTGTTATGATATTATGTTTTTTTGTTTTGTTTGATGAAAGAAAACCCACCTGTGTTTATTCAGGAATTGAGGGTGAATATGATAATCACAGACTACTGTATGCCAGAAATGACAGGCTACGAGTTGCTTAAGAGAATTAAGGTGATTTTTCTTGCTTACAATAGATTTAGATTATAGTAAGTCTATCTTTCGCTTGTATGAAAATTGGGTTATAGTTTTCCATAGCAGGAATCAAGACTGAAGGAGATTCCAGTGGTTATCATGTCGTCTGAGAATGAGCCTTCCCGGATGAGCAGGTAATTACACCATTAAAATATATCCTGATATATTAGCTGTTGGGTTTTTAATGGAGACAATTATTTTCTTATATGGTAATTGAAATAATTGTAGACTCTGTAATTGAGCAGATGTATGGACGAAGGAGCAGAAGACTTCTTATTGAAGCCTGTGCGGATGTCAGATGTAGAACGACTGAAAAATTCTTGAGGAAGCATACAATTACAGCTCCTATGTACATACATTTAAAAAGAATGTGAACTGACTAGAGTTCTGCAAGAGAGTTTGCAGATCATTAAAAAGAAGTATAATTAAATTTTGATGATAGATTATGTAATATGATTTTATTTAGAAAATGATGGATTGTGTAATATGATCTGAAATATCAAATTAAATAGTTTAACATGATTTTATCTAGAAAGAACGATCGTTGGGCGGGGGCCCTAGCTTGGTTGGCTAAGTCTTTCCTGTTGCAGGAGGCTGATCACGAGTTCTAGTCTCCCCCGTCCCATGGTACCAGAAGGCGTGTCTCGCCAGCGCCGCCGGTCACGTTAAAAAGTTTACTAGACGCACTGCAGTTTATAGGGGGCCGTGCTATACAAACCCGATTTCTGCAGCCTAAAAAAAAAAAAAAAGAAAGAACGATCGTTAAAAGAAGTATAATCAAATTTTGATGATAGATTATGTAGTATGATATGAAACATCGAAATAAACAGTTTTATTTAGAAAATTTTGATGATAGATTATGTAGTATGATATGAAACATCGAAATAAACAGTTTTATTTAGAAGATGATGGATTATGTAATATGATCTAAAACATCGTATTAAATAGTTTAACGGGATATTATCTAGAAAATCCAATCGTTAAAAAGAAATATAATCAAATTCTGATGATGGATTATGTAATATGATCTGAAAAGTTCAAAAAATAATTTACCATTTTATTTAGAAAATTTGACAATGAATCATGTAATATGATCTGAAACATCGAATTAAATAATTTAACATTTTATCTAAAAATTTAAAAAATTGACGATAGATTATTACACTCAAATTAAATAGATCTACATGATTTTATTTAGGAAAATGGTTTAAAAGTTATTATGAAATGTAGAAACATCATTGTTATGAAGAAGTATAACCGTTTCTATAGTTTTTCTGGAGTCTTATGATTGTATGTGCCTTATACTTTTCTTTCCTTTAGATTTGAATACGATTTCGGAACAGGAATTGGGCGAAGGCATAGTAGTTTGCTTTTTCAATTCACAGATAAGAGCAAACAATGCTGGTTTGTGTTTTTTCTAATCTTCTTTTGCGTTAATCCATTGTCTCAAATAGGGATATGAAAAATCATGTGGCAATTTGGGAGATCTGTCCTTTAATGTCTAATTCACGTATGCTTCCATTTTTTTCCAGGGAAAACGTTATACATTCGTTTTAAGATTTCCTCATAAATAATTATAATTCCGCGATTTGAATGATCTGTTTGATGACATAATCTTGGTTGTCTTTAAATATTTGGTTTCTAATTCTTGTCGTTTCTAATTTTTGTCTCTTTTAAAACATTATGATTATTTATTGCTTTAGAATGATGTGATATAAGGATTGATAAGTTTAAGCAGTTCCAGATTCTTTGTTAATGTTTCAAACTCAAACCTTCTTGTTTAAAGACATCTCCATCATTTAGGTGTTCTGCATCCTATAATAAAAAAACACATTGTCCTAACATTCGCACATCATTTTCATCATATAAGCCTATTATTATAAATATCATTTTAAGGGGTCACATTTATAAAATGATATAAATCATGTATATTATATAACATAAAGTGAAGGAGTTTATGGTGCTCTCGTTCATAACACAGTTTGATTATTTGTAGGGTATAAATAAATATCTTTCATTTCATTTTTAACACTTAAATTTATGTTTTTGTAGTCTCTCTATCACTAGTATAATTCAAATATTTTCCTATTTTTACCAAGTATCTTATGTACTAGTTACATTTTATAGTCCCTTATTATTTCCACTCTATGAACTAAGGACATTGTCTATGCCTACATGTAACTCAAAATAAATTTGATTGTCATCCCATTCATTAAATTCTAAACATAGAAGACCTAGATGAATTATAACAAATATGTCATTGTACAAAAAGCTTTGATTTAAAAGCACTTATACATCTCAACCCTCAAATTCTTGCCACACCAACTTTAATAATGAATCTTCTTCACAATATAGATAGATAGTTAGAAAAAATTATGGTTACTAATCAATCCTCCTCTTCTATTGTATCCTCAAGTATTAAAATTTTCTAAATCTAGTAACTCTACTTTATTGACCTCCTTCAACAAGTTATATTCTTTGCCAAGAAAATTCAAAACCTCAATCTCACACAAGCACTCTTTTTTTAGAGTATCCTACCAAGCGAAATGCCCTCTTCCTCACTAAGGATTAGAAAAGTAATAGCACTCTCAAATAGAATCCATTCCCACATTCAAATAATGCAAGAACCCAAGAGAGTCTTAGAGGGACAATATGCTATCTTATGCCCTAGCTAGTTGAAATAAAAGTACCTAAATGGTTTCCCCTCAAAATCATAAAATAAGTCCAAAATCCTAAAGAGGATTTAAAATTTGCTATTGGAAAAGAGAGGCTTAGAAAAATCCCCCCCTAGCATTGACCCTCGCAAATCCATTCTAAAAATTGAGAAGCCCCTTATCAATTATTACAAAATATCCCACATGTTTATGCTAGTTAAAATCCATTATATATTATGTTTTGAGCATTGAAATCATTTGCAAATGAGCTTCACAGGATATACAACTCATTAAATGGCAGAACATAATAATATCTTGGGCATTGAAATGAGTTGCAAAGGAACTTCAGCCGATATGCAATCCACTATAGCAGAGCAAAAGAATATGATTTCAACTTCTAATGAATTTAGTGAAGTGGGTATGAGCTCATCCCAGCCTCATGTGTTGGTTGTGGATGATAGCACTATAGATAGACAAGTTATAGAGAAGCTTCTAAAGAACTCTTCTTACAAAGGTTGGAATCGATTATATTTTATGTTTTCAATTCATATTGAAAGATTATTTGAGGTTGGAATCGATTACATTTTATGTTTTCAGTTCATATTGAAAGATTATTTGGGTCGTCTATTGGTGTAATGATTAAAAGTCATTTTGAAATGCAGCAACAGTGGTTGATAGTGTTGATTTTCTAGCTCGAAAGGTGGGATGTGGAGTTGCTTTAAAAGCAACTCGAGTTGGATTTTTAGCAACAACAAATTTTTTATTCTTTAATAGATTTTTTTTGAGTTTGTGAGGATAGGATAAATCCAAGAGTGATTTTATGAGTGATTTAAAGCGAAAGAATGCAAGGAAAGTTTCTTTTCTTGCACGCTAAGTAAAGCAATTGGGCTCTATATATGTAAGATTGTTGTAGCAAACTTGTATTGTATTTTCGAAAGAAAAGTTTGTTGTTAGGATGACTAGAAGATCCAACATTTGCAAGTTTTTCCCCACACTGGGGTTTCCTCGGTATATTTGTGTTATTGTCTATTTGTGATTGGCTTCTTGTTATTTTTTTGCTTCCGTTGTTATCAGTTGTTAATTAACCCAGTTGTGTTAATTGTCATAAATTAGATTTCTTTCTATGAATTTATTGTGCAATTAATCAATTATTGGGTTATAGAAACTAACATGGTATCAGAGCTCTAAACTTTGAATACAAAGACAAGATTTGTGATGCAAATTTCAAAAAAACAAATTAGATTTTTCCTCTCCAAATTTTTTTTTTGGCTATGGCAACCAGTGTTCAATACGAGGATAGGCTTGAGGGTGTTGTTAGGGTTCCAAATCTACACCCTATTTGCTAAGCTTTGAATGAACTCAGCAAATTTGGAAATAACATGGGACTGCTTTCAGGTTGTGGGTGTCCTATTCGAAAGCAGACCTCCGGATTATGGGTTAGCTTCCCCGTTTGATGTCACCTAACTATTAATCTCTGAGGTAAAGGGTAAAGATTTGCATGAAAATAAACCTAATGCTGAAGAAACCTAAGGTGATGCACCAAAACAACCTAGACTTGTTAACAACCTATCACATTCAAATTAATATCATAAAGCTGGACTCACACAACTCACTTTCCAATGCGGTTTACATAAATAATTCATAAGGAGGTCTATAAACAGTGCTTTTAAAAGGAAAACAGGGTTTTACAATTAATAACACTACTAAAACAACACAACTTACAACTTGTAAACATACATTTTTTGTCAAACAAATGCATAACATGAGACAAGCTTGCAAGGAAAAGATAGATTTTCACTAGACAAACTGATCAATCATTGACAGCATACATGAGAACATGAAATGAGAAGGTAAAAATGCTCTACTTTATTAATTCAAATTGCTTACTGTATAATAGGCACATCTAAGGTACAATACTGCTCCATGAAAAATAGCTCCAAAACCAAAGCTATCCTGCTACTAGAAAGAAAGAACTAGCTCAAAACGTTCAAAATGAACATACTTAAGCAAAACCCACTAAAAACCCTCACACAAGTGCTTCCAGAAGATTCTGGTCGGATACAATAGAAAAGGCCAAAAAGAACCTTCTAGAAACCCTCCAAACTATCCTCCACATGAAGAAAAGTTAAGCCAAGTCAATAGTCACACCAAAAATGTGATAAAAATGCCTCCAAATAGCCCCTTTTCCACTAAAATCAGTCAAAACAGTCTCTTGAACACATCCCTCATGTCTACAAGTCATCATTGGTCTTCACACTTGAGTCTTGACCCACACTCTCCTCATGCAATATGTGTGTTTTTGAAAACACAAGACTCTAAAAAGCATTAAATATAATGATCTTCATTAAGTGATTCATAAAACATCTTGCTTAATCAAGTCATTTTACATTTCAAAGCATAAAATAAGGGCCCCACCATCTCCTTGTATTACATTCACATTAAAAGACATAATAAAAATGATTTTCAAATCACTTACATGATATCTTTAAATATTGGAATAAAAGGCAACATATAATGTCATATCTAAAAGCTTTCAAAAGCTTCCAAGGAATTTGACCATCTTAACACATTATGCATTTGTTAATACACACATGGGCAATATTCACTGGTTTTCAAAGGCATCATAGAGCTCCAAAACACTTGGCCAATATGGCCAACCTCCAAATTCCTTGGAAAGCATATTCCAAGTCACATGTTGGGAAAAAAAACAAAGGCATAGCATAACATACTTGGCACACTCCATGTTGCATAGGACTTGGCAATGTTTGAAAAAGGAGAAAACACCTAAGGCATAACATAACATGCCTAAGTCAACAACAAGTTTCGGCCCCCATGCATTAACACATGTTTCAAATTTTTTTAAAAGAATGGGAAGAAAATCCCATCGAACTCAAGTAGGGTCAAACCCTAATCATCAAAACACAAAAATAATGGGAAAATCCCATCATTTTGTCGTTGCACACTCTTGAGAGCATGATGCAACCGCCAGGGTTTGAGTAAACACAGGAAAAAAATGGAGATTACCACGGTTTTGTTGAGATTCACTAATGAGAAACAAAGGAAAAGAGGTAAAATGCTCATTCTGAAGCTTAAAATCTGCATTTTTCTATCATTTGGAAATCATTTCAGAACTTAAGGCTGAGGCCATGGACATATTTTTTACTCTTATGTTTCACTTGTTCTTTCTGTTATTGCTCTTCTCCTTCACAGTCGTCATGAGAACTCAAATGAAGCTTTGCTAGAATCAAAAGCTCGAAAGTTTGCAAAAAAAATTGTGAGCAAAAGTTCTAGGTGAGTTAAATTGACTCCATTTTTTTATTTTGAGCAACAGAAAGCCATATTTTTTGTTTCTACCTTGAGAATAAAGCATAGAAGCTCGTTTCTCTTCTGCATTTGACAATAACAACATTTCGTTGTTGTTTTTGTTACTTTTATGAAGGAGAAAAAACCTCCTGGCCATGGCCATGGACATAAAATAGTGTGTTTTTATATGGCTCAACTTCATTTGAAAACCCTATAATGTCTTTCAATTTTTCCTTTGTATCTACAAACGTTCCAACAACCCAGATGGGTTTTTGATATGTAGAAAAAAAAGAAGAAAAATCGGCCTGTGAGCTCAGCCTTCATTTTTCAACATAGGTTACCTCTGTATTTTTGCATTTCCTTTTCTATTTTGCAATACACTTGCAAAACCCCAAAGTGGGCTTTCTATAGCACATGTATTTTGTATCTACAATTTTTTTCAAAAGAACCCAAGTGGGTTTCTTGATTTCTTGAAGAAACTCAATTTTTTTGTAGAATTGCAGATGGTTTTGTAAATACACTCCATTTTTCTATAGAATATAGCAATGTTGCTTCATTTTTTGAAACCCTAGGTGGGTTTTCCATATTTTGCAAAAAAGAGGTCAAACTTGACCACAGCCTGTCATAATGCATGAAATGGCTTTCATTTGTCACTCATGTAGGATGTCTCCATTGAAATCTCATGATAAACCCAGATGGGTCTTTTTCAATTTGAAAGCAAACTTCAGATTTTGTTGCAAAATGATTCAATGCCATTGCACAGCGTGGGTACAATTAAAAGCTCCAATTTGTAGCAAAAACATGTTTTTCTGTAAGCATCAAATGCTTGTTTTGCAAATGCACTTCTTTTTTTGTAGAATGTCTTTGAAAACATAAACCCCAAAGTGGGTTTGTCATTGTGAATAAACTCCTGCATTTGACATTTACCCCTTTTGAGAGTGTCATATTCAGCCCTCTTGATGATACCTCATCATGCTTTTTCTCTTTGTTATTCTTGACTGCACTTTTATAGCTTTGGTGCTACCTCTGGATTCCTTGCACAGTCCATTCCCCTCACATGAGAAAAATGATGCTTTTAGACTATTCCATACTCTCTCCTAAAACCCATCAAATGACTTGTAAGAATGTAGAAGGAAGTTCACAATCTGTCATGTTCATTGCTCTCTTGATGGTATTCTTAGACTGTGATCACTATACCTTACTTGAAGCAACTCTATTGTTCATTTTCAGATTTCCAAAGAGAACACAACCTAAGGTTTTGTTTACTTGACCTGAGGTTGTTCATGTCTAGAGTTGCACTATCATTCCTAACTTCTAGCTATCATTGCATGTTCATACTGTCATTTAGTAGTCTTGGCATGATCTTGCATGTTTCCTTTGTGAATTTCTTCTTATGGAAATGCAAGCTATCTCTAAATTTTGTATTGTCCCTGACATGTCTATTGACTATCATACCTTTGAAACATGGAATTCCATAAGACTACATCTGTTTGTTCTACTCTTCAACAATCCTATTAATCTTCCAGCACTGTCACATGTAGTATCTACTAATGTCTCAAACATTGAATATTATTTACATGAGTCCAATGATACTACTGTATCTTGCATTTTTCTTTTGATTTTGATATTTGATTTGTTCAACAGTCCATCTCCAATGCCCTTATTGTCCATGTCTTTCACACACAGCGAGGATATAATGAGTCTTTCAAAGGACAATAAAGAACAACTTCATCATTTTGACAGTCACCATCTTACAATCCTAGTAACTGTCATCATGATTTTGTGATGATGGTTTCAATATGTGAATTTTATGAGCTCCCCTATTTCAATCAATAAGACCATTGCCATCTTTAATATCATTGTTCTTCTTTGAATCTTTTTGTCTATGCTTAGAGGAATCATTTCTAAAGGAAACCATTTGGCAACCTGCTCAATCATTAACATAAGTTAATGGCCTAGTATAGAGAGTAGAAGACCCATTTTCTTTGTGTAATGGCATAGCAATTGTATCTTGGTCACATAATATGAGGGTTCCAGTGTTGTCATTGACTTCTTCTAATGCCATGTTCATAACATATGACTGTCCCTTTTCTATTATCATGATTTTTTGCTCCAATTTATGACATGAAGAGTATATTGGGCCTCATGGACTGAAATGCAACCTTATCCTATTATGATTTTCTTTTTATAGGCACATTATCTGTGTCAACTAGATTTGATGTTTCTTGAATTTCTTTCTATTTTGTGCCTTTCCTCAAACCATCATGCATTGATTGTTAGCTGGAAAACTTGTTTGTCTAATGTTTGATTGAGAAGGCCTTGAATAAAGTCTTGTGCAACTTGTGCTTGTCTTTTGGAATTCCTTTCTTTGACATTGGTGTCATGTTCACTTATGCATGTGCAGTCCACCTCCTTTAAAATGTTCAAATGTTCTACCCCAACTTTTCCATCACCTTTGATAGATGCAATGTTAGTAGCATGCTTGTGTTTATCAACACAATTATCATGTATTTGTATGCTAGAGGCAGGATATCCCTTTGAATTGTTATTTGATTCATCCTTACTAGCTGTAACATTATTTCTTCATGTTCTTGTAGCATTTTGCAAAGGTGTTGTCTTATTCACTTGTATCATGCCTTGTCTTCAAAGAGGTCACTTTGTGTCTTTTCATGATTGACTCAACCATTGCTTTCTCCATTTCCATCAATAAATTTATTGTCAACTGCATATCACTTGTGGAGGTAATCCTTGGAACTGAGCAATTTCAAGAAATGTAGATGAAAATTGATCATTATGTGACACCGAACAGGGTAGTTGAAAAGTCTTACTACCTTTCTTTTCTTTTCATCTGTAATGTAATCTCTTGTGACCATTCCTTGTTTGCCTTCAATAAATTCAAAAGACATTGTGTCATGTCCTGCATGACATGAGAATACATGTTGTTGTCCCAACCTGAATCTGCTATTTGATTCCACCACATTTGTTTCATTTTCTATCATGTGTAATTACATAATTGTTTCCCCACTTTGATCCTAGTGGACAAACACATGTCCCCTATGTTGGTGACCTAAAAAGCTCACCGTCATGTGTGATGTGTGGCTATCCAATAGGTCAAGGTGGGAGGGACCTGACAACACTTTGGATTACTCTCATTATTTAAGAGATGCATAATTGAACTTGATGCATCTTTTGAATCTAATAATGAAAGTTGATCAACTGGTGTGATTCCATATCAAGATTTAATGCATTGATAACAGGTAAATCTTTGATCAAGTTTCTCAATTTCCTTTTTCTTTCAAATCATGTTGAGCTCTACCCTTGTGGGAGCCACATTTACCCCACATTTTTTATTTAACTGAATCAGAACAATAGTCAGACTTGTCCTAAATCTGCACATGAAGCGAACAGTTAGAAAATAAATGCATATTTTGGATGTGTTTCATGACTTCACTGTTTTCTAGGACATCCAAGGTTTACATGCTTATTTAATGCACTTATGGATCAGTTTATACATGCATAGGTAGGTGTGTATGTAAGGATTGAGATCTTTCATTTCTTAGTGCCTCGCTCTAATATCATTGTTTTTTCCAAATGCAGGAGCTAGGAGCACTACAGGGTTGGGGAGGACACAATCAGCTTGGGGTAGCAGCAACAAGACAAGAGGGAAACTTTGCAACTAGTCATTCTCAGGCAATGACTAGTCTCCATTCTTATATGCACATTGTTTGTTTTTTACTTATTCATGTATAAATTGTTTCATATTTCCATTGAATAAGTAAAGTTAGTTCATTGGCTTGTGAGGGACATGTACACTTTAGGATTATCAATAAAAGATTACATTTCTATATCTATGATTCTCTTTTCTAATATTTGAAAAAAAGTAATTTGTTTCATTTGACAATCTTTTTCCATGCATATTAACCTAGAATATTTTTGGTTTTTCTTTTAAATGTTTGAACAAACAACACAAAAGAATAAACACTAAACTTGATTTCAGCTGAAAGCTAAAAATTAGGTAATACTTGTGCATCTAACTTCTTGTAGTGGAAGGTTCATATTACATTTGTTCTCAAGGAGAACAAGCTGTGGATTTATGCTAGTATAGAAGTGACACCACCAACAAATGATCCTATTGCCTTAAATTCGCATGAAGTCAAAGAGGCCAAGGGTCAAAGGATTATCCTGGATGGAGTAAGAGATCATTTAATTCCTCATTTATCGAGGAAAGAAACCACCAAGGAGATGTGGGATACGCTCACAAAAATTTATCAGAGCGACTATCAAAGTCGTAAGATGATGCTCAAGGAGAAATTGCATAATACCAAGATGTCCAAAGGTGAGAGTATGACCTCTTACTTTTCCAAGTTGGCACAGGTCGGGGATGAGCTGGCTACTTTTGGAGAGATGATTGATGAAGATGAGTTGGTGCATATAGCCTTAAATGGTTTTTTGAAGCACTGGGAAGTGTTTGTCAAGTGTTTCGTCGGCAAAGATTGGCTACCTGATTAGGAAAGACTTTGGGATGATTTTGATTAGGAGGAGATCTATGAAGGTGCTCATCGAGGAGACTAGATGAAGAAAATCTTGCTCTTGCAAGCAAGGGTAAGAA
This sequence comes from Sequoia sempervirens, assembly GCA_007258455.2. Taxonomy (NCBI): domain Eukaryota; kingdom Viridiplantae; phylum Streptophyta; class Pinopsida; order Cupressales; family Cupressaceae; genus Sequoia; species Sequoia sempervirens. Next base: position 404,019,989 of record VDFB02000003.1, on the reverse strand, counting down.
GAAGTCCAATAAAGAGAAAATGAAAGGTTCTTCCAAAAGTGGGAAGAAGAAAGATCTAAGCAAGATAAAATGTTTTTGTTGCCATCAAATGGGTCACTATGCCAATCAATGTCCAAATAAGAAAAATGACAAGAAAAAGAAGCAAGTTGCTACTACAACAAAGGTGGACAAGTTTGCATCACGATTTGAGAATGAGTTTTCACTCATTGACTGTCTCTCAAGTTCAATTGCCAACAGGGTATGGTATATTGACAGTGGGGTTTCTTGCCACATGACAGGAGTCAAAGAATGTTTCACTAAGTTGGATTTCTATATTGACCTCAGAGACAATGCTAGACCATACCATGCAATTGTTATTGGCACCGTCAAGTTTCAGAGGGAGTTTGGAATTTAACCCTTGTTGGTGGAGGATGTATTGTATGTCCCTGGCATGAAAAAGAATTTGATCCTAGTTTCCACTTTGGAAGACAAGGATTACATCATGATTTTTGAGAGGGGAAAAGTTTATATTTGTACCAAGGATTCCAAGGTTGCAAAAGTGATTGGAGTTAGACATGGAAGCTTGTTTTGGTTATAGTTTGAGCCAGCACATGCATTGGTAAGCAACTGTAAAGGTCTAGGAGAATTGTGGCACAGGAGGATGGCTCACCTTCACCATGGAGCACTTAATATTCTCAAGGAAATGGTGGCGGGGATTCCTGAGATGAAGATAGAAAAGCATGAGGTGTGCAAAGGTTGTGCACTTGGTAAATATGCCAAGACCAATTTTCCAAGCAACAACACTAGATCTAAAGGGATTTTGGATCTTGTACACTCAAATGTGTGTGGGACCATGTCAATAAAATCCTTGAATGGATATGAGTATTATGTTACCTTCATTGATGATTTCTCTAGGAAGACATGGATATATTTCATGAAGAATAAAGATGAGGTCTTCAATAGGTTCAAAGAGTTTACGGCTCTCATGGAGAACCAAACAGGGAGGAAGATCAAGATACCGAGGTCTGATAATGGAGGCAAGTATACCTTGAATTCCTTCAAATATTTATGTGCTCGGGAAGGTATCAAGAAAGAGTTGACAATTTCGTACAACCTTCAGAAGAATGGGGTTGTTGAATGAAAAAATAGGGCTATAGTTGAAATAGCCAAGGCCATGCTTCATCATCAGGATCTACCTTAGTTCTTATGGGCCTAAAATCTTGCAATACAGTTGTGTATCTGCATAATAGGAGCCCTCACAAAGTGTTGGGCAAGTTGACTCCAGAAGAGGCGTTCACTAGTAAGAAACCAGATTTGGGGCACATTCACATCTTTGGATGCCTTGTGTATTGTCACATTCTTGTTGAGAAGAGAACCAAGTTGGAACCTACTGCAGAGAAGGGTATCCTTGTTGGGTACAGTGAAACTTCTAAGGCTTATCAGGTTTACATTCCTGCTCTTAGGAAAATAGTGGTTCGCAAAGATGTGAAGTTCGAGGAAGAGAGGGCTCTTCAAAAGTCTAGCAACTTGATGAATGAGGAGGAATAATCACCCACAATTTCAGAGGCAGCACAAATTCCTCAAACTTCAATCACACAAGCTGGAGAGCAAAGCAAGCTGGCCGAGCAGGATGATTAGAAGGAGGAACAAATAATTCCTCAGCCTCAAATTCCTATTACCGATAAGAGGAGAAACAAGGTAGTTGAGCAGACATTGAGAGAGGCTCAAGAATATGTAGGTGATCCTCAAGATTCAGTCAGAAAGAGAAGGGCTACCAAACGTTATTCTAAGTATGTGGCACTTATGAGTAAATTAATTGAAGTAGAGCCTTCCAATTTTCAAGAGGCGTCCAAGCACCAAGTGTGGAGAGATGCCATGGTGGAAGACTATTCTTCCATCATGAAGAATAGTGTGTGGGAGGTGTTAGTTTTATGATCAGATATAAAACTCAGATTTTAATTAAAATTCAAACCCATAAACATAACATATACGCTGGGAAAACCCTCCACTTGAGGGAGAAAAACCTAGCAACAATATATCACTTATATATTATATAAGAATCAACAAAGTCTTTTACAATGAGGCTGAATTCAAGGCCAATCAACAGCACCAACTCTAGATGCAATGACATATTATAATATGCTCTTCCTTGATATCGAATTCTGCTCTTAGAGAACCTTCGATCTGGTCTTGATGAAATTCGTGCTTGTGAAGGAATGAATGAATCGAACTTGCTTGATAACAAATGGATGGAAATGAACTTGTATATATACAATGTGTGGGAGAGGTCACACCTCTTCAAGAACAAGGTCGGCCAATAATGAAATTATATTACAAATAAAATGAAATGAATATCAAGGTTGGCCAAGATAAGAACAATAATTAAATGAAGTGAAGTGCCTCTTCACTTAGCAAATCAACATCATATAAATTGAATAGCTAAAGGCTATTATTCAATTTTTGTTTCTTTAAGTCGTGGCTAGAAGTGACGCCCAAAGCTACTAACATTAACACTCCCTCTCAGCTAGGGAGGAATAATTCCAGCTAATCAATGTCATGGAGTCTCTCAACATGACACCCACAATGGCTACACCCATATGTGGAAAGAGCTCATCACAGAGTCACTCAACGTGATACTGTCCATCATGGCTACTCCCATGTATGGAAATAACAAGTGCACAAGTTCCCATCATGGAGTCACTCAACGTGATGTCGTCATCTCATCATGATGTCCACCATGGCTACTCCCAAAGGGTGGATAAACACAAGTACAAGGAGACCATCGTAGAATCTCTCAATGTGATGTTGTCATGGAGTCACTCAACATGACATCCACCATGGCTACTCCCAAAGGGTGGAAACAATGGCTTTCACCTCAAATTTCTCTCATAGAGAAAGATGCATTAATAAAGGCTTACACCTCAAATTTCTCACAGAGAAAAATGCATTAAATAAGGGATTGCACCTCAAATTTCTCTCATAGAGAAAAAATGCATTAAAGCAAATCACAGAAGATCATTGATGCTAAGTCTCCCTCTTAGCTAGGGCTTCATTCTCCACAATCCCAAACTTGTCTTGAAAGTACACAAACTTTATTCTAGAGAGAGGCTTGGTGAGAATATCGGTTGTCTACTCATCAGTGTTGATATACTTCAATTAGATAGCTTTCCTCAATACCATATCTCTGATATAGTGGTATTTGATCTCAACATGTTTAGTTTTGTCATGAAACACTGGGTTGACAAAAAGCTTCACACAGCTTTTATTATCACAATGAATGACAGTCGGCTCCAATGATTGTCCAAACAATCCTGCAAGGAGCTTTCGAAGCCACACTTCTTCTCAAACTGCCACACAAGCTGCAATATACTCAACCTCTATGGTGCTTAGTGCCACTGAAGACTGCTTCCTACTACACCAGGATATCATCGCAAACCCCAAATTGAAGCAACATCTAGAGGTACTCTTCTGATCAGCAACACACCCTGCCCAAACAGAATCAGAATATCCATGCAGCTTCAAGTCCACACCGGAAGAATATCTCAAGCCATATCCAATTGTGCCACACAAATAATTCAGGATATGCTTTGCTACAACTAGGTGTATTTTCCTTGGTTCACACATGAACTAACTAAGCGCACTCACTGCATAGCAAATATATGATCTAGTATTGACTAGATACATCAACAATCCAATCAACTACCTTTACATAGTAGGATCCACCATATTTGAACTAGTTGCATCCTCTTTTAACTTCTGCCAATTGGTCTCCATCGAAGTATCCATGGATTTGCAATCTATCATACCAAATCTCTCCAGAATGTCAATTGTATACTTCCCTTGACTCAGAATGATCTCATTAGGCCTCTACCAAACTTCTAAGCCAGGGAAGTAATGCATGTATCCAAGATCCTTCATTTCAAATTCAAAAGCTAACTCCTTACATTTGATAATGAGGTGATCTTCTCCAGCAAGAAACAAATCATCAACATAAAGAACCAAGATCAATGCTTTGCCATCAATTACCTTGAAGTATAGGTTTGAATCAGCGTCGTTCTTGGAGAAGCCCAAGCTCAATAGGTATCTATCAATTCTCTCATACCAAGCACGAGGAGACTGCTTAAGGCCATACAAAGCCTTCTTTAATCTACAAACATGAGACTCCTTCCCATGAACTTCAAATCCATCAGGTTGCTCAATGTATACCTCTTCTTCAATTACACCATTTAGAAATGATGTCTTCATGCCCATTTGATGTAACTTCCATCCTTTAGCCACTGCAATAGTAATGATGGTCCTAATGGAGGTATAACGAGCAACTAGAGAAAATGTTTCCTCATAGTCTATTCCCTCTTTCTAAGAGAATCCTCTAGCCACAAACCTAGCCTTGTACTTCTCGATGCTCCCATCAGCCGCATGCTTGATCTTGAAGAGCCACTTAGAAGATACAACAGATTTTCCTTCTGGTCTAGGTACTATTTCCCAAACATCATTCTTGAGGATAGATTGATATTCTTCAGCCATAGCATCTCTCCATACTTGTTGACTTGTAGCTTCCTCAACGTTGGAAGGCTCAGATTCAATGATTTGACTCATCAATGCAACATAGCTTGAAAACTTGTGAGGCCTTTTGATTTCTTTGAATGTTCTTCTCAGGGCTGCAAACTTTTCTGCCTCCTGCATTTTTTGCCTAGCCCAACGAGGTCTCTTTCAACCAATAACAATGTCTCTTGGTCATCAGTAGGTTCCAAAGGATCAACTAGATCATCATCTTCTTTAGGTTCAGTAGCCTCCCTTTGAATCTCAAGAGCATCGTCAACTTCCATATCCTGAGGAGACCCTTGATCTTCATTGTCTATCTCCATGTGAGCGCCCTTAGATCTCTTGAATGCAACATCTTCTTCAAATGTAACATCCCTGCTAATCTCTATCAGTTTCTAACCTAGAATGTTAATTCTATAGGCTTTTGAAGACTCCTTGTAGCCCACAAATATTCCCTTCTTACCAGATGGTTCAAAATTTGTCCTTATATCTTTAGGCACATGAACATTCATAGGACAACCAAAGATTCTCAAATAACTTACTTTTGGCTTCACACCTTTGAAAGCTTCTTCAGGAGTCATGTTCTCCAAAATACAGTGAGGATTTCTATTTTGAACATACACTGTTGTCCTAGATGCTTCATCCTAAAGGAAGGTTTGCAGATCTTGATCATGAATCATGGCTTTAGTTGCTTCTACAATGGATATGTTCTTCCTTTCTGCAACATCATTCTATTGTGGATTGTAAGGGACACAAAGCTCCCTCTTAATCCCTACTTCAATGAAAAAGTTACGAAAACTTCCAGAGATGTATTCTCCTTCATTGTCGGATCTCAAAAATTTGATCCTCTTCTTGGACAAGTTCTCTACTTGAGCTTTAAATTCCTTGAATCTCTCAAGAACTTCCTCAGATTCTTTAGTCTTTAAGAAATAAATCCAAGTCTTTCTAGAGTAGTCATCAATAAAAATTATATAATACAAGAAACCACTCAAAGAAGCAACAGACATTGGACCACATAAATCAGAATGAATGGGATCTAGAATACACTTAGATCTACTCTCACTACTATGAAATGGACCTTTAGTATTCTTACCCAAAGCGCAACCTCTGCAAGTACCTTCATGCTCCTGCCTAAGTTTAGGAATTCTAGTGACCATCTTCTCCATGGTTGGAAGTGCTCTAAAGTGAAGGTGAACAAGTCTTCTATGCCAAAGCTCACATGAACTTGATGAATCATGCAACAAAGCCTATAGTGGATGAGTGTAAAGTCTATAGAGACATTCTTTCCGAACACCAATCACTCAGGTTGACTTGATGCTAGAGTTCTTCGGCCATGCAAAAACTTTTCCTTCGGAGAATGCAACTTGATATCCCTTGTCCTCCAAGGCTAAAATAGAGACAAGGTTACACTTGATGCCTAGTAGAAATATCACATCACTCAATTGTAAAGAGATTCCAAAATCTAGATGAAGGGAGGAGGTCCCAACACCTTTCACAGAGTAACATGCATCATCTCCAATTATGACTTGAACACTTGAATATTTTTCCACCAAATCAGATAGATGCTCTCTAAATCCAATGATGTGGCAAGAGGCACCACTATCAATCAACCAAGTGTTGTTGTTTGTAGGCACATTGCTTGATAAGGCATAATAGAATAGTAATCTACTTGAATCCTTCGGAGGAGAGATCTCACCCACATCTGCAATTGAAGCATGTTGCTTAGGTCTGGTTGGACAATCTTTTGCATAGTGACCAAATTTGTCACATCTAAAGCATTGTATGCAGGAGAGGTCCTTCTTCTTAGATGTAGGGGCACCATCTGATCCTTTATCTCTATTCCTCTTGAATTTTTCTTTCTTCCCTTCTCTTCCTTTCTTCTTCGAAGATTGAGTGGCAGGTACATGAATTTCTTCATTTGTAGAGCTTTGCCCATTGCCTCTCGCAACCAATCTTGATTCTTCTTGGATGCAATATTCCCTCAATCGATCAAACTTAGGAAGTTTTGATCTCCCACTGATACCTTGGATAAATGGCTCCCAAGATTGAGGAAGGCCATTAAGTGCCAACATAACCAAATCCTTATCATCCACCATATGCCCAATGGTAGAGAGTTGATCTCTCAACTCGGTGATCTTCATGAAGAATGAGATGACGGATTCTCCTTTCTCCATCTTGACATGATGAAGTTGTTGCCTTAATGCAAGAGCTCAGCTTGTATTGTTGATCTCATACATTTCTTCCAAAGTCTTAAACATTTCCCTTGCTATCTTCAACTTGGAGATGATTGGCACAAGGTGGTCCTTCACAAAGTCTACCAAAATCTTCTTTGCCTTAGTGCAATTCTTTCTCCATTGAGACTTCTCATTCTCATCAGAAGGTTCAGGAACTTCACCCTCTATGAATTCAACAATCTCATTTTCTTCCAAAGCAAGCATTACTCTAAAATTCCAAGAGGTGAAGTTGGAAGCTCCTTCAAGCCTATCTTCGATCTTGAGCCCATTCACCATTTTAATGATAAGATAGATGCAAGAAGAAATGAGAATAAGAGTGGATGATATCGTTGCTTATATAAATTTGATCATGATCTTGCTTAAACCCGCTCTAATACCATGTTAGTTTTATGATCAGATATAAAACTCATATTTTAATTCAAATTCAAACACATAAACACAACATATACCCTGGGAAAACCCTCCACTTAAGGGAGAAAAACCTAGCAACAATATATCACTTATATATTATATAAGAATCAAAAAAGTATTTTACAATGAGGCCAAATTCAAGAACAATCAACAACACCAACTCTAGATGTAATGGTAGATTATAATCTGTGCTTCCTTGATATTGAATTCTTCTCTTAGAGAACCTTTGATCTACTCTTGATGAGATTCACACTTGTGAAGGAATGAATGAATCAAACATGCTTGATAACAAATGGATGGAAATGAACCTGTATATATACAATGTGTGGGAGAGGTCACACCTCTTCAAGAACAAGGTCGGCCAATAATGAAAATATATTACAAATAAAATGAAATGAATATCAAGGAAGGTCGGTCAAGATAAGAACAATAATTAAATGAAGTGAAGTGCCTCTTCACTTAGCAAATCAACATCATATAAATTGAATAGTTGAAGGCTATTATTCATTTTTTGTTTCTTTAAGTCGTGGCTAGAAGTGACGCCCAAAGTTGCTAACATTAACAGGAGGTAGTACCACAACCAAAAGATAAGTCTGTGGTGGGCTCAATATGGTTGTATAAGATTAAGTATGCTCCAGATGGTAGTGTGGAAAAGTTCAAAGCCCGGTTTGTGGCTAAGGGGTTTTCTCAGAAGGAAGGAGTCGACTATGACAAGAATTTCACTTTAGTAGCCAGGTACTCATCCATAAGAGCTATCATTTCTATAGCAACATAGATGGGTTGGAGGATTCACCAAATGGATGTAAAGATGACCTTCCTCAACGAAGTGATTGAGGAAGAGATTTACATAGAGCATCCAGAAGGATTTGAAGCACATGGGAGGGATTCTCATGTATGCAGGTTGAAAAGAGCATTATATGGACTCAAGCAGGCTCCTAGGGTGTGGTATTCACGTATTGATAGTTACTTGTAGAGCATGGGCTTCATCAAGAGTGAGGTAGATCCGAACTTGTACTATGTTCAAGTGAAGGGAAAACTTCTCATATTGTTGTTATATGTTGATGACTTATTTTTCACAGGGTTAGAGGAGCTCATAGCACACTATAAGCAGGATCTTATGAGAGAGTTTGAGATGAAGGACTTGGGGTTGATGCACTACTTTTTGGGATTGGAGTTGTCACAAAAAGAGGGAGAGATCTTCTTTGTACAAGGGAAGTACTTAATTGATATCTTGAAGCGATTCAGGATGGAGAACTGTAAGCCCATGTCAAATCTACTTGTGACCAATTGGAAGAAGATTGATGCTTCCATATCAGAGGCAGTGGACCCAACTTTATACAGATAGTTGATAGGCTCTCTTATGTATCTGGTCAACACCAGGGCAAACATTTTTTTTGCAATGAATTCTCTCAGTTAGTTTCTGGTGGAACCTAAATGTGTGCACTGGATAGCTATGAAGTATGTTTTGAGATATCTTTGAGGCACAGTTGATTATGGGCTCAAGTATGTTCAGCGGGATGGAGTAAAGCTCGAGGGGTTTATCGATGTAGATTGGGCAGGAAATACAACTAACCAAAAGAGCACTTCAGGGTGTAGTTTCAATTTGGGATCAAGAGCAGTCTCTTGGTACAACATGAAATAGAAGTTAGTTGTGCTAAATTTTGTAGAGGTCTAGTATATGGTAGCCAATATGGCTACATGTGAGGCTATTTGGCTTTGAAAACTTTTAGCTAGGCTCTTTGATCATGAGCTGGATCCTACTATCATTTACTATGATAATCAGAGTTGTATCAAACTCTCTAAGAATTCATTATTTCATGACAAGTCAAAGCACATTGAGATAAAGTACCACTTCATTAGAGATTGTGTGGAGAAGGGGATAGTGAAGCTCCATTACAATCCTACGAATGAACATATAGTAGATATCCTGACAAAGGCCTTGATGAAGAGTAGGTTTGAATTCTTCAAGGACAAGTTGGGTGTTGTGCATAACACCTTTCTCGCTAAGAGGGAGTGTTGATTTTCTAGCTCGAAAGGTGGGATGTAGAGTTGCTTTAAAGCAACGCGAATTGAATTTTCAGCAACAACAGATTTTTATTCTTTAATAGAATGTTTTTCAATTTTTTGAGGATAGGATAAATCCAAGAGTGATTTTATGTGTGATTTAAAGCCAAAGAATACAAGGAAAGTTCCTTTTCTTGCACACTAAGTAATGCAGTTGGGCTCTATATATGTAAGATTGTTGTAGCAAACTTGTATTGTATTTTTGAAAGAAAAGTTTTTTGTTAGGCTGAATAGAAGATCCAATATTTGTAGGTTTTTCCCCACACTAGGGTTTCTTGGGTAAATCTGTGTTATTGTCTATTTGTGATTGGATTTTTGTTATTTTTTTCTTCCATTGTTATTAGTTGTTAATTAACCCAATTGTGTTAATTGTCATAAATCATATTTCTTTGTGTGAATTTATTGTGCAATTAATCTATTGTTGGGTTATAGAAATTAACAGATAGTGGAAGAAAAGCTCTGTAGTTCCTAGGATTAGGTGATGACCACAACACTATGAATAACAACGATGTAGGAAACCCATGCAAATCTTCAAAACATTTTGTTATGATATTATGTTTTTTGTTTTATTCGATGAAAGAAAACTCACCTGTGTTTATGCAGGAATTGAAAGTGAATATGATAATCACAGACTACTATATGCCAAAAATGATAGGCTACGACTTGCTTAATAGAATTAAGGTGATTTTTCTTGCTTACAATAGATTTAGACTATAGTGAGTTTTTTCTTTCACTTGTATGAAAATTGGGTTGTAGTTTTCCATAGCAGGAATCAAGACTAAAGGAGATTCCAATGGTTATGTCGTCTAAGAATGAGCCTTCCTGAATGAGCAGGTAATTACACCATTAAAATTTATTCTAATATATTAGCTATTGGGTCTTTAATGGAGACAATTATTTTCTTATATGGTAATTGAAATAATTGTAGACTCTATAATTGAGTAGATGTATGGATGAAGGAGCATAAGACTTCTTATTGAAGCCTGTGCGGATGTCAGATGTAGAATGACTAAAAAATTCTTGAGGAAGCATACAATTACAGCTCATATGTACATACATTTAAAAAGAATATTATGTAAAAAGAAGTATAATCAAATTTGGATGATGGTTTATGTAGTATGATCTAAAATGTTGAATTAAATAGTTTTATTTAAAAGATGATGGATTATGTAATATGATCTAAAACATCCAATTAAATAGTTTAACATAATTTTATTTAGAAAAATCAATTGTTAAAAAGAAGTATAATCAAATTATGATGATAGATTATGTTGTATGATCTGAAACGTTGAATTAAATAGTTTTATTTAGAAGATGATGAATTATGTAATATGATTTGAAACATCAAATTAAATAGTTTAACATGATTTTATCTTAAAAATTTGATCGTTAAAAAGAATTATATTCAAATTTTGATGATGAATTATGTAGTATGATTTGAAATGTCAAATTAAATAATTTAGCATGCTTTAAATAGAAAATTTGATGATGGATTACATAATATAATCTGAAATATTGAATTAAATAGTTTAACATGATTTTATCTTAAAAAATTGATAATAGATTATGTAATATGATTTGAAACATCAAATTAAATAATTTAATACAATTTTGTATAGAAATTTTTTATAAAAAATATTATGAAATGCGAAAAATGGAGAAGTATAACCGTCTCTGTAAAAAATTTTGGAGTTTTATGATTGTATGTGCCTTTTAAACTTTTCTTTCCTTTAGATTTGAATACAATTTTAGAACAGGAATTGGGCGGAGGCAGAGGAGTTTGCTTTTTAAATTCACAGATAAGAGCAAACAATGTTGGTTTGTGTTTTGTTCTAATCTTCTTTTGTCTTAAATAATGGATATGAAAATTATACGCGGCAATTTGATCTGGTCTAACTCACATGTGCTTCCATTTTTTCCATGGAAAACGTTATATATTTGTTTTAAGTTCTCCTCATAAATAATTATAATTCCGTGATTTTGATCTATTTGATAACAAATATTTGGTTTCTAATTTTTGTCTCTTTTAAAACATTATGATTATTTATTACTTTAGAATGATGTGACGTAAGGATTCATAAGTTTAAGCAGAGTTCAAAATTATTTGTTAATGTTTCTAACTCAACCCTTTTTGTTTAAGGACATCTCTATCATTTAGGTGTTCTGCATCCTATAATAAAAAAACACATTGCCATAACATTTGCACATCATTTTCATCCTATAAGCCTATTATTTTATATATTATTTTAAAAGGTCACATTTATAAAATGATATAAATCATGTATTATTATATAACATAAAGTGAAAGAGTTTATGGTGCTTTCATTCATAGTATTATTTGTGTATTTGTACGGTATAAATAAATATTCTTCATTTTATTTCTAGTCTTTATATTTATGTTTTTGATAGTCTTTTTATCACTAGTATAATTTAAATGTCTTTGTGTTTTCACCAAGTATCTTATGTACTAGGTACATTTTTGTATCCCCTTATTATTTCTATTCTATCAACCATAGTTACATTTTTGTATCCCTTTATTATTTCTACTCTATCAACCAAGGACACTGCCTATACCTACATCTAACTCAAAATAAATTTGATTGTCACCCCATTCATTAAATTCTAAACATAGAAAACCTATATGAATTATGACAAATATGTCGTCATACAAAAAGCTTTGATTTAAAAGCACTTATACATCTCAACCCCCAAGCTCTTGCCACACCAACTTTAATAATGAATTTTCTTCATAGTATAAGTTAGAAAAACTATGGTTACAAATCAATCCTCCTATTCTACTGTATCCTCAAGTATTACAATTTTCTAAATCCAGTAACTCTACTCTATTGACCTCCTTCAACAAGTTATATTCTTTACTAAGAAAATTCAAAACCTCAATCTCATACAAGCAATCTTTTTTAGAGTATCCCACCAAGCCAAATGCCATCTTCCTCACTAAGGATTAGAGAAGTAATATCACTCTTAGGTAGAATCCACTCCTACATTCAAATAGTGCAAGAACCCAAGTGAGTCTTAGTGGGACACTATGCTATCTTATACCCTAGGTAGCTAGTTGAAATAAAAGTACCTAAAGGTTGCCCCTCAAAATTCATAAAACAAATCCAAGATGCTTAAGAGGATGTAAAATGCTAATGGAAAGAGAGGCTTAGAAAAATCTTCCATGCATTGACCCTCACAAATCTATTCTAAAAATTGACTTGCCCCTTATCAATTATTATAAAATATCCCACATGTTCATGCTAGTTGATTGATCAAATAAGATTTTTATACATGCAAATGGGTTCAAAAGCTCAAAGTTGTGTCCCACTTTTATAAAGGAAATGACCAACATTAATCTAATCTTTTTAACTTTAATCACTAGAAACTGACATATATATTTTGAATTCTAAAATGATGTAACCTAATGAAATGTAGATTTTTTAGTGTATTTGTGTTTCTATTTTTTAAATAAAAAATATTTGAATGTAATTTTTGAAAATTGACACTATAATTTAGTTGTTAAAAGATAAGGATAAGGCGGCATCTCTCCACTTTTTTTATAATAATGTTTTAAATAAAATGACAACCATACACTAACCACATACTTGATCCAAAATGTATCATTATGTCAAGTAAAATTGGTTTTAATAACCTCTCTTATAGATGATAACACCTTGTATGTGCACCCATAATTATCAGCTTCATTAATCCCTTAAGATATATTCATTTATAATACATATATGGGTTTGTGTAGAATCATGGAGGTCCAAAAAGTGATGATGTGACAAAAAAATGTTTTTCATTTGTCCTATATATATAATATATATATATATAATTTATATATAATATATATTATTATTAATTTATAATATATAGTATATGTTATATATATTATATTATATAATTAATATATAATATTATACTATTATATAAAATATAATATATAATATATATATATAATATGTAATATTATATAATATATAATGTATAATGTATACTATTATATAAAATTTATAACATATAATATTATATTATACAGTAATATTATATAATATATAATGTATAATGTATACTATTATATAAAATTTATAACATATAATATTATATTATACAGTATAATATTAATATATATTATATATAATATATATTTTATTATAATATATAATATATTGCATATATATATATTACATTATAATATATTATAATATATTATAATATATTATATTATTAGAATAAAGATATATATTATATTATATTATATTATATTATTATAATATATATTATATTAATATTATATTATATTATTATAATATAATATATATTAATATAATATAATATATTGTATTATATTATATTATTATAATATAATGTATTATCTTTAATATATTATATTATGTTATATTATATTATATTATATTATATTATATTATATTATATTATGTTATATTATATTATGTTATAAGCCCATGTATATTAATGAGATATTAGATATATATTATACATTATATATTATAATACATAATATATCATAAATATATATTGATAAGTAGGAGGTATTTTCCACAATGTGTCAAATTATGATATTGCTATCAGGATTTAACCGTGTAGTTTTAAGAGTCAAATATCAATTGATGAGCTAAAGGCAATCTATAATGAATGGTTCATAAGGCACAACACTTGCTGAAGGTTTTGCAAATGGGGTTGCAAGCTAAGTGGGCTTAACCTTGGGGAAAAATCCTTGGTTAAGTGTGCTTGAGTTCGAGCAATACTGGAATGGTTGACCTCCAGGGAAGGCCTAGTGCTTCACCTCTATGAGCATCACCTAGATGCAATGAGTGCTAAGCGGATCATTCATTATCACGAGAGTTGGGTTCTTATGAACCACTACTCATGAAACATGGGTTAATGAGTTTCACTCTTAAAACTACTACACGATTGAATCCTGGTAGCAATATCATAATTTGACACGCTGTGGAGAATACCTCCTACTTATGAATTAATGAGCTAAAGGGGATCTATAATGAATGGTTCATAAGGCACAACACTTGTTGAAGGTTTTGCAAATGGGGTTACAAGCTAAGTGGGCTTAACTTGTAGGGAAAACTCCTTGGTTAAAGCGTCAGCATGAGTGGAGCATGTCTTAGGATGGGTGACCTCCCGAAAGGCCCAGTGCTTCACCTCTATAGGCATCACCCACAGATGCAATGAGTGCTAAGTGGATCATTCATTATATCATGAGATTTGGGTTCTTGAACCCTTACTCATGAAAACATGGGTTAATGAGTTTTGACTCACCAAAACTACGGTTGAATCGATAGTAATATCATAATTTGACAATGGAAAATACAGCCTACTTAATGGAATTGATGAGCTAAAAGGGATCTATAATGAATGGTTCTACTTAAGGCACAACACTTGTTGAAAGTTTTACTGGGGTGGGTTTACCAAGCTAAGTGGAAGCAACAGGAAAGGCTTCCTTGGTTAAGCGTGCTTGAGTTGGAGCAATACTAAGATGGGTGACCTCCTAGGATGGCTCGATCTGTGAGCATCACATAGATGCAATGAGTTCTAAGTGGATCATTCATTATCATGAGAGTTGGGTTCTTGTGAACCACTCCTCATGAAACATGGGTTAATGAGTTTAACTCTTAAAACTACACAATTGAATCCCAATAGCAATATCATAATTTGACACGCTGTGGAAAATACCTCCTACTTATCAATTTATGAGCTAAAGGGGATCTATAATGAATGGTTCATAAGGAACAACACTTGCTAAAGGTTTTGCAAATGGGGTTGCAAGCTAAGTAGGCTTAACCTTGGAGAAAACTCCTTGGTTAAGCGTGCTGGAGTTGGAGCAATACTGCGATGGGTGACCTCCTGGGAAGGCCCAGTGCTTCACCTCTATGAGCATCACCTAGACGCAATGACTATTAAGTGGATCATTCATTATCATGAGATTTGGGTTCTTGTGAACCGCTACTCATGAAAAATGGGTTAATGAGTTTGACTCTTAAAACTACACTGTTGAATTTGTTGAAAGTGAAGGTGATATTGTAGCTTAGAACTTTTAATCCTATGAGATTATAGATTTAATTAAGTGTTTTTTGTCACAATTATTTGTGTATGATCATCTATTTAGATCAATTTTACCAATTGTAGAAAGAGACAAAAGATTGTAGAATAATGAGACAAGAAGATAGAAGTGACACATCATATACATGGAGAAACCCTTTCGGGAAAAAACTCCACTAGAATCAATAGTGCTTGTATTATTTAACCTTAGAACAAGATTACAATAATATTGTATCAATCCTTGATTGATATGCTTCCTTGCCTTCAACAATCCTTCTTCACAACCTATAGTAAACTCTCATGGAACTCTCTTCAACTTGCTACAATAAATAGACAATTAATGAGCATGTAAACTCATAAGAGTTGTCAACTACAAGAGCATAAAGCTCTTCTCAAAAATCTATGCCTAGATTGTGCAAGTAGAGTTCCACCGTGTAATATGAGTTCAAACCAAAGTCTTCCTCAATTTAGGTTCCCCAAACTAAACACTTAACTAAACTCTGGTCAAGAAAATATCTTGCAAATATCACCTCAAAGTTGGCACCCAAGAATGGGCCCACATGACTGAGCCTTGTAAATATCTTCTCATGCAAAAGGTGTTAACTGAAAGATGCCAACTTGGGTGCCCAAGGTGGGTCCAAGTCAATCTTAGTTAACTGAAACATATCTTTCCACCAATTCATGCAAACACTATGCATGATTGGTCATCCCCACTTAACTAAATGTATCCACCTGTTATTTGTCATGCAATTGAATTCATTAGTCATGCAACTCAAGTCAACTAGCATTCAAAATTTAGAGAGCAACTATACAGCTAAAGATAATTGAATCATAATTGGTGGACTAAACTAAACTCATGTAAATATCAATCCTATTTTTTGTAACTTTTCATGCATTACTAAAAGTGTTATCCAAATATGAGCAATTAACCCAAGCAAGGTGGGTTCCATCTTCCATGTGGGCGCCCCATGTGCTCCTATCTTGTAGGAGCTCTTATTGGACGTCCCCACATGTTCCTATCATTTAGGAATAATTGCAAATATCAATTTACATGTTCATTTCATTCAAATTTAGTCTCTTTCTAATCTAGGTGTTGGGAGCAGGTTTCCAGAGCTATGGAATGCAGAATAAGTTTAGGATTGCAATTAAATCTTGTTCTAGCAGAATCTTATTATGATGTGTTGACCTTGTATGGAAAATAAATCCTACTTATCAGTTGATCAGCTAAAAGGGGATCTATAATGAATGGTTCATAAGGCTGTACTTGTTGAAGGTTTTGCAAATGGGGTTGCAAGCTAAGTGGGCTTAGCAGGGAAAACTCAGCAGTTAGCTTGAGTGAACAATACTTAGATGGAGCCTCGAGGGAAGGCCTAGTGATTCACCTCTATGAGCATCACCTAGATTCAATGAGTGCTAAGTGGATCATTAATTATCTTGAGAGTTGGGTTCTTGTGAACCACTACTCATGAAACATGGATTAATAAGTTTGACTCTTAAAACTACACAGTTGAATCCTGATAGTAGCTTCACCTCTGTGAGCATCACTTAGATTCAATGAGTGCTAAGTTGATCATTAATTATCTTGAGAGTTGGGTTCTTGTTAACCACTACTCATGAAACATGGATTAATAAGTTTGACTCTTAAAACTACACGATTGAATCCTAATAGCAATATCATAATTTGACACACTATGGAAAATAGCTCCTACTTATCAATTGATGGGCTAAAGGGGATATATAATGAATGGTTCATAAGGCACAACACTTGTTGAAGGTTTTGCAAATGGGGTTTCAAGCTAAGTGGGCTTAACCTTGGGGAAAAATCCTTGGTTAAGTGTGCTTGAGTTGGAGCAATACTAGGATGGGTGACCTCTCGAGAAGGCCCAATGCTCCACCACTATGAGCATCAACTAGATGCAATGAGTGCTAAGTGGATCGTTCATTATCATGAGAGTTGGGTTCTTTTGAACCACTACTCATGAAACATGGGTTAAAGACTTTGACTCTTAAAACTACACAGTTGAATCATGATAGCAATATCATAATTTGACATGCTGTGGAAAATACCTCCTACTTATCAATTGATGAGCTAAAGGGGATCTATAATTAATGGTTCATAAGGAACAACACTTGATGAAGGTTTTGCAAATGGGGTTGCAATATAAGTGGGCTTAACCTTGGGGAAACTCCTTGGTTAAGCGCGCTTGAGTTGGAGCAATACTAGGATGGGTGAGCTCCCGAGAAGGCCTAGTGCTTCACCTCTGTGAGCATCACCTAGATGCAAAACTATTCCCTCGATCTCTCAAGGATACAACACTCGAGTGGTATTGTTCCTTGCCTGATAATTCCATTTTCTCATTTGACCAACTTGTAAACCAATTATTATGACAATTCTAAGCTAACATTGGGTTGGAGCTGACCTTTTCGGATCTCATCTGATACAAACAAGGTGATAATGAAAAGATCACTAATTTCATAGCATGGTATCATGCGCTCTTCTCACAAATGTCATATCCACTACCCGATTCTGACGTGCAAAAGGTATTCATAGGGAAATTGCAAAGGCCTTGGTAGGAAAAGTTTGCCCTTATGAAATACCCTTCTTTTGCACATTTGTGTGTAGCCCTAGGAGAGTATCAATAGATGGTAGTTCAGTTTGAGGGACCCTCCTTGTGCTCCCATTCTAAAGGAAATTCCATCATATCAATCTCTAGGAAAGGCAAGGCTGTTGTGAATGTAGTAGCCATTGAGGATGACAACGGCCTCAAATGCAACCAAAAGTTCACAAAGTTAGCAGAATCTTATTCTTCCATCTTGCAAAAGTTAGTGAAGGATAAGATTGTAACCTTGCCAAACCCTAAACCTCTTATGGAACCTTACCCTAGTTGGTATGATGCAAGTACCGATTTTCAGTGTCATCGAGTTAACAAACATGATACTGAACATTGTATGCGCCTGTGTCATGAGATACAAGACCACATCGAGGATGGTACTATTCACCTCAATGGAAGCAAACAAAACACAAATAAATTGATGGAAAAAGAAAATAGTGAACTGCAAATATACATAGACTCATTTCCTTTTCACTCTGCTAACATGATTGAAGATCCCACCGATTTTATCACTCAGTCTGAGGCCTATGTTAACATGGTCATGGTTACTCCTACCACACAACCTACGCTTGAATCCCCATATGTGACATTCACTTCGCAAGACTTACCCTTGAATAACAAGCCCTCTCCCCCCTACATCCCCACTTCCCTCAATGGTAACATTGTGACAGGATTCCTAGTAGACCCCGCGAGTCGAGTGAATGTTATTACAAATAAGATATTGTGGCTTAACTCACTACATAGAAAAGAGTATGAAGAAACAAAATCCACCATCTGTACACACAATGGTCTTTGTCTGAATCCATATGGCTCGATAACTTTGTCCGTCCTAGTTGGACCTAAGGCTATTGACATGGTTTTCGATGTCATTCCAGAGTCAGATTTGTTCGAGATGAAGCTAGGCATACCGTGGCTAGCTTCCATGAATGGAATCACCTTTGTTATTTATAAATGTCTAAATTTCTCCCATGAAGGTTTCATGCATGTAGTGCATGCCACTGGATACCAACCTTTGGTGTCCTATGGGGGATATTTATTAAACCATTTTTGGCCTGCCTTGGTTGGTCCACTTCCTCCAAGAATGAACCTACTTTACAAAAATTGTGTGAAGTATAAAATCAGGGACAAAGGATAGCCAAAATTGGCTCTTCCTATAGCACAGTAGCCAACTACATTCTCTTCCCAAAAAGGGAAGGAGAAGCTTGCCTCCTCTCAGGCTAACTCGTCCTCTCCCCTTTCTTGGGAGGAGTATTGGATGAGCAAGCTTGGCTTCTACCCATTAAGCTTGATGATTCCTCCTTGGTGTAGACCCAAGATTAGGATATCAGACCTCCCTACTAAACCACCTAGACCTTGGTACTATTTGTATGGCAGAGGAAAAGGTCCTCGTGGGGAATCCTCTATGTCTTGGCCTCCTATTGCTTTTGCTCCAAAAGTAGTAAACGGGAAGAGGCCTGCTACCGAGGCACTTGATTCAACTCCCCCCATTGCTTCTCAACTTGCCCCTCCTGCTCTTGTTCACGATTTTGTTCCTCTGCTAAAAATGGTTGTAGTGGACACGCCCATGGTTGAGCAGGAACCTATTATTCCTTTGCAGCCATCGATTCAAAGAGTTGCAGAAACTACCTTGCGCACGAGCACAAATGTCAGTGAAAGGCTCTCATGGTTGAGCAAGCCACCTTACAGAGGAAGGAAGAGGAGACGATCGCTCCTCTATCAGGGCCTCTTATCATGTCCTCCTCTCTCTTGCCTTATACTTCCATTCAATCTAGCTATGCATCGCTTTCAACTTCCACTGTGAGTACGAATGTGCCTAACCCTAAAAAAGGTGATGTTAATCGCTCCTTTGGTGGAGTTGCCTCTATTGATGTCCCTTCTAGATGTCCTGCCTTTCCCAAAACCCGTAGATATGACAAACACTTCGATGGTATCTACTACGGTTTTCTCTTCCTCCTCTTCCTCTGCACCTCTTGCCTCATCTGTGGGGAGTTCATGTCCCCCAATGGAGCAAAAGGTGGAGAGTGCACCAGTCCTTCTAGAAAAGGAGGACATAAGAGGATCCCACCTTCTCCAAAAGGTGGTCCCGTGTTGACTTGTTCTATCCTAGTGACAGAACCAGTCCCGACTTGCCCTAAGTTCGCCACCGCTCCCAAATCACTCGATGAACCTAGCGGTGAATCTCAAGCACAACGTTCTCCAGTTGTTGCGATAAAACATGGCACTCCTATAAAGTGCATGTTTAATGAGCTTTGGATGAGGTTTTGGCCTTGTCGGTGATCTTCGTGAAATCGCTAACCTTAGCTCCACAAGAGCTTGGTGGAGAGGACCTTGCGGGGTCCTCTTCCTTAGCCCTTGTTGTGGGAGGGTTGGACACTCCTCCTCTTAACATTCCACCACTGAAGGGTCGTCCTCCTTCTCCCTATGATGATCTAGAGTGGGAAGCAGACGACCTCTTGGTCGATCAGTGTTCTAGGGGGAGGCCTCCTCTTTATCTTTAGAATAGATGTGTGTGTGTTGTGATGTGTTCCCCCATGATTGCGCTATGTGTGCTTGGATGACCCTTTTCACCCTTGTTGGTGCTTGGATACAGGTGTGGTTTTTGTGTCATAATCCCTCTTCTATCTATTTCATCATTCTTCCATGTTTGTGACTTGATTTTTGATAAATTGGTGACAATGCAAAGCGTTGGGGGAATTTAGGCTTCTCTTCCATGTTGACCCAATTTGTTTTTAACTTTGTCTTCTTGTGCATTCTTCACATGGTCTGATATAGTAAGGGGTTGATGACAGTTCATTTTATGTACTATTACTATACTTATATATATTTATGAGTAGTTCTGACCCCGAAAAATTAGGCTAGCCCTATGTCCTGTGTTTATGTTCTTTTCTCTTTTAGTTTTTCCTTTATATTTCTCTCTTCTTTGCTTGAGTTTTCCCTCTCATGTGTGACAACACCACTTCTATAACATTTTGAATTTTGGAAAACACATTCTTCACCAACAAATATTTTCTCAAGAATCTTCACAAACTTCTTTTCAAGAATCACGTTGTCGACTTAAAACCCTAAAGGAATGTGTTTCCTTCATTATGGGTTCATAAAGAAAGAGCTTGAGAACCTTCCTCCGAGGTGGGAGCAGCTTCAATCTTCTCCTCGCATGGGGGAATTTTCTTCCTTTTCAATTCCTTGATGAAGTGAACATCTTTCAAAAGGATTCCTTGATGATGAATCGATTTGAGAAAGAAACATCTCCCCTGTACTTTCAAACAACGTATCCCTTGAGTGGATCCTTTCTTCATGTCGGGTTCTCGAGGGACCCCTTTGAAAGTGTTCCAACTTGTTGGAAGTCTGCGAGACTGTTCACTTACTTTCTTGCATGGCTTCTTTCTAATAATTTCTATATGTGGGTAAACATGTCACTTTATGGGTGCGCTTGTAAAGCCACTTTCTAACTCTGCAGAGTCCCCTTTCCTTGGGTTTCCTCCATGTGAGAAATCTTAGGTGATACCTCCCTGCAGGTCTACAGGTCTATAGAGTGCCTCTTCTGAGCTTCCTCCATGTGAGAGATCTTGGGGCTCACTCCCTTGTAGGTTTACCGGTCTATAGGGTGCTTTATGTGGGTTTCCTCCATGTGAGAGATCTTGGGGGATACCTCCCTGCAGGTTCGCGGGTTTATAGGGTGCTTTCCTAGGTTTCCTTCATGTAAGAGATCTTGAAGGACACCTTCCCTATAGATCTATAGGTCTGTAGAGTGCTTTCTTGGGTTTCCTTCATGTGAGAGATCTTGAAGGACACCTTCCTTACAGGTCTACAGGTCTATAGGGCACTTTCCCGACTTCCTCCATGTGAGAGATCTCTGGGGACACTTCCTTGCAGGTCTGTGAGTCTGTAAGGCATTTTTCTAGGTATCCTTCATGTGAGAGATCTTGGAGGACACATTCCTTAAAAGTGTATGAGCCTTTGAGGCGCTTTCTTCTTGGGGCTTCCTTCATGTGAGAGATCTTGGGGGTTGCCTCCTTGCAAGTCCGCGGGCTTGTGAAATGCTTTCATTCTACAACTTCATAGTTCTTTGGGACTATGAAGTCCTTTACTTGTCTTGCACTCTCGAGTTCACCAGATCGCGGTTTGCTTCCTTGATGGTTTAGGTATGCATTTCTAACCTTACTGCTTTTCTGATCTACTTTACCGAAGCACTCATCAGTATTCATGCTCGCTAAAGTAGGGGGAAAATGTATAGGTGTGAATTTGCACCCCTTACGTAAATTCCCCTTTTACACTTCCTCACCTTAGAAAATCAAATTCAAAGGAAAAATTCCACATCAACTCATTTCCTTCATTCCACTTGGCATTTGTCTTTTGCATCGATAGAAGAACAATTGTTGGGGATGCCTGTACGACGTGCAGGCATCCACGTGATGCACTTATGTCCCTACCGGATTCCTACGTCTGAAGCTGGCAGATGCATTACACTTCCCATTGGGGTCAGTTTGTAATGTCCCTCTTCAACCAATTGAATCGAATATGGTCGTTTGTCTCATCTCACCTTCAATAACACTCTTACTTCATTCCTTTCATCTTCTTCACATCTTCTTCACAAGCTCTAGCAATCTTCTACACAATCCTTCTTGCATTCTCAAGCATCCATCACTCTCAAGCAACACTTTGGTACTCCATAGCAACAACAACAACACTCCATCAACTCCATAGAGCACGTGTGGAACAACACCATTGCAACAAGGGCTTGAGTCCTCTCTTTTTCTCCTCCATTAGCTAGTGAGCTCTTGGTGGAGGTGGTCAGCATTTTCACTCCTCTCCTATATGATTTGGTTGAGTAGCACATTACTGTTTTGTAGTGTTTATTGTGTTCTTTACTTCCTTTCTTCCTTTATCATACTTTTCTCCATTATTGCTATCTTGGTTGTCTGTGGAGGTGGAAACTCCAAAATGAGGGTTTGACTGAAGCAGGCCCCTATATAGCCCCCCAACAATTTTCCTCCTTCTTGTGTGTAGGTGGACGTGCATTTGGAGCTACTGGGTGAACAGGCTTTGTTGTGAGATCATCTTTGTCACCCTAGCCTTAATATATCTACTTTATCATATTCGCTTATATATTTGTTACTTTATAGTTTTATTTTGTTCCCTTAAAAATCACTAGCTAGGTTGTCAACTCATTTTCTTGCAGTTCCCACTGTACTTTCAGTCCTCTGGTTGTATGGACGTCGGCGCATTTGAGAGACACCAACGTGCTGCGCTATCGTCCTAGAACCACGCTTTCGTCCTCGAGTGGAGAGCTACCTGAGGCACAATGTTGAACCCAAAAACTGGCTCACCTAGCCCTAAAATTGATTTCAGGTCTATAGAGTGATTGAAGGACCTTATAGTCCTCATCATTCTCACCCCTCATTTCAAAACACCCCTTTAGAGTGAGGTAAGTTAGGGCAGCCTTCCGCTCTTGGCTCTTCGTGACTTGGGGGCCTTAAATGTGGTTGGTCCCCCTCTCTTACACTTTCATTATATTATCGACCAAGGCTAGTAGGCTTGTAATGGTGTTGGCATTATGCGTGCTTCCAAAGACCTGGTGTTACCTAAATTATCCTAGTGAAGGTATTATGCTTGTTGGAGAATCATAAAAATGCATAACAGTGAAAGAAGTAAAGTTGATGCTTTGGCTACGAGTACCTACAACATAGTTTGTGACTGAACTACTGTTAATAGGTTAAATGCTAAAACTAACTGGAAACTATGAACTCAACCTATTCTACACTCTAGAGTACTACAAGTTAAATGAATGCAATTATAAAAATGAACAACAATTATGGATAACTTGATATGAGAATCTATCTTGACTGATTATGCAATTATGAAGTAACTATTTAATAGAAATAAAAACTATAAATGTAGTGAAGGGTAGTACCTGAGTGGCCCTTACTCAAGTGGCTATCTCCACTAAACTAAACCAAATCTAAATTCTTAGATTCAACTCAACCATATTAACTCAAGATCATTCATTACACATTCCAAAACATCACATGAAATCTTGCTCAAAGATTGTATTAAAATTAAACATATTTGAACAATCAACATGTGTGTGTAATAACAATTGAAAACTGAAAAGTGTTTGATAACCAAATCCACATCTAAAAGACTAATCAACTCTCTATTCCAAAGACTCAACCATCGGCTATATACATGCACAAGGGAGTTTATTCAAAACATAACTCTAAACTAAAATCATTAATCACAACTCTCCTAGATATCAGAGTGTAATTAAGGCTTAGCTATCCTAACTGCAACTAAAAAGAAATAAGAATCCAAATAGGATTAGAACTCTGCAATAACAAAATTAAAACGTGGAACATAAGATCAATTACACCAGAATCCTAATAATAACAGGGTTATCCTTCTTTAATGCCTTTATTATTGTCATAATGATGCACAATTATATTCATCAAGTGTCTCTATGTTGTAGTTATTACGTTCAATGTATTCAAGAACATCCCCTGTTTCACTGTCTAGGAACTCCTTCAGTTGCAGGTTACATTCATCAATTGTTGTGGGCTACAGTGTCTTCTCAAGTTACAAGGGGTTAGTTCATAAAATACATACACAATACTAACTACCATGATTAAACACATATATCAATTATAATTCATACATGTCCACATATAAATCAAACAACATCATCATATCATAACTGCATTTTCATATACTTTAACCAAGTTCAAGGTTTGCATAATAGACATAAAAGATGGCATATTGTAGGAATAATTTTCATAGGAATGTCTTATAAGCAACATAAAGATTAAAAAAAGCTAGCTAATAAATGGGCTCATCAACAAGGATGCCACATAGATGGTTTTGACTGAAATATTTCCGGTCAAAAGGATTTCATTTGAAACTTTACGTGTAAATTAAGGTGCATTTGAAACTTATAAAGGGGAAAAAAATTATTTTATAATTTTGGGCAAAGTGCTTCACTTGAAAGTATATGTGCCATGTAGTTTCAAGCGAAATTGTTTCATCTGAAACTATTTAAGGTGAAATTGTTTAGGGCGAAATTGTTTCACTTGAAACTATTTAGTCGGTCAAAAGTGTGACACAAGTTTGTGCTTTTACCCACATTAAGAAATCAATAAACACTGGATCTATGGAAGTAGATCAAATCCATAGTTGAAAGGATTAGATCCGTAGTTGCATAATCAATCCTATAGTTGTGGAAGTGACTTGTAAGGGTAAATAGAGAGTTTGTAGATTTTAAAGCATTTATTTGGTTTTTCTAATCTTTTTATACATTGGTGAATCACTTAAATCTCTATCTATCTCAATCTATTTATATAAAATTTCTAGCTAATTTTCATTATTTCATTTATTTAATTTTCATACATATATTTCAAATAGTCACTTGTCCTAGCTCATTTATCTAGTACAAATTCTAAGTGCTTATAGCATTTATTTATTTAGTCTAAATAAATAGTTTTATGAGAATGTATTTTTTTTTTCAAACTTAAGTTTATTTGTCAATTTGATTCCCCAAGAGTAATTATAAAACAAGTTCTATTTCTCTATACAAAAAAAGTCAACAAATATTTCATGCCTTAAGGAATTATTCCATCCCTTCACATAAAACAAAACCAAATGATATGAAATAGTAAAAATACATTGCATGACACAACAATTAGCATGCCACTTCTTAATAAATTTAGTTTTATTTATATTTAATTATATTTGTCAATTAAATTTCTCGAATTAATTATCATGTAACTTTATTTCTCTACACAAATAAAGTCAAACACTTATTTTGTGCCTTAAATTGTTCTTCTCCTTTATCACATGAAATAAAATAAAACAAAAAAACAAAATATATATTTAATGACACAACAAAATTATGTAGTCCACAAATTAAGGATTGACTTCTTATTTGATTTAGATCTTATTATACTTAATCATATTTGTAATTAAATCCCTAAATTATTAGGTATACAAAAAAATGAATACACATTTCTTACCTACCAAAGATTGACTTCTTGATTAATTTAAATTTATCCTATTTAATTACATTTATCAATTAAATTTTCTTAATTAATATTTTAATTATTCTATCTTTTTATTACATAGAAAAAAAATTAAATTAATTGAAATACCAACATAATACCAAAGGATTGTTCAATTGATTGAACATAATCGACAATGACATGTACCTATTTTATCAACACTAAGATTCAGATTCCTTAGATGTATAATAAATACGAGATGATGTACATTTACATGAATTTATCATCCACCTAGATTCAGAATTATACCCGAGGTATAATATGTACATGTACCTAATTTTATCATCCACCAAGATTCAATTTTTCATAAATATAATAAATAGACACCTCTTACAAAATAGATAACCCTCAATACTTGACTTTTAATAGAATAAATACCCTTCATGAATACTTAACTTAGAATTATACAAATATCAACTTAAACTTATTCTTGGAAAAAAATTCTAATTTATTTTTTCAAACCTAAGAAACCACCAACCAAAGGTTTGACTTAATTTTTAATGGAGAACATGTGGCTACTATGATCCACATGAAAAATTAAAATGAGCCTCACGTTTCAACTTTACATATATTCCTAAGATTCCTTCCTTAACCCAAAATTTCCCATCTTCTTGGTCAAGAATATAATAACTAGTCACATCGTAATAATAACAACATTTTAAAACTCTCACCCTACGAAAAAACATCGCCACAAATGAAAAATCAAATTCGGTAGTCCTCCTTTTTAAAATTCCGTTTTTGATACTTCATCTAGGCCTATCTAGGGTTTCATGGATTCTTCGCCTGTATATGGTGGGAAAGAAAGGTCTAAAGATCGAATCTGGAAGGGGCCAAACATTTTCACAAAGGCCAAGGTTCCTCTGCTCTCCAAGATATATATATTCCAAGAACTCTTTTCCAGGACAAAGTCACAAAGCTTGCTTGCGCTGCAAGCGACAAGTTTAGAATTTCAATAGCGTAGACGAATGCAGAAAACTTGTCAGAGAGGAAATCCCAGGGTTCGGTGCTGCCATGCCTTTCGCCTTTACAGATAAAATTTTCTGTAAAAATGCCCACCTTTTCTGTTATTGCCTTGGACAGAATTTTAGAGCCTACTACTAGTAATAGCAATGCCAGTAGAAATAATAATAACGGCAGCGTCTCTGGTAAGACTAAGCTTCAACATCAAAATGGAAATAATTCCTCCAAGAAGCCGAAGAATGTGATTTCACCATCACTTTACACAACACCTCAGACAACCCCTATTCCCGACTATCCGACGTCTTTTAATCCTTCTCCCTATGTCGTTGATCACAAAAGGCGCGTGCCTTTTGTCGTGAAAGATGTGAAGGGGTCCGAGCCCAGGACCAAGGAGGACCGAACCGAGGGAAAAGGTGAAAACGATACAAGTATTGTTGAGGGTGGAGCTTTTGCGGTTTCGGATGGCCCGGAATTTGTCGAAACTACGGGGAAAAATAAATACTTGACTTTGGCCGAGGGTTTAGGTTCAGGAGACAGCATGGCGAATGAGGTATCAGAGGATTCTGTTTTGGGTGCTGGAGGACTTCGTCATAATTTTGGGCTGAAAGAGGGAAAGGAGAGTGATTGTGATGATGAATTTTTAGAGGTGGATGAATGGAAGAGCGTTGCGAGCAGCAGCGATGCGGAGTCGAGGTCTAGGAGCTACACCTTTAGTACACAGACTGGGCAAAGTGAATATTTTGATGCAATGGAAGGTAAGGATCTTGCATGGAAATTCGTATTTATTTTATTTTGTCCGGCTCGAAACGATGTTTCTATTGTATTTTGCTTTTCTTCCCAATTACATAGACATTTGTAATCATAATGAAGACAATCAAACAAAACGAAAATTTGATTTTTCAAACTTATTACCCATAGAAACGGTCTTATAAACAAGGTATTATATTTCTAAACAAGTTAATCTAACTTCACAGAGTTATTGTATTTTGCCTTATACCTAATTACAGAACCATTTGCATTGATAACCTAATATATGAAATCATAAATCAAGACGATGAAACAAAATCAATTTTTTATTTTGCAAACTTGTTACCCAGGAAACAATCTGTTAAGCAAGTACATCTTTACAAACAAGTAAATATGCCTTAATAGAATTTTTAGAACTAGATACCATGAGAAACAATCAACCAAACAAAGGAAACATACCTTGATTATTGATAGGTTCTACAGAACCGTTTGACCAAATGGAAGTTAATGGCCATAATATCTCATCATTTCATATGTTACTTTTGTCTTGACTCTTTTTTGGGGCTTTGTTTTTATTTACCAAATTGGATGTATATGTTTTTCTTCATTCATGTTGCTGTTTTTTTTGCTAGGGATGTAATGACTTGCCATAATGCATTTATCTGCGCTTCCTTGGTTGTGGATGTAAACAACTGCAATGTGTTTTTCATGAAAGACGATATTCTAATATCAAATGGTTCATAACTATCTCTTGTTTGATAGTTTTAAAGTTTTGTTCATTTCACCAAGTGGGTTCGCCTTGGGTCCTGGTCCTGGTCCGGTCCTTCTGCTGGTTCGGCCAGGGTCCTTGCATTTGGGCCTTGGTTCGCCAGTGAAGAACCCGGGCGAACCCGAGCAGAACCCGGGCGAACCCAAGGCGAACCCAAGCAGAACCTGGGTGTCTGGGCAGCAAAAAGTGATTTTTTTTTGTTTTTTTTAATGTTTCCTTCACTTTGACTTTGACCCACGCCCATGGGAACCCTAAAAGTGACCTCTAAAACATGTTAAACACCTAAACTGCCTCATTTTCATTCATTTGTTTTTCAAACAAGCATTTTCATTCCAAGAGGCTGAGTACTATTTACTTATCAGCTTGTGATACAACTGAGATTATAAGCCCTCAGCTAGCCCTCAGCTAACACACATCTCTTCTCCAAAGAGTTTCCTTTATGTTTATGTTGCTTAATAATGCTTTTTGAAGTGCAATATGATTTTTTCTTGGATTTTGGGTGTTCTGGAATTTTCATATTCCAATATTGAAAATTAAAACAAAAACAACAGAATATCATATTTCAGTTTAGTTTTTCCCTCAGTTCAGAATTTACAGAAACTACAATGTCAGTTCTTACACCACTGTTCTTTACTCCTATATCTGATAAGACTAGTACTTAATAGTAATGAACATAAACAGCAATGAATACTAGGTAGACTAAAAGAAGTATATCTTTATTCATATGAAGTTCTTACTTAGAAATATACCAGAGATGACCAGCCAAGGATCAGACTACTTTCCCTGACTAAGAAAAACCTATTTAAAGAACCTGATGGTTGACAAGCAGGACACAACCATCAACACTATTAATAACTGTCTCCTTAAACCTACCCACAAGCTGATAAGTAAATAGTACATAGTCAGATACAACCAAATTAATATAAGCACACATGTATATACATATAAATACCATATACATACATAAATATATCTATGCATGTATATAAGCACACATGTATATACATATAAATATACTATTCATGCTTCTAGGCTGCATATATATATATATATTTTTTTTTTTACATTTTTTTGTAATTTGTACTAACGAACCCAAGACGAACCGAACCCACCCCCCAAAAAATTTTGCCGAACCGGCGAACCGAACCCGCGAACGCGAACCCGAACCCGAACCCGAACCCGAACCGGCTACTTAGGTTTTTTGCAACTCGCTGAGTTTTTCGGGAGTTTTGCATCTATGGGTAAAAGATTGATGTCACTTTTCTTATTCTTTGAAACCTATTGCTTGGAAGTTGAAAGTTTATTTCTGATGGTAAAATTGTCCTATTATCCCTGATCTTTAGTGCTTCCTTTCTTTTCTGCTCATTAATGCCCCATTTAATAGTTGGAAGTCGAAGTACCTTTTTTTATATGCTAACAGCAGGCCAGTACCTCCAGTACCTTTGATTTTCAGTCCTCTCTTTGATCGGTGCTTATTCTCAACTAATGCAACATGTCAGGTTTTTGTGGTTGGTACTTCGGCCTGGGTAGAAATTTGTTCTAGACCTTCAGGTTCAAGGTAATGTGAACCATCAAATCAGTGTTTCATCCTTAGTTTCACAATACTGGATTCCAAAAAAACGTAAACTAAAATAAGGAATATAAGGTCTGTTATCTAGAGCTGTTTTTTGCTATTAGAGTACAGTGTCAGAATTTTGAATTTCCACTGAGTGGATTGGAATAATGGCTTAACAAGGAATCAAAGGATCTGCATTCTGATAGATGCAATGGATGTTTCTGACATCTTTATTAATTTATGTTGCTGTTATTAGCAATGATGTTTGCTATTTTGTTTTCCGTCAGTTGCTTGAATGATCTCAAGAGTTGATGAACTACAAGAAATCTTGACATCCTTATTTCTCATTCTGGTAAAAGCCTAACTGAGTTTGCATTTTAAAAACTGGATTGCTTTGAGAATTATAATGGTTTGTGCCCATGGATTTGTTTTGGTTGTTTTCCTCCATTAGTGTAAGGTTATTACTTTAGAATTTGAAGGACCATAATGAAATAAGTTCAATAATTTCAACTGCCGTTGTTGCAGACAGAAATTCGTACAGTTAGATTAAACAAATAACCAATGGAGATCACATATAAGTTTGCTAGAGATCATTTTGGCTAATATTTGATATTTCATATTTATGATTTGAGTGATGCACTTAATCAGTGTGAAATATTTTCTCAATCAAATTTTTAAATGCAGACATTTACACTGAAGATGCAGCATCACAGACATCCGAGTCCTACAACACAATGCTTCAAAGTGAACTTGACCATTTAAAGTATAATCTCTCTATAGAGATGGAACGACGCAAGATGGCAGAAGAAACATTAACTCACATGAAGAACCAGTGGCAAGAGATGGCAAAGAAGTTCTCATATGCTGGTTTATCATTCCCATCCATAAGAATTGGTTCATCAAGTCAGCCTGTGGAAGAGAGTCCTGTTGATGAAATCTGCACACAAATTATTGTTGCAAGATTGGTATCTGGAGCTATTGGAAGGGGCTCAGCAAGGGCTCAGCTGGAGGAAGAGATGGAGGCAATTACTGAAGGAAAAAATCGTGAAATTGCAAGATTGCGTGACAAGCTGCAGTACTATGAGGTGCTCAATCATGAAATGTCTCAAAGGAATCAAGAAGCCATTGGTAAGTGCACTCTTCAACCTGCCACTTATGCACTTATTTTGTTTTGAAAATATTATTATTAGTTTTAATTTTTAAGTAACACAAAATGTGTGGTTCAAGGTATATTATAGCATCTTAAGTTTTACACTGGCTTAAGTCCTTGAAATAAAATTAGCAAACACTAAAAAAATACTTTTGCAAGGGTAAGGATAATTTGATTGTCGGCACCATATAAACAAGATTTATAAATTCTATCTTTTTCAACACTTTAGAGGGTTTCACTATCCATTGTTGCCATATTTAGGATTTTCTACCTTGCTACTATACTCTTTTCAATACCCTGAATCTTCACAGTCAGGGAAGATGATTAGACCCACTATATATGCTTTTAGCCTGCTGTCACCAACGCTTGCATGTGGGCTGGGGTGAGGATACTTACAGAATTTCACTGCACTATGTCTTCTCCAATAAATACCCTAATGGTACATGAGGCAGATCTGTAATGGCCAATTAAAATCATTAAACATTATAATTCAAGCATATTGTCCATCTTGATATGCTAATGAATGTTTGGGAATGCCTCATTACATTTTGTCAGTAATGGAGCATTCTGGGAGTGAAAGAGTCAATTGCAGCATTTTATCATTCCAAATCACACAATAATATTAATCTTTATTATTTATACTTTTTGAAGCAATGTTATATGCCTTAGGAATTTCCTATAATAGTAGTTTTTTATCCAAATGAATGCAATTATGGCTGATACAAAAATCAGCCGATACCAAAGGGTGCTGCAACCTGAAAGGATAATCAATTGCTGTATCCTGTTTCGCTTGGCCTAAATTTTACTATGGCAGATCAAGGATGACAGGCTATCGACATGCCTCATTTTTTAGGGAACTGCCATATGCTACCTATTATTATTTTTCTACCGAGCCAGAATAAATTGTTCTAATATCAAATTATCTTTTCAATTCCTTTGACAAACTGCAGAATTAATTCAAGCAATCAAAACACACACAAACCAAAGGGCTTAGTGTAATGCCAATCTAAAATAAATTTTGAAATATCATGGATGCATGTGTTCTGTACAACTTGCAAACCTTGATGGTACATTGAGTCCAAGCTCAAAATTGATGGGAACTCTCCAAAGGATCAGTTTTCATCTTCATCTTAATGAGGTTCTAATGCCTTCACCAGCTTTCCTTAATGGCTTCTTTCATTTTATTTTTTATGCAGGAGGGTAATTTGCCCTCTTCTTCTTCGCCATTGCTTTCTGCAAGATCTCCTTGGAGTATCTCCTGTAAGAAATACGACATGATTTCCCTCCAAAATGGAATTGGTAGGCAGGTTGATGCTTGACAAGTTGGATTTTATAATTTGCTAGTTCCTTTCTAATGTTTGTATACTTTTCTCTGCACTTGCTTGTTCTGTTCAGTATTCATTAAATGCTTGTGCAGTCTCTGCATTTGCTTGTTCTGCTCAGTACTCATTAAATATTTGTGTTTATCTTTCTTTTAAAGGTTGAAATGTAATACCTTTGTCGTTCTAGCCACTGGATTTGTTTCCAAGAATCCCAGTCAATCTTTTGAAAGGTGATACATGAGTTCGTGTTATTTCAATTTTTTTGCAGCTCTAAGCTGAATATAGGGGTGTGGGTTTGAGTGTATTACTATGACTATATGTTATTGTTAGTTGTACCCCTGTTCAATTGATAAGTCTGAGATTTACTGTTTGTTTAGGGATGGAGAGTTATGTTTCTTTTTGTGGCGTCACTGAGAAACCATACTGTTTGCCAAAATTGGCCTAGGAGCTTGCTTGATTGGAGGGAATAAATGCAGGCAATCTAAGATATGCCTGGATGATAGCTTTCTTGCATGGGTGAATAACTGTCATTTTTCTAATTTTATTATATAATTGTCACGCAGCATTTTCCTCTTTCTGTGGTCAGTAAGCCACCAAACTAATCCATGGGGGTTTGGTCCCCATGTTTTCATATGCTTAAATAAATAGAATTTACTTTTCAAGATTGTTTATTGTTAGCATAGGGTGTTAGATAAGGTAGGAGTGATGAGAAATTGAGCTAGGTTTTGAGCCATTGATGATCATCTAGTACCTGATATTGCAGATTCCTATATCAATAACTCAATGCCTGTTACTCTGCTGTCAAATTCCATATCCAGATGTCACATAGTGCATTTGACAAGTGGTACCTCTGGAAATACTTATAACAATAGGAAATGTCAATTACTTTGCATGTTGATCAAATTTGTGCAGAATCGAGGTAAACATGAGCTTGTACAAAGCTCACAATCATTGAATTTTAGTTAATTTTATTTGTTTCTTTCTTCATGTGCACATAATTCTTGAATTATGTTCATAAGAGCATTTTTCTGCAAATGCTGTTTCCTATCAGAATCTCTTGGTACCTAGGTTACATGTCACATTTATCTTATGACATGCTTGCATGCTCTATATAAGCTCCTTGTAGTGCTCCTTTTGCATTATATGCTGGTTGACTACTATGCATTGGTGTTTTCATTTTTGTTGGTATTGGAGCCAGTAATAGTTATTTGGAGACGGATCACAACTACCAGTGTGTGTTACCGCAGTGGCCACATCTAGGATGCAATACCATAGGTTTGCCTATAGTGGAGGCAGATTGTCTGAATGAGTGGTATTTGGTTGCCATATGTATCCTTAGCTACTTTGCCTTTTGAGTATCTTGATAAACTGATAGATGTGACAGGCATTCTCTTGTTAGGCATCTTTCAAGATAGCATATCTGACAAAGGAAGATCTCATAGTCAATTGGCTGTTCCCATTTGATCCACCTTAATTCTAAGAATAGTTTGTCTTGAAGGTTGTTGAAAATCTATATTTATGCCTATTTGTGCAGAATTCAAAATCCAGGATGAAGAGTTAGTTCAGAAGTTGCTATGTTCTTCCCTACATAGTAACCAATTCCATATAGTTGATTCTTCCGACAATTCACTTAATCCAAGCTGAAGATGGACCCAAAAAAAAAGCCATGCTTGGAAGGTCAATGGTGGGATGGAGTTCTGGGTTCCATAGTTTCCTGAATGAACTAGCTTATTTTAATCACGAAACTATGGTTTCCTTTCTGCTCTAGTGCCAAAGATGGCCTTGAACTAGCCTTTGGGGACTACTTGTTTGTCTATGGACCTTTAAGGTTCCTAGTGCCCACACATTCATGTTTGAGCATCTTGGAGTATAGGGATGCTCCCATGAACAAACAATCCTCCAATCGAGGTGGGATGTCCATGTTCTGATAGCATCCATCCTCATTCTTTGCTGCAAAAGAAGTTGTAAAGGTTCTTCTCTTGAGCATGGAGGTGCAGCTATTTTAATTTTAGTATATTTTCTGTTAAAGGTGGTGGGTGGTCTTGAGATATTGCGACCTCAAAGCTAAAAGAGTTGGCATGGTGAGATATTTTAGGCTATTGTGTCCTCCTTGAGAGACTTGGTGTGGTGCCAAGAAGTTTGGATTTGATAACGAGTTTGGGATGTGGGTGGGATTTGTGGTCAAGCAGGGGAAGTATGAGTATGCAAGAGGGGTAAATAATTGTAATAAATTTACTTCTCACAGAAGCAGATATAGATCAGTATTTATAACGACTCTACAAGCTCACAATGCAGAAAGGTGGATTAAATAATTAATCAGAACAGAATAAATCAGATCTGCGCAATAATAGTGAAACAAGAGCAGAATCAATAATTATTAAGCAGAGCCACTTCAAGAGGGTGACCTCCAAAAGTTTTACAATAAGAACAGAATTTGCAATACAATGATCAACAACTATTCACTACCTCATTTATATAGCATCATTGGGCGATATTGATCTCCTAATCCCGTTTTGGCCAACTAACCCTATAATTAATATATCTAGGAACTAACAAATTACTAAGATAATGATAATGTGTGGTGTCCTAGTTGGTCATCACATATAGTAAGACATCCAATGAATTAAGGGCATAACAATAATCAAATGAAAAAACAAGAAACACTGCTATATGTGGTGTCCTAGTAAATAAATTTCTGTAGTTGCCAAGGAGACTTATGCATTCTCATCTGCACAATTGAGACTTCTTGGGAACTTGATCACCATACAATCTTTTCTAGTAGCAACGGTTAATGTGATGGTACTTTGCTTGAAATCCAAAATCCAGGCCTTGATGCTGGGTCAGATTTTTGTATATAGAAAATGTTGTATCCTAATATATGTTGTTGCTTCTTAATTAGTTTAAAAGTAGTCTTACGTTGAGATTGGCAGTTTTAGTCTTGCTGCATAATGAGATCTTTCTGCCATATCAAAGCTGGACTTATCCATCTTTTCATTGGCAAATGGTATCTTTTGTGAATATGGATGGCATGGGCCACATGAGGCCAAGAGGGATGGTATATCCACTCTTGGGCCTAGGGAAAAAGGGTCCTAGGCACCCCATCGAGTCGTGTTCTCCCATACTCTCGTATGATTGAACCTCTCCAAGGATGTTAAAATGCTTTGTGATTGGATTAATGATTGGCCATGCATTTCTTAATATCTAATTATGGTAATCTGCTAATTAGTATTATTGTGGTAAATGATTATAATCTGCTAATCAGTTTGATTATGGTAAATGGTTCTAAACTGTGTGCAGGGCTTCAATCAGGATTGCAATCAGGTGAAAGATATTCTCTAACCCCCTTGTTTATTTAAATTAAGGAATTAGGGCAAATTTAGGGCACTCCCAATTAGGGGACATTACACATATAGAGGGAAGATACACGAAAATAAAAAAACAGACTAAAGAAGCCTTAATTAATGCTACCTAATCCCAATCAACTCTCTCATGGCATAATCTCACGTGTGTTAAAAAAATGTTATTTTCTTGAATTCCAAGTGTCTTTAAAGTTTCTTTTGCATTGTGTTTCTTTTAGTTCTGGCATCTATCAATACTCCCAGATCCATTTTTTGAAGGTTGATGTAAGAAAAAAAGTTCTTTTCTTGAATTCCAAGTGTCTTTAAAATTGCTTTTGCATTGTGTGTGTTTTTAAGTTTTGGTATCTACAGTACTCCTGGACACATTTTTTTCAAAGAATGGTGTCTTTGTCCAGAACACGTCTCTGTACTGGGCTCTTGGGTACCATGGAAATTAACGATTCATTCTATGTGTTCCATGTTAATTTTAATTGCATTTTCTGGTTTTTTCAATTAATCACATGCTTAGCATTTGCATTGGCTTTTTGCATAAAAATTCTTGTTTACAGATTGTGAGCATCACATTTTGCAGGCATCATCTCTCCACTCATGAATTTGAAGCATATGCTTTGGAAATGATAATGGTGCTTTGATTTTGCAGAGATTGCACGTAGACGCCGGCGTACACAAAAAAAAAGACAGAGATGGCTCTGGGGTTCAATAGCTGTGGCCGTCACCATTGGCACCACGGCTTTGCTCCAATCTTACCTGCCACAAAGTGAAAAGCAGGATTATAGATCTCCATGCGCCACTGATAGTGACAATCATGGATCTGCAACCGATAATTTAGAGATCTGATAACTACCATATGCTTTATACTATTCATTTAAAATTGTCACCAGAATATTGTGTTTTGTGCAACAATACTTGATGCTAATAGTTAGTTGTCAGTGATTCAGTAATCTTGTATATTTGAGCGGAATAGAGTATATAGAGTTGTATCTTTGAGTGATAAAATAAAAATTGCATTAACTTTTTGTTCAAATGTTGACCTGTGTTTATGATATGGGTATAGAGCAGTTATTGAATAATGAATGTAGAAAGAGTTTGCACTTCGGAACTTGTGAAGTATGTCAAAGTTGTGAATTTGACTTTTTGTGGAAAAGGTAAACTTTTGAAGTTACTTTGTCAGCTCTGGTGACAAAAGACTGGGAAGAATAGACTAATTAAAAAGAACAAAAGAAAATTATTCAAGAACCTTTATTATAACATCAAGAAGGTGGGTTTTTTTGTGTGCAGAGAACATTTTTGTTTCAGATTTCATTTCTATTGGCAACGGTCACCTAGGGAAAGCACATTTAGCATGCCTCTAAATAAAAGTCCATATTATCTAGATGTTCTAGTTATTGTGGACTCTGTGCTTCTGTATAATTTGTTTTGGTAGAACTCTACTGCTGTTGCAGTTGAATTTAATTTGCTCTTCCCACAATTTTTGTTTTGTAGATTCCCTCCTTTTCAATGTGGCCATGCATGTTTCATTTTCTGAGGGTTGATGGAGAACTAATAAATGGAACTGTAGATGATTATTTCCTCCCCAACTCCCCCAGTCTTCTCCACTCCCTATCATTGCATCCCCCACTCCCTCTCTCTCCATCCCCAATATAATTTTGGGCTTCTAGAATTCAACTTACATTTCTAAGTAAAATGATCCGAGTTCAAATTTACACTGAAAAGTTCATGTTAAGCAAACTTAAACATCTGATCGCCACATCAAACTAAAGTGAGTTACCAAAAGCCATGGATTAGGCTTCTGTTTTGGATTTACGTTTACAAGATATATATTTATTTTTGCACATTTTGACCTTAAATAATTTGTTTATTGAAGATGTTGAAAGGTCATAGGCATGATATCTTGGAATGACATTATTTAAAAATCCAAACTGTACAAATCTGTCTAGTGGGAAAATTAGCACATTTTAACACTAAAATAATCTATTCATTGGAGATGTTGAAGGGTCATAGGCATTGTATCTTGGAATTACATTATTTAAAAATCCAAAATGAACAAGTCTGCCTATTGCAGAATTCTGAAAAGTTATTGTAAACCAAAAATAACCTTAATATATATCTTTACATTTAATTTCTTGTTTTTCTCTGTAAACATCATTAGACGAATGAAGGTTTTAGGATCCAAATCTGCCATTAGAAATACTTGGGTTAAATTATAAAAGGCTGGAATAAAGGAAAATTAAATCTTATCAATTTTTGAAACCAGTTATAAAGATTATCAGGCAGTGGCAGATTAACCCTTGAGATCCGGATGGCTCCAATTTGAATCTTACCTATAAAAAGATTGTCCTTATGATTTAATAGATCCAAATATATGACCTATTTGGTTCTAACCTATATAGATTTTATCATTATGAACCATGTTAAGAAGAAAAAAACAAAACAGAATTTAGTGTTTTCAAACTGTCTTTGTGAGGTCAAATATCCTTATGTTCTTTCTCATAAACAATCAACTTGTCCTTACACTCTTAGAGCCACCATGGTGACCCGCGTCATACACGATCGATGTCATATAAGTGAATACAAGGGTCAAATTCACGTTTCAATAAGTATTTTACCCTAATGAACCAACGAAATATTTTTAAAAATACCCATTCAAACTGCTGTTCCATGCAATAGTTGCCAAAATCTAATGATCTTTGAGTGGCCTTAAGCGTCAAGAAGTTTTTGAATTCATAGAGAACAAGTCAGAAGGATACAATATTACCAAAGTGAGATCTTTCAATGGACATGTGGATCCTCTTCGGATAAAAATTGGAGCAGCAATAGCTCAACCAAGAGGCAAAATAGATCTTTCCAAATGTTTTACAAGCGTGAAATTGGAGTGAAGCACCGATAGTGGTGTAAGCACCTAATCATTTAGGTTATTTTATACCATTTTTATTTTTTCGCCTATCATGAATTACTTAAATGCTTTAGCAATGGGCTCCTTATGCACTGAAGATATATAGTTGGTTAATACCTTTTCAAGAAATTGAGTTCAAAGTAATACTTAGGAAAATTTAATCATGGGATAGGTTACTTATCAAGGATAGAGACAAGCGAGGGTAATAGGTAGCTAAAGATAAATTTCCTATCTATTGGGAATAGAGGTTGATACAAATGGAATCTATAATATTTTTTTGGCTAGAGGTTAGTATGCAATTGAAGAATATTGTTAGGAGGGATATCTAACCAAGATAGATAGAGATGAAATATTGAGAAGAGTGGTGTTGTTGCATGAATAGTTGGTTAATACCTTTTCAAGAAATTGAGTTCAAAGTAATAGTTAAGGAAAATTTAATCATGGGCTAGGTTACTTATCAAGGATAGAGACAAGCGAGGATAATAGGTAGCTAAAGATAAATTTCCTATCTATTGGGAATAGAGGTTGTATTGATACAAATGGAATCTATAATATTTTTTTGGCTAGAGGTTAGTATGCAATTGAAGAATATTGTTAGGAGGGATATCTAACCAAGATAGATAGAGATGAAATATTGAGAAGAGTGGTGTTGTTGCATGAATAGTTGGTTAATACCTTTTCAAGAAATTGAGTTCAAAGTAATAGTTAAGGAAAATTTAATCATGGGCTAGGTTACTTATCAAGGATAGAGACAAGCGAGGATAATAGGTAGCTAAAGATAAATTTCCTATCTATTGGGAATAGAGGTTGTATTGATACAAATGGAATCTATAATATTTTTTTGGCTAGAGGTTAGTATGCAATTGAAGAATATTGTTAGGAGGGATATCTAACCAAGATAGATAGAGATGAAATATTGAGAAGAGTGGTGTTGTTGCATGAAAGGGAAGTTAGACTAAGAGAATCACACTAAGGATTGGAAGTGGTCATAATCTAAATGAAACAAGTAAAAGTTGTTGGCATGCTTATGATAGTCTTGTTTATTTAGAGATGCACCTTAATATGTAAGGAATTAATGATATATTTTAGAGGGAGTAAATTTGATATACAAGATGGAATTCTACCGTGAGTTATATTAGGATTGCTGCCATATAAAAAATTAGCAATCAAATTCATAAGGGTAATTAAGTCCATCACAAGAAGAGTGTGTGTACAATTTACCTATGATAAGGACTAAATATTAAAAAGGTGAACTTATGACATCTTTGCTAATGATTGTACATTACAAAGACAACGAACAAGTTTTTATATGAGATTCTTTTACCAAAAATATATTGAGTGAATAGGGCAAGAATTTTGTGAGTCAAAATATTGAAGAGTTAGCTAAAATATTTCCACAACATATAATTAGTTGCAAGAGAAGGGGAGACAAAAGAAATGATGTATTAGCTACTAGGCTAAGGAATAGATGTGGATGAATTTCTTTAAAATAAACATTCCATTAATGATATCTTTTTCTAAATGATTTTTGGATTCGATTGTGTGCAAATTTTTTACATCAACGTTTCACATCACACTCGGTGATCCATCATCAAGATGAGAGTAGAGAGCATAAGGAGAAAAAAATGGAAGATGTAGACCAAGATCAACCTTAAAAAGACAAGGGAGAGAAAGGGGGGATTGCATGAGGGCCAAGATAGACAAGACATAAAAATTAATAAGAGGAAGAAGGAAAGGAATTGAAAAGATGTCAAAAATTAAGCCAACCAAAATAACCAACTTGGAGTCAACAATATGAAGTATAAAACAAAGAAAAATTAAAAAGAGGAAAACCAAAAAAGACACTAGAAAGGAATAAGAGAAAAGATAAAAGGAAAAAAACACTACCTAACAAGACACAAAAGACTAAAAATAAAATAAAAGAAAGAACTAAAAGAATAATAGCCAAAAAATTAAACTAAGGGGGACAAGAAGAGAAGACAAAAAAATTAAAAGAATAAGAATTACCACAAAGAACACCTAAATAAAACTAAATAAAAGAAACACAACACAAAAAACTAAAAAAGATAAATAAAAAGAAAAGCAAAAAGACAAAGCAAGAAAAAAAGGAACAAAGATCAATAAATAAATTGGAAATTAAAAAAGGAAAAGAACAAAAAAAAGAACCTAAGAAAGAAGAAATTAACAATAAAAAATGAAAAAAAAGTTAAAAAAAATACTATTAATTCAAAAAAGACAAAACAAAAGAAAATTAAATTGACAAAATAACATATAATAAGGGGAGGCTCCTTGGTGAATTGGTGGGGCTTCTTGCCTCACGGGGTCGCTCTCTACCGCATCAACAATGGAGTTTGCTTACCTTGGTGTTAAGGGGAAGCTCCTTGGTGAACTGATGGGGCTTCTTGCTTGTAGTGCTAACAACCAAGGCCCAAACCTTAATTCTTTTTCTTAAAAACTTTATACATTTTGTAAACATATATTTTTCCTTTGACCTTACATATTCGAAATGGAGCTGGGCGAGAGCAGTTAGGGCGTCCAACGGGAGGAATTATAGAGTAAAGCTGTTGTTAATATTCATTTGGATGGAGGATCGATGTTTCCTCTAAACGTGGTAGGGGTGGATAGGTTGCCTCTGAACGACATGCAAGATGTTGTTGAGTGGGTTTAGGCGGGGGCCCTATTCCTCCTAATGCTCTTGGCTACCTTCGAAAATCCTTCCCCGAGGCTGTTTTTAAAGCTCGTTCTAGATTCCTCCTGCTTCGGCTAGGGTTTGACCTTTGCCCTGCGCTCATGCTTCCCCTATTGTGGTATGTGGACCAAAAGTTGCTGAAAATGAGGATTTTTATGTGTGTCAGGGTGTGGTCTGCAAGTTTAATGGCTTGTGGCCCTCCCTTCCTGATCTCCATGGGTGGGTTTCCAATTCTTGGAAACCTATTATTTTTGGGCAGATTAATCTCTATCCCAACGTTAGAGGCTTTTTCTATGCAACCTTTGCTTCCTCTGAGGAGCGAGACAAAGTGCTAAACAAGGGGTGGATGTGGGGTATTCATTCGTTGTTCCTTCGGCCTTGGTCTCGCTCCTTCAATCCTCTTACAGAGCCACTGAATATCAAACTAGTTTGGGTCCAACTGCCAAATCTCCCTCTCCAATTTTGGGAGGAGTCTTGTTTTGAAGCTATTGGCAACGCCATTGGTTGCTTTTTGAAGGTGGACTCTACTTTTCGGGATCTTGGGCATACTATGGTGGCTCATATTTTAATCAATTTGGACATCTCCAAACCTCTCCATGGTGATGTGGTCTTGGTGGTGGAGGACAAACCTTGGAAGCAACTTTTGGACTATGAGGGGCTCCCTTTTCGGTGTAAGAGATGTTTCTCTGTTGATCATTTGACCTCTGGTTGCTGCCTTCTTGCTCGTCACAAGGGCGTTGCTACTTGGTGGAAGGATGCTCTCTCGGACCATCTCACGGTGGGCTCTCCCCCTTCGTATGGTCCCTCCAATGAGGATGTCCCTTCCTTGACTACTTCTTTGGAGGTTGTGTCTCCCAGGATCCTCCTTCGGCTATTCCTTTTGTGGAACCAGTGTTGCCCCATTCTATTGTTGTGCTGACAGAGCCTGCCTGTCCCTTGACGAACACTTCTACGAATCCTTCGAATGCTCCTAACTCCTCTTCTACATTGCTGGATTCGTTGCTTGGTGACTCTTTGTCCTTGATGGTTGTTGAGGAATCACTCATCTCACCTCGCTCGATGGACTTCGTTTATGAGCCTTCTAGGTCTATTGTGCAGAGAAAAAAGAAGGGACTCCCAAAACCACGGCCTCGGGTTTTGGGAGTCAAATTTGTCCCCTCATATTCTAGGGTTATCTAGTCCTCATTCTTCATTTGACATGTGGTTTGTCGGTTGCTCATGTCATGTTTTGAACTACCTTATTTTTTACCCTAAGGGCTCTCCATGTAAAGGATACAACACCCTGTAAATGTTGCTTACTTTATCAAAAAAATATAATAAAATAAGAGATACCAAAGAAAAACCATATATATATATATATATATATATATATAATATACAAAACTATATAAATAACAAAAAAAATCTAAGAACTAATCAAAAGGTAAAAGATACCAAAGAATATATATACTAAAAAGAAGAATATATATATATATACACACAACAAAAGTTGAATAAATGATCAAAAAAATCTATTAACTAATAAAAAATTCTAAGAAGCTACACAAAAAAAATCAAAAAATCTAAACTAATCAACAAAAATCCAAGGACATATATATGTATGTATGTATGTATGTATTTAAAAGAAGCTAAATAAATGAGCAAAAACTAATCTAAGAGCTTAAAAAAATAGATATTAACAAACAAACAAGACAACTAAAAAATTAAAAAGAAACCAAGCAAATATGAAACTTAGAGAAAAAGAAGGGAGGAAGCAATGCGAAGCAAAAACAAACAAACGAGGGAATACAAAAATTATAAACGAGGAAATAAAAACGGGAAAAAAACCACGAATAGAAATTAGACAAGAGAGAACACTACAAGGAAAAAAACTAAAAGCACACCAAGACCAAAAACAACAAAGGATAACATGGAAGGAAAAAATGAGGGAGGACAACCCAAGAGAACCACCTAAGGACACAAAAGAACAGGGGGAGGACAAGACTCTTCAAACGAACTGCGGGGCGGAGGAGGGGGGGGATGGAAGAGGAGAGGAGGCAGCCAGGAACTAACGAGAAGAAGGGAGATGGTGGGAACATAGGTAGATAAAAATGGATGCTAAGATTGACTCAACCTTCATCCCTCATCATGATTAAGGTTTGATGGGTGAGTGTAGATTGAGATGGCTTCTTTAAGTTTCCTTTTAAAGAAGTTATCCTCTTTGAACAAGATTTGAGTGTCTTCCAAATAGATATGGTGTTTGGTAGAGGAGGAGTGGTCGGCTAAAGCAGATTTGAGAACCCATTCATGTCTGACGTCAGCATAATTCTCTTTAATTCTAGTGCTAAAAGAGTAGCCTGTTTCACCAATATAAGGAATGCCACATGAATAGACTACCTTGTAGACTATGGAGTCAAGCAAGATGTCCTTGGAGTCTTTAAGGGATGGAAAAGAATTTCTCAAGGAGGAGAAGGGCTTGAATGCACAATGAAGGCCTTTTTTTATGCAGGATCTTTGAGATTTTTTTAGAAAGACCATCAATATAAGGGAGGGAAGCAACAAGGAGATCAAAGAAACGAGAAGGTTTGGCAATGGTAAAAAGACTTGACTTGACATGGTTGAAAGCTCTAGAAATTTGCTTGCTAGAGTACCCATTCAACTTGAAGACATGACGAAGATGGTTTAACTCAAGGGGTAAGTGATCCTCATCACAAATTTGAT
Source organism: Sequoia sempervirens (assembly GCA_007258455.2). Classification (NCBI taxonomy): domain Eukaryota; kingdom Viridiplantae; phylum Streptophyta; class Pinopsida; order Cupressales; family Cupressaceae; genus Sequoia; species Sequoia sempervirens. The sequence continues at coordinate 403,975,880 of VDFB02000003.1, read as the reverse complement.
AGGCTCTCAAAGCTAGGGTTTTGAGGATGCCTCTTATTTGGAAAGGGTAGTGATGAGAAGAAGAGGGGAGGTAGAGATCCGTATGGGTAGCCACCTTAGAAAATGGAAGAAATTTTGAAAGAAAATAGAAAAAACAATAAAAAACTCAACAAGGTGAAAAGGGTAAAAAAGGAGAAAGTAGAAAAGAGAGAAGAAAAGAGAAGAAAATTTGAATTGATCCAAGTTAAAAAATAGAAATGGTGGCTTGGTGACTCCATCAAGTTGAAAACTAGTAAATGGATGCTTCACAAAGCATTAAGATGAAAACCTAGAAGCACACTATGAATTGAAGTGTAAAAACACTCATCATGCCACAAAAGTAATACTTAAAGTGAGAGGTTATAGTGAATTAAGATATAAAGATGAAACTTAAACAAATGATAAGTTGTTGGATGGTAGGTTAGCAAAAGTAATGAAAATAAAAAATTATAAAATAAGAAGCAATGCATGAAATGAAATAACTAGTGGTAGGAAAATAAATTAGCAAGAATGAAGAAATAAAATTATAAAGAGTTGGTAGAAAGTGAAGTAAGGGGAATAAATAAAATTCTAGTTAGTGGAAAGTGAAGTCTACGTATGAGTTAAGAGATAAAAGAATAGAAGTACAAGGAAAAGTTGAAGAAGGGAAAAAAATAAGACATTTAAGGGTGAATTAGCATATAGAAAATAGTTTCCTAGATATAAGGGATAGAATTTAAAACACATCAAACTCAGTTGAGAAAGGTGAAAATAATATGAGTGAAAAGATTGAAGGTAAACAAAAAAGAATATTTCTATGTATTGGAATTGAGATGTGTAGGGGTATGAGTAATGAAATATAGGGTAGAAGAAGTATGATAAGGAAAATATGTTAAAAGGGGAATAAATCATGGAGATGCATCAAACTTTTTCCTTCAAATAATAACTAAAATAGTTCAAAAACAGTGCATGAGTTCCAATCAATGATAAGAGTGGAGAGTTGTTTGTGTATTATGTGGAGATACCATTTCTTTGAGGTAGTAAAATTAGTTAAAATTCTTATGTTCCAAACCCAATAGGGGCATTCTTATCCATTCCCTACAAAGTACCATACTATGAGGATATACAAATATGCATAAATTTATAGTTGGTATAGCTCAATCACACCCCGAAATAAAATAATGAAACAAAACTTATGGTAAAAGATCATATAATAAAACAATGAAGGTGAAAGGCATAAGTAGATGTAATACCATAGATGAAACTTGGAACCTAGTATGGGTGCCCATAGTCCTTAAGTAACAATGGATTAAACTTCTTAAAATGTCCATTTTTAGCTAAACAAAATCAAGGATGACATAATAAGGTACATGAACAAGGTCATTTCTCGAAAAAATCTATTATGAAAATAAATTCATCTATTATAAGAAGTGTCTAGGTAGTGCTTGATATGGTATAAGGTCTCCAACTCAACATATACATGTTTAACTAATTAGAGAAACTAGCCAAAATTAATATAAAAACATTTTTTTGCTATGGTACCTTGCTTCTTTTGTTTGCCATGTATTTCCAAAACATAGTGCCTAAACATGTGGAGAAATCACTTATGCATAAGCAAATTCCATACAAAATTAGGTGATATAACATACAAATACATCTTAAGATGCACGTCCGACACCAAGACAATGATAATGCTATGGATGATAAAGTGAAATACAATTTAGAAAGATAGTGGCAATGGGATATCATGTAATAAATTAGGTCGACCTAATTAGATGTAATACCAAAAAAGATCTAACTTATATACCTGCTTCACCAATAACATCAATTAGGTCGACCTAATTAGATGTAATAAATAAAATGTAGGTTTTTTCCCAAGATCTAGCCACACACGCTTCGCGCAAAGAATCAAACCTTATAACAATTTGAAATAGGTTAGCATGAACCTAAAGTAGCACCAACATAATAGATCAAGACATATTCAATCTTCGTAATACACCCAACTCATTAGGTTGGCACCGACAATGACCTAATTGCAAAATTTTCCCACTATACAACCATATTCAAACACACAGACCTCCAAACACTATGCCAACTAGAATACACAATCATTTGACACTTTTTAACCACTTCACAACTCCTCAAAGCAAAATTCCAATCCGCAAAGAAGTGTGAACTCATCAACGCATATGCACTAAATTTGAAAACGCTTGTAACTACTAGGCCAAACTTCTGTTACTCAATAATTCCAAAACCAAAATCCAAAATAGGATGAAACTATGGAATTGGGATCATCTATCAACCAACAAAATTATTTTAGAAGCGCAAAGAAAAATCTCCATCAACTGACCAATGCAAACCCAAATATCGGATCCCCTGTACACAAAATTGCCTATATTGACACTTAGTCAATTTCCACAACTATTGTCTTCACCGGATCAAACCTTCTTGCAAAATTGTCTCTTACAATCATCTTCAAAGCGTACTCAAGACACCCAAAATGATCTGCACCATAGTCTTTGTACCAAGATATAATGTTGGCATTAATGACATTAATGACAACACTGCAATGCATAATTGTATACCTTGTGCTAATTCCACATGCTCATGTTGTCAACAAGTTCATCAATGACATCTCCTTATTCTTCAACAAGCTTGCCTCAATCAAACCTCGTGTTGGTATTTCTACCTCCACAATGGCCAAATTGATTAAAGAGAGTGTATCTTTTTGAGGGATAGAGGCTAAATGATAATGGAGTAATGAATCAACAATGGACTATAACTCACCACTCAAATATGATTTCCTTGAAGGACCAAAGTCATGCACATCTCCTCAAGGCTTGATTGCAAATTGGCTTCACTTGATTTGAAGACCTACACACATTAGTAATCACAAACAAATGTATACATAAACATGAACAAACTCACATAAAAATTGAGATGATTCCTTGGTGTTGAACTACTACAATAACTTTTCTCTTGACTGCTCTTGACTTGATAATAATTTCTCACAAAAGTGCTTGATCATCAATCATTTCCTTATTCCTTTTCAAATGATGAAATGACTAGGTATTTATATTCAATTAATCTAATTTCCCATAAATTAAATCATGATAACCAACATTTAGGATTTTAAATTCAAATAATAAATCGCCAACTCTGACAAATTTAAATTTGTGGCCAAATTAAGAGGACAAGAGCGCCTAGGGTGCCCTTGTCTAGACCCACTTTTTTGGGATATGAAAATTCAAGGGAAAAATATTAAATGCCTAATTTAGTTTTTCACATTGGGTTTTACAATAAATATTTAAAATGGGTCATGGAATGCATAATTTAGGAAATTCGGGACACAATTAGCTCCAAGCACATAGGAGGGAGCAAAATCTAGTGTGAAATTGTCAATGGTGATAATTTACGATGCTACATATATATAGTATTTTCTCTTTGGCATAGATTCATATTCTACATCTTCTAACTCTCTTTCATGCACACAAGAATAATAGTAGGCACACTTTATTGTGATTGCCTATGGAGGTCAAAAGATCAAAATAGGGGCTTTGACTATTTTAGAAACCTCCCTAACAATCACCCAATTTTTTGTTGTCTTAGACATAGGCAATTTCATGACTTTATTATCTTTGTATTCAGCATCTCATTCAATGGTTTAACATTTCATCTCTTCTCTTGTATTTAAGTTATTTGATTTGATTAAATATTAGTCTCTATTAGTTTTCACTCTTCAAATTATCCTATATGTTTCCTACTATTTTCTATCACATCTCCTATACTCTTGGTGTGTATTTGTTATTATTTTGCAGATAGTTAGCATCTATATGGATTGCTCATTTTTTTGGCACCATGAGAATTTGTGTGATTGCACAAACCTTAGTGTGGTTGTAATAGCATCCCATTTTATGATTTAATCTAGATCTACGCTTTATATCAAATTTGTTCTAGTCTTAATTTGTAGATTGATATCCACTTTCCAACTTCTATATCAAGTTCTTTATTGTTTTTCTAAATTTTTTTCAAAGATAACACATAGTATTATCTCTCAAGGAACGAACATAGTTTTTGTAACTAAAATACATTTAAATAATATCAAATGTTGCATTTGTTTATCATGTATCAGATAACATTTATGTGTTATTTTTTAATCTAGCAATATATTTATATTGAAACTTCGAAGTTTTAAAAAGAATCAATTTTATTCTATTACAATTACAAAGTTAAGGGAGAAAAATTAACACAATGACATGAGCTAGCATTGCAATTACTTGCATCTTTTGATGCATACACTATTGATGATATACCATGAAAAGACAATCAACATGCTAATATTATGACCAATATTGCTTCCTTTAGGAGCATGAAAGACAATAGTCCTTAATTCACCTTGGTTATACATATATTAAAGCAAATTCTATTCAAAATGCATCCTGCATCCATGGTTGTTTCTCTTAGGCTAAGGACTTGTTTCATGACATATATGTTTACCTTGATTCAGGGGTATTTCCATGCTAATGCTTTAAGAATACCTAGATCTACATTCACAAATCCACTAGACAAAATATTTATTAATTATAAGAGGTAGTTTATCAATGATGTTTTAATGGTTTATTTCTCTGATGCCAAAATGAATATTTCCCTTCAATAGGCTTGTGGGGGCTCATGGGGATATTTCAATGCTAAAATCTTGATAAAGAAAATCTTACATATAGGCTATGTTAGAGTAAAATAGAAAAAATCACATGATTTAGTCCAAAACTATGTTACATACATAGTTACTTAAAATGTGCACGTACCCATGAGCTTCACCCCTACATCTCACCATGGTTATTTTCCACCTAGGGGTTCAATTTCATGGGAAAGATTTCCTTAACCTCTTCTAAAGGACATACATTTATTATTACTACTACTAACAATTTTACAAAATGGATCAAAGCAATACTATTAAAGGCCACCATATATATTAATATTTATAATTATAGAATGGTTAATCTTATTTATAGATTCAATTTTCCATCTATAAACATGTGATATATAAGGGAATGTCATTTAAAAACAAAGAGATGAGGAAATTCTTATAACATTTTCACATACAACAATTTTTTTGATGCCATAGTATCCACAAGGTAATTGATAGGATGGGGCCACCAATAAAACAATTGAAAAAATCCTTAGAAAATGGTTGATACACATGGTACCAACATGTACACACGCGTACAAGGTTTAGACCTTATTCTTTGGTTTATGGTATGGAGGACATAATTCCTCTTGAGCTTGATATATAATTATTTTGTGTTTCTCTCTATGAAATCATTGCTAATTATACATATTAGGAACAACATTTACAAGAGCCCAAGTTCCTTGATGAGAGATGAGGCTAGGTGGAAATTTTTTATCAAATTGGATTGGTTCATTTATCATCATGTGCTAGTATAGAACCAATGTATTTGGCCTTTCCTCTTGTAATACAATTTTAATAAAAGACTTGGTTAACATCATGCATTTGAAACAATTTATTTCTATATCGATTAGTATACATGGGGGGAAGGGGTCGTTATACATGAGGGAAGGGTTTGTTATTCATTGTTATTATCTTTTTCATACCCCCTTTATTTTATGGATTTCATTATGTCACTCTACCCATTTGGGGCATCTAGCTTTATATAGGTACTTTGATGATCACATCATTACATATGGCTTCTTGGTGCCTCCATCCTTATCTATTGACATGACTAAACACTGATTATGAGCTTACATTGATAAATATTTCATGTCACATTTGGGGCATCATCCTTTCTCCTTTGTCTTGTGCTATCATTGCCACATCTTTATATGTCGGGGGTGTAATAGCTCCCCACTTTACACACATTTGTGTCTTATCATATCATTTTTCCCACATAGGGAATGTTCCTCGAGATGAGCTTCCATGCTCACATCTTACACTATTGTGCTCATGTGATTCGCTCACATTAAATAGCTATTTTATCATATTGGGGTGCATCAAGAATTATACCTTTTGTACACACATGACCTAACCATGTTTTAAGGTTATATTGGGACCTTCCACATAGTTCTAGTTGAATGCCATATGTTGAAATTTTCATATCCACTAGGGACTTATCACCTTACTTGAACTAATTTGTGCTCATTCTCTTGGATGACACATTGGGGGCATATGCCTCTCTAGCTCCTTATGTACTTGTATGGGTTTTCTTGGCTATTAAGGGCCACATTACCATTCTTTGCTCATGTTATAGGCAAAAAAATTATTCCTTTATATCATCTCTAGCACATCAACTTATCATAATTATTAACCAAGACATGCAAATGGTTATTATATGATGTATTCCTTTACAATTATTTTTCATGATTGCATGATTAGCTTACATTTACTTTTCATGTATTATTTTCCCCCTTTTATACAATTATGTGTATACTATGGATACAACCAATTATAGGGAGGGCATATTTAACATTGTAGATAGTTACACATGCTTATAGAGACTTGTTTTGAGTTCCTACAAAGATTACATGATGAAAGGAAACTTACATGATAACACCTTACAATGTAACCGATTATTTTATATGGACACCATAAATTTTGATGTCTAGATATTATTTTACATGGATGCTTGTGGGTGCTACATACTTTGAGATGCATTATCATTTTAGGATTCTCATACACCTCAGTGTAGGGGAAAAATGTAATGGTAAAATTTGTATACCATGCCCTTTTCCATGTAGTTTTGTGTAGAGGATGTTGTAATCCATGTATATAGTGATAAATGGCACAATACTTTGTGAAGATGGGCTCATTCCCCTAGCCTTTTACCTAGCCCTAAGCAAACACATTTACATATGCTTAGCCCCTACCTTATCTTTACACACACATTCCTACGCATTTTCCTTATCCACATGTTTATCACATGTATTCATACACCAACCACATTATAGTCATTATCCACCTTGATCCAACCATGTTGTGCTCCCAAGGGTCATTTTAACAATTGTAGACTAGTTGACCTTTGCCATGTAAAAATTCAAATTCAAAATTTAGCCAATAGGGGCCCCTTTATTTTCCTACCCTAAGCTAACTAAGTACATGTTTTGTAAAAGTTGGTGCTACATGTGCTAGTACTTAAAGGCACTCTATGCATTCATTTATGTATTTCCTAATCATCAAAGAGTCCAAGTATTATCATTTTTGTTTAAGAAAAGAAACACTTCAATTTGGTGCACTAAAAGGAATCTAGATTTGCACAAGCAATCTAGAAGCATATGCATGTTTAAAGAGTTGTTTTTTTACTATTGACACACATTTCTATAATTAACCAAGGAGATGTTCCCCTAGTAACACAATGATGACCCTACCAAGATATTTATAAATGCTACTAGTCTTTAGATATAAGAAAAGATTAGTGTGAGTGAAGAGAAATCAAGTGAACCATGTAATAGAAGAATACATCCTATAGTGTCAAGTTCAGAAATTGACAACAAGTCTATGATTACAGATCCAACCTCCTCAACCCTTAACAGAGAAGAATATCATCACAAAATCCAAGACATTCATTTGATAGAGATCATACTTTTAAGACAGAAACGCAAGATATTCCAAAATCTTTGCTGTTTTAAGACAAAAACACAAAATATTTCAAAATCTTCTCCAAAGAAAATCATTATTTGGTTATGAAGCTAAGTACTGCCCATTATTACATTTATTTTCCTGAAAGAATTGCTGCAAATTATCAGTCTCAACTGATATGTATAAACATTCTGAAAGTTTATTTTCATTTATAATATATTTAGAGTTATCAGAAGAATATTTACATTTATCCCTGGCACTGGCTACTAGTTCACTCAAATTTGCAACATGTGCCACAATATGCGATTTGCGGCTATCTTTCTGTCTGTTGTCAGATCATATTTCTATGGTGTATATTACACTCAAATTTGTAGCATGTAGCATGTGCCACAATAAGCAATTTGTAGCCATGTTTCTATATGTTGTGAGATCATATTTCTATGGTGGATGTTACACTCAAATTTGTAGTATGTCGTGAGATCATATTTCTACGGTCGATTTAACACCGCCGAACGTTCCCCTTTTAACATTTTCAATTGGTTACTATCAGTAAAGAGAAATAATTGTCTTCTTCTCATTGAAGTTTTAAAAAAACTGAAAAATTCTTATAGAGCACGGATACGAATCCTCTGGTCAAATATAATCTAAAATTTAATTTTTTCAATTTTGGTTCACTTGACATATAATCTTCTTACAACTCTAACGATTGATCTGTAGAAAATGTCATAAGGACTTGATAACTTGAGATGATAACCACATTATTTTTTTAACTTTTGAAAGAATTCAAACTAGCCCACCTGTAAATATCTAGATCCAGATACAAATCTGCCAAAGAATTAGTTGTCAGTATCTTCGGATATTCACTTCACATTCTATTCAGGAACCCTCTCCAAAGTTCTGTGTGTCTTATTGTATTGACATTGGACAAGTACTATAAAGCATTTTAACTTCTGTCTTTGAAAAATTTAGAATGTATATAATTGGAAAGTTTACATTGTAGCCAATTCTTGGTTTATTGCTACAAAAATATCACATTATGGTTGAGGATGTTTCTCTGCCCGTTATAAGTTTTTAGTAATCTAGTTAGTCCACCAATGATAAAAAGTAGCTTATGGCTGCAGTAGACTAGTCATAATAACCTTAGCATCGATATGATTCCCTGAGTTTGCATTTTCTTCGCACGATTGGAAACTCTCTAGGTTATGTACATGCCAACCCACATGCAGAAATCAACCACAGGTTATAGACTGGTAAGTGCAAAACCAGTTGGATGTTCTGTCATATTCTAGACTGGTTAACTTAGCTTGTCATATGTATAGCGAATATAAAGTGCTGAGTTGTGTGTGTTGAAAACCAATAGACCACCATGCATTTGCACCATGGCCACTCTTTTCTCAAGCAGAATTCAACCTTTTACCCAGTTGAGTGTCAACTGTATTGAAATTTGGAGCCCATTGTTCATAAACTGATCGTTATGATGCCTTATTATATGTAAGACAAACTGTTATGCACTAGTGGGTTTGTCCTTTGGAAGAAATTCAACACATTCACATACTAGCTTTCATCCCCTTGCTTGAGCTGAATGTATTATAATTAGTTAAAGAATTCCTTTTTGACAACATTGTATTCTTTGTCATATTTGTGTGTTCAAAATATTCTCTGTATTTAGGGTGAGAGTGTGCACAGCTCCCTAACAAAATTAGTGTTGTTATAGTTCTTTTGTGAGATTTCCATTTTTTATTCAACATAAATTTCTATTATCGCAACAGAGCAATTTTGCTTTTTATATCTGAAACTACTATATTCATTACTCATGAAACCTTTTATAAGTATATTTGAAGGCAACGGCAGAGCTTAAAACACTGTATGATCTGCAATCAAGTCAATCTAATTTCGGAAAAAAGGTTATCATAGCTATCATTTTTTTTTCAATTTAGAGTTTCATTGCTTGGTTGCTATAATGTTAATGTTTGAACATTGAAGCATTCATTGGTGAAGTGTTTTCATGATTCCAGGACAACTATCGTCCCTGATTAGACTTCAAATACTATGAAAAGAGAACATAAAGAGACCTTTACACCAGCCTTAATGATTATAATTGATGAGAGGCATACGGTAAATGAATCGCGTTAACTTTATAAACAGGAAGGGCATATCTATACATTTCTGAAGTAGAATTAATAGTTACCATCAAGAGGGTGTTGGTTCATTGCGGGGTTCCACAAAGTTTCTTGCTGTCCTCCATGTTCTGTTCCAGCTGAGGCTCACTCAACCCATAGGTCTGCAAAAAACTGTATGAGCCTGAGTGCAGGTCCTTAGAAAGCTTCCAAGAAGAGCCACCCCTTAAACCTGGTATCCAAGCTGAGGGATTATGTGCTATTTGGTGTAGCCTCTTCAAGGTTGTTTCTTGAAGCATCCAGCCCAGAAAAGGGTTCTTAACCTTGATTAGGATAGGGTGTGATGTCACTATGCTCATTGACAAGTCATGGCCAAATACCTAGGGTTGGTCATGTTGTCATACACCCATAGACTATAGCGAGACAAAGAAGGTCTGCTGACATGATAGCCACTGTATTAACCAATTAGTTTAGTGGAACAAGCAAGTACTTGGCTAACATAAGCAGTTAATTTCTACACCTGACAAAAAAAATTACAACCAAGCTCAAAATTCATTAGTAGGATGGCACTTTCCTTCAACAAACAAGAAATGGACAGATCTTATCATATTTCCATTACATGTTCAAAACCTTCAAGAGCTGTTGCAACTTGCCTACTTTTTACATTGTGTAATGCCATTCAGTGTTAAATCTACGCAAACAAAGGAGGGATATGCCACTTCAAACAGGACCAAATGCTAGTGGTCAATTCTAAAGTTTCATGATACAAAACATAAATGCAAGTCTGTCTGGTTGTTCTACTGGTCACAAATTAAGGGTGGGCACCTATTGAATGCAATGCTTCCTATACTGGCATGCCAACACCAAACATCAATGAGTTTTTAAACCTTCCACAAACTATTGTTTTGATTAGATATAATATTCAAAAGATTTCTTATAGAAACATTTTCCTTATGCAAAATAAAACATTAAATCTGCTTCAATTAAAGTTTGAGATATTCTGACATAACTATGCATAAGAATCTGCAAGAACAAAATCATGTGCTTATTGTAAACTATGATACAAGGACAATATTGTCCTTTCAAGGGTGAGGTGGAATGCTTTACCTTGGGAGTGAGAATTTAAAATCTCCCCCTAATAACTTGATGGTTGTCAAGTAGAGTTACCTGTAAATGGACCATCATTCCATTCATGTCCAGAACTAAACTTAAATTACAGAGTCGTAAGACAAACTATAATACATCTGAGTTAAATCAATTTCAAGGAAAAGAAATAGAAAACTAGCAAAAAGCATGCACTGTTTAATAGTTTCTAGCAGTTGCTAGTTATAAACTTATGAAAAGACCTTTAAAAACACAATGTTAGGGTCTTAATGAAGAGCATTAAGAACTTGAGATCATCCAATCCGTGATGAAGAGATTAGTGGGAAGGGGAAGACTGAAAAAGTGTAGCATGATAAATGAGAATTAGTAAGAGGTCTGGGCTTCAAACCTTAATTTTTACTCTGAAATCTATTATATTGTATGTCCCAATATTAGTATATATCTTATATGTGTAATAAATATGAAATTTATGTTCTTTCTACATTTAGCTAATTGATTTTAGGATTCAAAAAGTTTATTTGTGAGATTTATGCTTTAAATATATTTTTGAGATTCAATACCTTTTCCATGCTTCATTGCTGAAAACGTGTTTTCCATAATTTTGTAGCTATAGCACATTCTTGCTCTTGTCTAAGAAAGTGGAAGTGGAGTACCATGTCTTTTACAAAAAAAAATCTAGTTTCTTCACACTACTACCCTTGTTTGGTTATATATGCAGTTCATTTGAGCCATCAATTTGTCAGTTATTTGCCTTAGCTTTTTTTTGGTGGAGTTTAAAAATTATAACTGTATATAATAAAATCATTGATGTTCTACTCAATAGTACCAAGTTTCTCTTCAATGAAGAGACTTCGGTATTTTCTTTTTGCATCTTTAATATCACAACAATTATTGGTCTTTGCTTTCACTCGTTGTGTGTGTGAGTGTGATTATGGTTCTTTTAGGACAGAGAGAAATGAAATACATTGACATTATCTGTATCTACACACGGAGCCAAATAAAATGATGTGCAGAAGGTATGTAAGTGTAATATATTGCTTGTTATGCAGAACAAATATTATCACTCATCATGTAGAGGACATTTTTGTGTAAATAAGAGCATATGTGCCAATAAGGCCCATGGTTATATAATTGTACTTAATGTTTGATTCCATGCCACCAATGCAGGATGCACATGTGAAAGAAGTCCTTAAGGAACAAAGAACCCCAATCTGGAATATAGATGGCTTTCCATATCTTGCTAAAATTCCAATTTCTGGGACCAGTGTAGTGTTTTCCACTTGCACGAGATGAAGCTAGATATTTATATGGCAGTGTCATCACTACACAGAGAACCTTTATACCTCCAAGGAATTGGAGGTTCGGCATTCATAAACCTCTCAAAAAATACGCCCAGCATACAGAAAAGGCAATCTCAACAAGGCAATAAAGTCTGCAGAAGATCTCACATACTGTGTTCAAAAGAAAGAGCTTCAGAAATTGCCCTTGCAAGTTCTCAACAACAAAATAACATACAACAAATTGAACTTTTTGGACTTCCAACTCTCCAGCAACCTATGCAGGTGAGTTACCATTGTGGTTAGTCTGTCACATACTCACTTCAGCAGTTTGAATGGTACTCTTTGTGCTAGCTATATTTTTCTAGTTAAACAACTCCAAGAGATCGTAGACATTTGTAGAATTATTCAATAATCCTTGCCTAGATTTTAGCCGTAGAACTAGTACATAAAGAATTATTATCTAACTATAAATCCATAGACAAAATTTTATTTTATTAATCTCAAAACAACACACAATATCTTGACCATGTTCAAGGAAATTATTTGTGGAACATATAGTCCTAGCTATGAAATAAAATTTTGAACCGTTAGAACCATATGAATTGAGCTACCTTCCACGTAAGGAATTCCAAAAATCTTTTCAAAGAGACTTTATTTGTATCACTATCACTGTATTATTCTTGTAGTGTCCAAAATGATCAGCCATCCAATAGTTCAAAGTTCAAACAATAAAATTAGACATCATCATAATATTTTTCTCTTTTTGGGATGCCTTAAGTTTTTGTAATGCAATGATTAGTTCATCCATTTTCTAATTCTATCAGAGCAATTTCTATGAAGTCTCATAAATTCTTATAGTAGAGATGCTATTGACTAGGATCTTTATTCCATCATCTAGTAGCAATAAAAGGTACTTAATCCTAGAATTTTCAGAAACAATATTTTCACTAAGTAGTTGTCTAGAACCCTAGATGCATTTAGAAATGCCTTTGATTACAAGTGGTCCAAGTTCCTTAGTATATATTATGCTGCATGGTTTCCTTTGGACCTGGAGAAACAAATTGCTTTCTTTTCCTTATTTATCATTTTTCAAATATGATTTTTCTGCTTTTGTTATGGGTTATTGTACACCTTGGGCTAAACCATAGATGAGCAACAATTAAATAGCGTGCACTGTAACATATTCATCACTATCCAATAAGATGTGATCCATGATTGGATCTCTAAAAATATTGTCTCAGAACATACTGAGAAGATGTTTGAGATGATTTTAAATCTGGAAGGGAACAGGGTACTTTCAGCTACAAGTAAATTTATAGTATGGTCCTTCACATATCATTTTATGAGTTTTAGTTTCTACTGTGTAAAAACCATGCCTTTGACTATTGTTGGTGATATTATAAATGTTCATTGCCATTTCACATGATATTTACATATCAGTTTCACATTACGAGGCAAACATCCTTAACTACTTGATTAATTCCTCTCCTACATTATTATTTTTAGAGAATTCCATCTCGAATATGATAAGTCTCCTTCTCTCAACGGTATGTTGAAAATCAATTCCCTTAGGGATGCTTTGACTCTTCGAGTAATGCTGCATTTATTGGAAATATATCAGACATTCCAATCCATTTTTTCTTCCATTAAACTTTTCTTGCACATTGCTAACCATTCCAAAGATATAAACAACACAGCTAATGAATTTTCAGTGTACTTCTTGTATGATGAGATATGTGAATAAATCCTTCAATTACAAAGTGACTTGTATATTACTATATTGCTTGTTTCAGAACCAGCATCACGTATCCTTATTAGAAACTTACTAAATTCCTTTCTAGAATGCAATTTAGTTAAAAACGGAACTAAGCTTTCAATGCAGAGTGGCCTTTAGGACTTCTGCTTAGAGTAACTATATAACCTGACTTTAAGTTTGACAAGCTTCTTACCTGCTTCTTACCTCCAAGCTACCTAAGAGTTAATTTAACGCAAAAGCAAGAAACCGCTTAATTTAGTTTTCCAAATTTACTTCTGGGCACCACTAACTAGATTGCAGAATGATTCTATCTCAGTTGGTTGGTCAAGAAATTTTTTAGTTCAATTTGAACACATGCACATGCGCACACGCACACACACAGCTTTGCTCAAGTTTGAAGAAAAATTTCAGTAATTTAAGTTCTCTACATAATTGGCATGACTACTGTTCCATAAAAGGATACAATGAACACAACCATTTATGACAAATTTATGAAATTAATTTTCAATAAATTTTTACCAGAACTTGCATCTTGGTTAATAGATATTAATTTAAGTTCTCTACGTAGTAGCCATGACTAAAGTTCCATAAAAGGGTACAATGAACATGACCATTTTAAGACAAATTTATGGAATTAATTTCCAACAAACCTTGACCAGAACTTGTATCTTGGCTCCAAGAGGGATGTGACCTAGGGCTTGAATGGTACAGTGAAGGAAGGAAACAACAACATTTGTGAATACAGAGTTGATATATGTATTAGTGCCTGAAAATATGTAAATGCATCCGTCTGACAGTGGTGCCCATTCATGTGTTGTAATCAATCAAAATGAGACTTTAAATTGTTGATTTCTGGGATACAGTATGATTAATGAATTTGTGATACAGGTTGAAGAATGCATACTGACCTCATTCTTAAGACAAAAACTGAAGTTTTACTATCACATTATATCCCTGTGTTTGTCATGCTTCCGGTAAGAACAAAGCCTCCATTCAAGATTAGGAGCTCTTTTGTGCAATATTTTATACTCAAAGTTTGGCACTGTCGCATGCTTTTGTCTATCAGGCAATCCTAATTTGTTTTGCGACTTTATCAGCTAGATGTGGTCTCAAATGAGAATACCCTTCAAAATAAAGATATTCTAAAAGCAAATCTAAGAGCCCTTAAATCTGCAAATGTTGATGGGCTCATGGTTGATGTCTGGTGGGGAATTGTGGAGGCAGAAAGACAAAAGAAATATGATTGGTCTGCCTACAGAGACTTATTCAAACTTGTACAAGAACAAGGTTTTAAACTACAGCCAATCATGTCATTTCATCAATGTGGAGGCAATATTGGTGATAATATTACCATTCCTTTACCAAAGTGGGTTCTCAAGACTACTGAATCAAATCCAAATATTTTCTTTTATGTCTGAATGCTTCTGGATTTGATTGTGTGTCCACTTTTTTCATCAGACACACAATCAAATCCAGAAGCATTCAGACATAAATTCATATGGATTGTGGAAATCTAATTACATTGAAATATTTTCTTTACAAATAAAGATGGCCAACGCAACAGGGAATGCCTTACCTATGGTGTAGATAACAGGCCTGTGCTCCTAGGATGCACAGCTGTGGAGGTATATGAAGTACACAATCATTATTGATGATTTATTTGTAATGCAATACTAAACAATTTATTCAATGCAATAACAATAGAACGTTTTTCTTATACATGCTACATGCATTTGTACTTATGTGTGATGACAGATATATTCTGATTACATGAAGAGCTTCAGGGAGAATATGTCTGATTTTCTGGATTCGGGTTTAATAACTGAGATAGAGGTGGGCCTTGGTCCAACTGGTGAATTGCGATATCCGTCATATCCTGAAAGTCAGGGTTGGAAGTTCCCTGGAATTGGAGAATTTCAGGTAAGACTCTTCCTTCTTGAGTAAATTGGATAAAGTTAGGAGGAATAGCATTTCTTGTGATATAAATGAAATCATTTTCACTTCAAATTATTAAATAAGTGAAAGGAAATAGAAAAGAGCAATAGAAAGTACTAATAAAGAGCAATTGTTTGAAAGAAAGAGATTACCAAATAAATTGAAGTAGCGAAACCAAGCACCACCAAAGCAAGAGAAAAACAAGAATTTGTTAAGGGGAAAAAACAAGAAAAAACCCCAATATTATGAATGGAGGCAAAATGCCTAAAGAATAATACAAAGAGAGAGAGCTTCAGCCTTAGCTTGCTTGCTTGAATCTTGAAGAATGAGAGGAGAGGCACCTCAATAAGTAGAGGTGAGAAGGAGTTAGAATGTAACTCCCAACTCAATGAATGCCACCATTCATCTATGTGTGTGCAAAGTGTCACCTCTTAAGGAGGTGGTTACAAATATTCCTTAATAAAGGAATTAAAAAAAAGCCATCCTCACACATGTGTGAGATGACAAAAAAGACAAAAGACTTGTAGGGATTCCTTTGGAATATTCCTACAAGTTAATAAATAATTACAATTAAAGAATAACCTTTACCAAGTAAAGATTAATCTTCTAACATCCCCCCTTAAGCTTTACTTGGGGAGGTTACATCAAACCCTTCAATGGGTTGTAAACCAAGATTTTTACAATGAAAGAGAAATTTATCTTTACAAAGAGCTTTGGTGAGAATATCTGCAACTTGATCTTCACTTTTACAATACAAAAGAGAAATTTGCTTGTCTTCAATTTGCTCTCTAATGAAGTGATGTTGAAGAGCAATGTGCTTGGTCCTTGCATGAAAAATTGGATTCTTTTCCAAAGCAATAGCACTTTGATTATCACAATACAAAGGAGTAGGATCCTTTTGAGGTAGACCCAAGTCTTCAAGTAATCTTCTTAACCATAATGCCTCTTTAGATGCATTTGTACAACCTTTATATTCAGTTTTTGTAGAACAAAGAGAAGTAGATTGTTGTTTCTTACTATTCCATGAGATTGCACCTAATCCAACAAAGAAACAATAACCACAAGTGGATCTCCCATTATTGGGATCACCTTCTAAATTTGAATTAGTATAACCTTTTAAAGAAAAATCATAATTTGCATCATAAAAGAGACCAAGATTAAGAGTGCCTTTAACATATCTTAAAATTCTTTTTGCAACTTTAAAATGAGTTTGTTGTGGTTTAGACATAAAGCTAGAAACCAATCCAACACTTTAGGTGTTTGCCAAATTTGCATACCCAAAATAATGTAATAGGCCCAAATCACTCATTTGAAATTGTTGATTGAGTTGAGACTTAACATCACTAATCAAAAAGTTAGAACTAGAAGTGATAATTAAATCATTAAAATAATAATCACAATATCATTTTCACTATGTTTAATATATAAATTTGGACCATTTTTACTTCTAATGAAACCATGAGATAGAAAGAAAGCATAGCCCAAATTATAAAATGTCAATATATCTAGACATAGCAATAATAGTTCTAGGTTTCCTCTCACTACATCATTTGTTGTAATGTAAAGGGAAATTGTGTCAAGATTAATAATAAAGGACTTTGAAAATTAGTCCTAAAGATGGTTTTAAAAAAAAACCATATTGCCTTCAATAAAATAATGAAACATAAAGGTTTCAAGAACTTGATCCCCATCAATTTAGAAAATAGATCTAAGTTCATAAAAAAAATAAGTGCATACCATCAAAGTGGATGGAAATATTTTCCATGGGTCCCAAAAAAAACTCCAATGAGACTTGATAAAATATATGATTCATTATAGATAGGGCTCCCTATGCAACATTACTGCAAATGTGACTAGCACAAAAAATATATGTAAAGGCTCCATTGAGACTTGATAAAGTGATTAACTTGCAAAACATATATAGATGGAATAAATCCATCAAGAAGGAAAATACTCCAATGAGCTTTTAATTTTCAAAAAATATATAGATGAAATAAATCCATCAAAAAGACAAATTGACCAATAATGCACAATATCAGATTAATGAGACACAATAAAATATCAAATTCCCTTTTTCAAAACAACATAATTGTAGTTGAGAAGGAAACACTAGATTTGTTTTAAATATTGTAATAGATGAAAAGCCACAAATCAAGCCACCTTAAGTTATGAAAATTAATATTAAAAATAAATAAAAATTATGATGGAATAATGGGAATTGCATATTATGAAGTGAAGTATTATTAAGTATAAATAAGTCATTTAAGACGATATTCATGCATTCATGACTACATGAATATCCCCTTTTCATATTCCAAATATAATTGAGTAAAACAAGTACACTATTATTGGGTTGATCAAGTCCAATAATAAAGTACTTGTGAAGTTATTTAAAAAAAATTATGTGAAGCAACATGATGAGATGCACCTAAATCAATAACCCATTCAAAAAGGTTTAGAAACATTCAAACTACATGTAAAAGCATGTCTAGATTGATCACCATTGTTATGAAATTGTTGATTATTTTGATTCATAGGCTTTTTCTCAATTTTCTTTTTAAAACAAGTATTTTGCCAATGACCATCCTTATTACAATAAGTGCAATGTGGTCTCTTAGAAGAGTTAAACTCTCTAGGATCATTGCCATTATTATAATGAGGTTTGGAATTATAATGTTGTTGTTTAGAATGAGGTTTAAAATTTTGCTTATGCTTAGACAAGAAAGCATGTTCATTAGACTTAAGAGTACCAAACTGAATTAACTTAGCCTCTTCTTGTCTTAATAAATCACGAAAAATATCATAAGTTAATTGAGTAGCTAAAGAAGGAATAGCTAATTGAGCATGAATATTAGTAATGAATTGCTGAAATTGTCTAGGAAGACACTTTTTAAGAATAAGATGAATTAATCTAAGATTATCTAATTTAACTCCTAAACCATCCAATTGACTATTTAAAGCATCAAATTTCAATAAAAAATCATCCATAGATTTAAAATCAGAATACCTCAAATCTTCAAGTTGATCTTGAATTTGAATTTTTCTTGATTCATTTGTACTATCATAAATTGTTTTGAGTTTGTCCCATGCTTCATAGGCAGTTGTACATGTCCCAATGTGAACATAAAGTTCGGGTGACATGGAGATACCTATGAGGCCAAGGGCTTCCTCATTTTTAAGATTCCATTTTTCAATTTCATCTTTGGATGCAGACAAACCTGGTTTAGATTTAGGATCCGTTGCAACATCCAAAAGATGTTTAAATCAAAAAATGAAAGAAATGTGAGTTTTCCAAGAATGATAGTTAGAACTAGTTAATTTAATCTCAGGAATTAAAGTTGACATGATTGCAATAAAAAATTTACTTTATGAAAAAAAAAACTATTGTAAATATTTGCTTAAAAAAAAATCCCTCTTGATTCAATTAAATCTTAAAAAAAAAAAAATTGTCTAAAAATAAATAAGCCCCTTTAAACTAAAATATTAAAAACAACTTTTTTAGAAAAAAAAATAATTAATTAAATTTCAAATGTTAAAATAAACTAATATATTATTTTAAAAAATAATAAATATTAATAGATTTAATATGATAAACTTTAGAGAAAATTAATTTAAAACTTTAAAAGTTGTAATAAAAAACGTAGTATTAAAAAAAGACTTTATTAAATTTTTTGAGAAACCTACTTAATCGATTAAAAGAGGAAAAGAGTGCTTTTAAAAAAAAATCTTTTAGCTTTTTAAAAGCTTAAGATATGCAAATCTTTTTTAAAAAATAATGAAAAAAAACTTTTTATTTTCACTTTTTATGGTAAAATCCTTTTGCATAATAAAAACTTTTATTAAAACTAGTATGCCTTTTTTCAAAAAAAAACTTCAAAAGCACATTAAAAAGAGAAAATGCCCAGCCAAGAGAATGGGCGGGAAGATTTTTTTTTAAATCTTTTTGAAAGGAGATTAAAGAGCAACAGATGGGAAATACAAGATTTTTTTTTAAATCTTTTTGAAAGGAGATTAAAGAGCAACAGATGGGAAATACTTTGATTGAGGGTGCTCAGTACCATTTTTCTAAAATGTAAAATATAGTGATTTTATTTACAGATTTAACCTCATTGTAAAAAAAAATTATAGATCTAAAAAAAATGAAATATAATCTTTTTATTAAGAGTTTCTAAAAAAATCAAAAGATTAAATATGCATGCAAAACAAATAGATTCAAATTTTAAATAAATAACTTAAAAATCTTTAAATAAGAAATCCTCTACAAGGTTAGAAAAAAATAGATGATTTTTTAGAGATCTAATATGCAGATTTGTATAAACTGTAAAAATAAATAAACTTTAAATTGAAAATTGAAAAATAAGAAAAACTCTTATTAGGTTTTTTTAAAAGCTTGCAAGATATACAATAGATTTAAGAACAAATTATTTAAAATCTGAACAATAGGAAACTAAGATACCTGCACAAAAAAAAAGTTAGAAGACAAAAAAACAACCAAGATTAAACACTTTGCTCTTCTTCTCCTCTTTGAGAGTGTCTCTAATGGTGTGCTAAAAAATCTGGTAAACCTTCAACAATGTAGCTCACAAAATATTAGTGATACCAAGCTCTGATACCATAAAAGGAAATAGAAAAGAGCAATGAAAAGTACTAATAAAGAGCAATTGTTTGAAGGAAAGAGATTACCAAATAAATTGAAGTAGCAAAACCAAGCACCACCAAAGCAAGAGAAACACAAGAATTTGTTAAGGGAAAAAAAAAGAAAAAACCCCAATATTATGAATAGAGGCAAAATGTCTAAAGAATAATAAAAGAATTAAAAAATAAGCCATCCTCACACATGTGTGAGATGACAAAAAAGACAAAAGACTTGTAGGGATTCCTTCGGAATATTCTTACAAGTTAATAAATAATTACAATTAAAGAATAACCTTTACCAAGTAAAGATTAATCTTCTAACAATAAACATAGGTTTAATGGCACAAATTGTGAAACTTAATGCTTGTAGAAACATTGCTATGATGAGTATCTTCTATCAGATTTGAAAGCTGCTGCAGAAAGCATAGGCTAACCAGAGTGGGCATTTTCAGCCCTGACAATGCAGGAAATTACAATGACCAACCAAATTCTACAGTTTTCTTTCATGATCATGGTTCTTACACAACAGATATGGAAAGTTTTTTCTTACCTGGTACTCAAATGTGCTTTTGAGACATGGAGATGTAATTCTCGAAGCTGCCTCTAAAATCTTTGAAGATTGCCCTATCAAGCTGGCAGCCAAGGTGAGTTTATTCAATTCAAAGTTTGTTCTTTAAGCTTTGCCATTAAATAGAGAAACTAAAATGATGGTTTCTCTTGTTTGAGCACACTGGTTTGCATTTTGTCATCTGCGTCAATGAAAAGGGACTTCATTTGCAGTTTTGCTAGTGAAAAAAAGTATAGTAGTATCTTATGACAATGGTATAGATAACGATGTATTAGCTTGGAACAATACTTGCCCAAAGCATTAATGATATGTTGAAATCCCTATGATATGCCCTTGAACATTGTCAACTGGATTATGTACATGATGATATCATGATTTCCCCTCTATTCAGGTTGCAGGAATTCATTGGTGGTACAAATCTAGCAATCATGCTGCAGAGCTTACATCAGGTTACTACAACTTAGATGAAAGAGATGGATACAGACCCATTGCTAGGATGCTAGCGAGGCATAGGGCTGTATTGAATTTCACTTGCCTTGAAATGCAGGATGAAGAACAGCCCTCAGAAGCTGGTTGTGGGCCAGAAGCTCTTGAGAAACAGGTAAGTGAAACGCTTCGGATTGACAGATTAGGTGGCCAGATTCTGCAAAATAAAACAATTATTGCACCTTACTAATATAATTATATTGCAAATTGAAAGAAGATGAGGAATTTTTTTAATTGGTCTTGACAAAAATCTTGAACTTGACAGATTAAGGGGTCTGCCGAATGAATCACTTGGGTAGATTAAAATACTTGCATTTCATAATGAACAGTTAATGATGTAGGAAGTTATAAATTGTCGGGGTGAAAATCTTCAATTTGATCGGTATAAAGACCTGGTTGTCCAGAATGAATCATTTTGGTACTAATATATTTGCAATCCATATCGAAATGCTAATGATGTGGGCAGTTTTTAATTGATCTTCTGTTAAAAATCTAACGTTAGTCGACTTTTCCCAGGTTTTGAATGCAGGCTGGAAGGAAGGGATTGAGGTCTCTTGTGAAAATGCTTTACCCAGATATGATAGAGAAGGATATGACCAGATGATAAGGCAAGCCAGCCCAGATGGAATAAACAGAGAAGGACGACCCCTGAGACGCATAACTACTTTAACCTATCTAAGGCTATCCAACGAGCTAATGCGAGAAAACCCATGGAAGGAATTTAAGAGATTTGTACATAGAATGCATGTTGGATTGGTAAGTACCTTCATTAATTGTGCTGGTGGGCTTAGTCTTTTTTGTTAAATGTTATAACCATTTGCATTTTTCATGTTCTTTTTATTTTGCATTTTTCATGTTTTTTTCTGTCAGGATTACCATCCAGAACCTGAAAAGTACTTCAATCCAAGAGGGCCTCTGCAACGTTCAAAGCCTAGACAAGAGATGAGAGAGTTCCTAGACGCAGCAGTGCCATTGGAGTCTTTCTCCAAAGGGAATTATGCTGCCGGCGATTTGGATGCATTGTGCCCAGATGAGGAGGAGCCTGAAAAGGAAGAAGCCTCTTTTATTTATCGGGTATTCAGAAGGTTCTTCTCTCGGTTCCAAAGAAAAAATTAGGTCGGCTACCCTATTGAAGGTGGAGCTTTGACTTACAGGATATGTGAAGCCCAGTTTTGTCTCGTGTAGCCATTTATGATTGAATATTTCGTCATCAGAGAAATGCCCGTATTTGAAGACAAATAGTGAAAAGGCCCGAATAATTGTCCAGAACGCTTGATGTTTCTTACTATATAACAAGAGAATTGCGTCCGGTGCCTGCTGATCAAACCTGTAACATCTTGTGTGTAAGAAAGGTTTAAAGTAGTAATGATATTTTCTAAATCTAATGAAAATATTGTCACTTATCATATTTATGAATTAATTTCAAATATTCTTTATTGTAAGTAGAAAATAAAAATTCAAATATTCTTTATTGTAGGTAGAAAAATACCTTTCAAACTAATTTATTTTGTCACATGAGGAGAATTTCTAAGAGAGAGGGGTCACTAGTTGTGCATGATCTAACAATCGTGTAGTCAATTGTAATTATTCATATTAGTACTAGAATGAATTAATATTATATCTTGTTTTATAAATGACTCACATATTAATCAAATTATTACCAAATATGTGACATTATGGGATCAATAGTTGTTCACTCCATAACTTATAATCCTCAAGTAAAAAAAACATTAATACATTCATGGACAATTGAAATAAATAATTTTTTGTCTCAAATAAAATATCATAACTACCACTATAAGTGTGTCATTTATAAAATTAAATGCTCATTTAATAAATAAGACACTCATTAAAACAAGTATTGTTACCAGAGTGAAAACATATTGTACTTATTTGTACAACTATTGGGGTAACAATGTACAAGCATTGTTGTATTTCATATTAATAGTTTGTCCTATCACAAATATAAAAGGTGAGCACAATAAACACAGTTAATCAAATAAGATACTTATTAAAACAAGTATTGTTCTCATAGTGAAAACATATTGTACTTATTTGTACAACTATTGGGGTAACAATGTACAAGTATTGGAGTATTTCATATTAATAGTTTGTCCTATCACAAATATAAAAGGTGAGCACAATAAATACCATGTAGGGGAGAGGATCCAATAATTGAGCGTGTTTCAATAGTTGTGATAGTAGTTTATATAATGTCTAATAGTTGTGACTTGATTACCCATAATTAAACAAAATGTATTCCTTTGATCTAAAAAACAACCAATCATGTGATGACACATCAGCACTCAACTACCCATGATGTGAATGCACAAGTATTGGTCAAATATTGGTCTCACTTTTTTTTTGGGCCTTTTTGGACACCTTGACAAAAAGCATGTTGATGTGGCATCATATTTTATGATGTGGCCCTGAAACAAAAGTTATAAGCAGGGGACTTGCCAAGTAAGCTGTTGTAAGAAATTGGGAGTGATTTGAAATTTCCACGTAGGATAATTAGAAGCTTGAAGTTAGGGTGCACAACTTATGGGTCCTCTCCCCTATTTTTTCATTAAATGTGAAGGATTTTCATAAAGTTTTAGTGTTCAACTATTGGTCCATTTTTATTTGATATAAGTTGTATTTTAAATAATTATGTGTTGTTTTTATAACAACAAATAGTTTTTGTGTGTTCAACTATTGATCCATTTGTGTTGAATATAAAAGCTAGAGATAACAAATATTTATGGCTACCAATAGGTATTTGGTCCATTTAGGTTGCATATAAGTTTTATTTTAAATAAAAATATGATATTCTACAAGCAACAAATGATATATTTTTTGTTCAACTCCTAGGGGTACCATGATGAAGTTTCGGTTGAATCTTTAAAAAGTCAAAATTTGGACACTTCTTAGTAGATGTGTTGATGTGGCAAGTTGCATGATGAGTCACACCCCAAAACCTTACTTATAGATAGATAAGAGGCCAACCCACATTTAAACAAAAAAGCGAAGGTCCTACGATATTCTAGTCAATCACTACATGCTAACAAAGTTAGCCTGCACGACTATTGGCCCCTCTCGCCCAGGTATTTGGCCCATTTAGGTTGCATATAAGTTTTATTTTAAATAAAAATATGATATTCCACAAGCAACAAATGATATTTTTGTTCAACTACTAGGGATACTGTGATTAAGTTGAATTGAATTTTTTAAAAGTTAAAATTTGGACACTTCTCAGTAGATGTGCTGATGTGGCAAGTTGCATGATGAGTCACACCTCCAAACCTTAGTTATAGATAGATAAGAGGCCACTCCACATATTAAAAAATGAAGGTCCTACGATATTCCAATCAATCACTATATATTGACAAAGTCAGCCTACACAACTATTGGCCCCTCTCCCCTATCAAGAATATAATCAGATAAATAAAGATGAGATTATGTAGAAAATATCATGCAAGATAAAATGACAAGAGAGCATTACCAACAACTTATAGCTCCCCTCTTGGATTGATACATGTGATAGATGAGTGAGCAAGAGGAGTCTTGATTGTTGTGTGAGAGAATTTTTGCAAAGCTTCATTGTGAGAGTGAGAGAGCAAGAGAGAGACTTTCTGTTTCTTAGAGTCCCCCCTCAAAATGAGGGTGAAAATGGAGGTTTATTAAGTTGCATGGACAAGAGGAGCCATTACACACGCATCCTTTATGCATTTGAATCTCAAAAAGTATAGGGATGCTAGCACATTGGTAGACTTTTGCGTGTCGCACCAATGTTTGACCAAAACTTTACAAGAATCAAACACTTAGGTTGCTAGTGCTTCATCGTTGTTGTCTATGAAGTCAGAATTGTGAAATTCCAACTTATGGGATTTTGCCATAAATAAGGCGAGCCTAAATGTGCAAGTGTGTAATTACCATAGGGTGCAATTTTACAACACTACAACTATCAATGATTTTAAAAATAGAAAAATGAGGAAAGTCACTCAAGTGGGAACTAAAAGTGACGAGTGGATCTAAATTAGGTTAAGATATTTTGTGTGTTTGAAGCCATTACAACACTACAACTATCAATGATTTTAAAAATAGAAAAATGAGGAAAGTCACTCAAGTGGGAACTAAAAGTGACGAATGGATCTAAATTAGGTTAAGATATTTTGTGTGTTTGAAGCCATTGAATCGAATAATCCAAGAAAACAAAGAAACTAACTTGATAAGAAAGCTAGATGTAAGGGAGATTGAAGGGAAACAAAATTGATTAGATGAAAAATGTATAAAGAAGTATTGAGAGAAACACAAAGAAACTCACAATTACATAAAGGTTTCCCAAAAATGTCTATATAGATTTAGGGAAAACTAAGGATGAAGGAAAATAATAATGAGAAATTAGTTTTGATGTCCTTAAAATTGGGTATGTTGTGGCAACAAGCAACTATGACTCTTACATATAAAAATTTGACAAAATTAGAAAAATTATACTATTTCCCAAATGGATTAATCCATAACTCAAATGCTTTCCCTGTTAGGAACCAAGAATAGGAACTCATGGTAGAGTCAAGAAGATACTCAAATATCCACTACTCCTAGGAAAAAATGTTGTACTAGGAGAGAAGTGAATATTTTTTTGTAGTCAATGAGAACCACAAGGTTTTACAATATCCAAAAATTTATGTGATATAAATAAAAGAAAAGAGATCTTGAAGCTTGATCTATAATGTGAACTTATGCTTTTCAATATGTCTCTACAAGTACAAAACAAGCATCATCTTATAAAGAAGCACTAGTTAAATTGCTTATAATAGTGTGTGCAGTGTTTTAATCTACTTAAAAAACAAGGAAATACAAGACTAAGCTAAAATTAAAACACA
Organism: Sequoia sempervirens; assembly: GCA_007258455.2. Classification (NCBI taxonomy): domain Eukaryota; kingdom Viridiplantae; phylum Streptophyta; class Pinopsida; order Cupressales; family Cupressaceae; genus Sequoia; species Sequoia sempervirens. The sequence continues at coordinate 403,949,546 of VDFB02000003.1, read as the reverse complement.
AAAAATGTTGCAAAGATCGTTGTTGTTGCGCCAAAAGGTCAACCTATTAATGCCTGATACACCCCCTAGATTTAATGAATCCACGGGAGGTGGTTAAGCCATGTCACGAACCTGAGTGATGCATTGCACAACACAAGGAGACAAAGGACGCACACCTTGCAACAATCCCCCCAATGCAAGCGATGGGTTCAAACCCATGACCCAGGCTCTCATACCAATTATTGTAAATATGGTTGTTGTTGTACCAAAAGGTCGACCTATTAATGCCCAATACAACCGCCAAAGTAAATGAATCCACAAGAGGTGGTTAAGCCATTTCATGAACCCGAGCTCTGTGCTCCCCAACACAAGGAGACCAAGGATGCACACCTTGCAACACAAAACACCCAAGTTTAGGGCTAAAGGTTGAAGCTCAAACCTGCAAATGAAGACACTAAAATGATACCTATGTTGAACTTGATGATGTGTTTTCCCCTTTGATAAGTTGCTTTGTGTGCTCCTTTCTTAAATCTAGCAGCATAACACCTTGAATTAGCTTGACTTGCTCACAAAAAATGGTTGCAAGGTCTTGGCTATGGAGATTGTATGAAAGCTTGAATATGCATGAAGGCTTGATTGCATAAGGTGAAGATCAATGGTTCTCATGAGAAGATGGCATTTGGCATCCTAGGGGAAAGGGAGATGATGATATGAAGATGAGGTGGAGATGAGATGGATATACCTAAGGTGATGTGGAAAAAGGGTTGCTTGTCTCATCCTCCCAAATTGTGGGAAGGATGTGATAAGAGGGAATTAAAAATTCCCTTTAAAATCCCCATGGGGATTAGTCTAGCAAACTAGGGACAATAAAATGGAATTTAAAATTCCACGGAAGGCATTGGGGAAATAAAAAAGAATTAAAAATTCCTTGGGAAAGAGAGATTACTTATCCAAAAAGAGAAAGTATTAAATGAAGGTTAACTTGGATATATGCCATAATTGACATTGGAACTAGATTAAGATAATTAATCAAAAATCAAAGTTGTGCAAAAGGATTAATTAGGCTAATGAAGGGATTAAAGGCAACTTGCAAGTTATGGAGGATGTGACACTAATCAAGAATTAAAGGTGTGCACATCTTAACTAGGAATTAAGCCAGGACTAGAAGAAAATTATGGAGGATGTGACATTTGGAGAGATAAAGGGGGCGAATTAAAAATTAATTTTAATGGGCTAATGACTAGATTAAATAAATTGGTATGTTTATTTAATCTAGAGAAAAAAATGTTAAAAAAGTAAAGTATTTAATTTAATTAAATATAATTAAATATTTTAGGGAATATTAGGAAAATGATGAATATTAATTAAATAATAATAATGAATAGGTGGAACAAGGATAAATTTGACCAAATGTGAATGGTCAAATTTATATGTCTACAAATAGAATCACAACATGAATAAGTTCTATTAAGTTCCTAATAGAACTTGAGCCCCATGTGCTACATACCCATTGCTAGAAAAGCCAAGGAAGGAGTGGGTCCCCTATTTTTCTCAATCAAGATTGTAGTCACTGGGACCTCTCAATATGTTAGAGAAAATGAAGGTCATAATGAATGTCACCTTGTGAGGTGCTTATTAGTTTTATGGCAAATGGACATATTGCAAGATGTTTTAAATTATCATACTAGTATATAAAACTTCAAATACAAATTATATGATTCTAAAGAGAAGCAATCTACCTCTTAGACAAATATCTTCCAAGCATGTGGTAGAGAAGTAAGTAGAAACAAACCTCCTTTATTTTATGTCACAATAATAGTGACTATCTTGTAGTGGCCATGGGGACACTTTCAGATAGTCTTCACATTTATGATGCATGGACCAAAGTCCACATCTAGTTTGGACATTGAGGCATGGTTAAGTGTAATCATATTATAGAACCAAGCCCAACCCTATATCTTCTATGGACTCTAGTTCAAATTTACCCCAAAATGTATGTTGGGTGTGATGGTTTAGGTTTGGTGTCATTATTGTGACCACCTAAGCTCAAACCACTGCTAGTCTTGTACTTGCAAGTTGTGCCCATATTAAATCATTGCATTCATGAAAATTGAACTCTCTTAAAGTTGTGGATGAGATTTTATTGGATCATTATACTTCTAAACTTGAACTTTATATTAAAATTAAAAATAAAGTCCTCATTTATAACCCCACCTACAAATCACAAATATCTAAAATACTTAACCTTTACAAATATTATTCTACACATTTATTTAATTTAAAATTTTTAAATTGATCAAAATTAAAAGATAAAAGACATGATGCGACATCCTACCACTAAAGTGCACTCACACATGCAACTCCATTTAAAATCAATCAGAATTAAACACAAGTTTGATTTAGGTGACCCGCCTACAGCATAATAACAGCAGCAATGGTCCCCCCGGCCACCCTAAACTAATCATATAAGCTTTAGTCTTTTGGGACCAATCATATGACCTTGGTTTTTAACCAGCGAAGATACCTTCCTTATTCTCATTAACAATTTCTAACTAGAAAAACTAGATTCGTATCATTCATACAACTTATAAAAAAGATATAATATCAAACAAAATAGTCCTGAAGCCATGTTCCGTGTCTTTTCGTCTTCCATACTAATGTCCAGTAGATGTCGGTGACAAGCTAGTCACAAGTGGAATCCTACAAAATCCGAGTAATTTCTTCTTATCAGAGAGGCATGTGAAGCTCACAATTTGTCTTCGCGGGACAAGAATTTGGTCCCATCCACTATTATTGCAGGTGCATGGGACGAATGTGAGACAATGGTTGAAAGAGATTTTTCTGGTCCAAAGAGCAAGCTTTAGTTGAATAGTAAGACCAAATAATATTTTATATTGGCATGTGAAATAAATGTTAAGCCAGCTGCACAAGGTCTACTTTTGGGTATTCTGAAATTCTGCTTATTTAAGTTGAGCCAGAGTTTTAGATACCAATTTGTATGCTCCAGCAACCTATTTGGGCATTTGCTAATATTGATCGAGGGCCTGTGTGTCTGGATCCCACTTACCTTCACTTCTCAGCCTGTTTTGAGACATTTTGAAGGAGTGTACAATGGCATTTGCCGCTTCTCCAATGGCTGTGACAAGCTCTGTATTGCCCTTACACAAGCCCTCCGCAAGGATAATTGAAGGAAATGATTTGTGCAGTACTCCTTTCAGTGAGGCAATGCTCTGGAAGAAGAAGAGGATCCTCAAAGCGCAAGCATTGCAGTCTCCTGACCTTCAATTGTCCTCATCCTCACCGGGGGTTCTGAATGGCGGGTGGACACCTGACAGTTGGAAGTCCAAGAAAGCACTGCAGATGCCTCAATACCCAGATCCTCAGCAATTGGACTCTGTCATAGAGACGTTGAAGACCTTTCCTCCTCTGGTTTTTGCAGGGGAGGCAAGGAAGCTGGAAGAGAGGCTTGGAGAAGCTGCTCTAGGTAGGGCTTTTCTCTTGCAAGGAGGGGACTGTGCAGAGAGCTTCAAGGAATTCAATGCAAACAATATCAGAGATACCTTGAGGGTTCTCCTGCAGATGGGTGTTGTGCTCATGTTTGGAGGTCAAATGCCTGTAATCAAAGTACGTACCTTCTTTTACCTATTATGGCATTTTTAGTTGCATGTTTGTTTTTATCTTTCATAGCCACAGTATTGCTAGTACAAAAGTTAGTAGAATTAGAGTATTAGAGTTACCAATGGTTAAGGACATCAAGGCTCAAGAGTTGCAAGGTAGTTTCTCCACTGCCATCTACACGGATGGAACCCATAACCAGCGCTATGCAGCTTGCATGTAACTGTCTTGTCATTGTTACAAGGCGATGTCCAAAACATGACGTTCTTACTTGTTATCATTGTTATCAACTTTCTTATAAGTTTTCACTTTGTTTCCTACCGTGTTAAGCCAGATGGATGACTAATCATCTTGTTAAGTAGAGAGGTATCACCAGCCTACACCCAGTGCAAGATATGCAGAGGTGAGACTATTGAGCTTTTATGGTTTACATTGCTAAGGTAAATTCCTCATATTTCTCTTCAGAAGTTAACATTTTTCAGGTTATAGCTTCCCCAGTGATAGAGTAGCGCACCAATGCCACAAAAAAGTGAAGAATTCAGATTTGCATTGATGTCTTGGTAGATCAATCTCCTATATATTTGAGGGAGATTTTCTACTTCTCTTCTACTTTCAATGTCTAAGTTACCTTCAAGATAGGCCTTACAGACTAATTCCTGATTTTGGTATTTGATCCCTAATTGTGTAACTAAGATTAGTGGCTAGGTGTGCCGCTGGACAATGTCTGAGCAGTAGGTATTCAATTGAAGAAGATGGCTTGTATGTATTTGACCGACTTTAGGGCCTTAAGGTCTCAGCCCATAGGATCCCCTTCCACTGTGGAGAGAAGGGCATACAAGTCCTTGATCTACTGATCAAATACAGTTGGTCAAGCTCTGAAAGTGGGTATGGTAAGGTGGAGTGGTTGCCATGATGACGACCTGGGACTAAGCCCTGCTGGTGATGTTCCCCTGTTGAAGCAGCTGTATTAGCAGAGAAACGTGGATTGACTGAGGTTAATATCAACTTGGAAGCTCACCTTTTATCCAAGCCAGAGGATTTTTAATTTAGGAACTAGGGCTTCAATTATTTGGATAGGTCGTTTGACTAATGTTGCTTCTCTATTTCAGGTAGGGCGGATGGCTGGGCAGTTTGCAAAACCCAGATCAGAGAATTTTGAAGTTGTGGACGGTTTAGAATTACCAAGCTACCGTGGTGACAATATTAACAGTGATGCTGTTGATTTGAAAGCTCGGCAGCCAGATCCAGAAAGGATGATTCGTGGCTATTCTCAATCTGCTGCAACCCTGAACCTTATTCGGGCATTTGCAACTGGTGGTTACGCAGCAATGCAGCGTGTGATTGAGTGGAATTTGGATTTCACCTCTAACAGTGATCAAGGAGAAAAGTAAGATTGTCATTAGGTTTTCAAAATCTCTCTGCTTTTTTGTCTACGGTGACTTGCAATGTATTTCTGGTTTTGTATTCATTTTTTTTAGTGTGTTTCCTTAAACTTTTATAGGTATTTGGAGCTTGCACACCGAGTAGATGAAGCACTTGGGTTTATGTCTGCTTGTGGACTTACAGTTGATCATCCAATAATGAATAGCACAGATTTCTGGACTTCTCATGAGTGCTTGCTACTTCCATTTGAGCAAGCAATGACCAGAGAGGATTCCACCAGTGGGCTCTGGTATGATTGCTCTGCCCATATGTTGTGGATTGGAGAGCGCACCCGGCAGCTTGACGGTGGGCATATGGAATTTTTGAGGGGTGTTTCCAATCCTCTGGGTCTCAAGGTATCCTGCATGACTTGAATGCAAGTTGTTTGCCATAGGGTTTTTATAATCACCTAAAGACGATAGCCTTTTGTGTATTATAGTTGCACTCACTATTTTCTTGGTAGCTTATTCTTGGATTAGATTTATCAGATGCAGTAGCTCTGGTTGTGTAGCTTAACTTGGACCTTTTATTTCAGTGTATTGGATTTTATTTTAAGTTTTTGACCATAGCTTTTCAAGATTTGGTTTTACAGAAAGGTAATCAAGTTCAGTAGCATTTAGCCAACTCTCTAGATTTAATTAAGTGCCTGTTCTTCCTTCTATGTTCTCTGTTGGCTTTGGCCTTTTGTCATGTTCATTTATGTTTAAGGATAACCCTTAATGACTATTTTAGAAGGATCACTGGTGTGTAGCTTACATGTGGGTTTCTGCTTGACAGGCTAGTGATAAAATGGACCCGGCAGAATTGGTGAAAGCCTGTGAGCTCTTGAACCCTGAAAACAAACCAGGGAGGTTAACAGTAATTGTTCGAATGGGTCCTGAAAAACTGAGAGTGAAGCTGCCTCATCTCATTAGAGCTGTGCGCCAGGCAGGCCTTATTGTGACCTGGGTCAGTGACCCCATGCATGGGAACACAATTAAGGCACCATCTGGGCTGAAGACTCGGCCATTTGATTCTATTCGGGTAAGGACATGCATTCATTTTCTCAGTGCCAGCAAAATATGCAATTCACTGCTACCATTTGCTCATTTTTTGATTGCGCACAGATGGAACATATTCAGATTTCTTGCTGCTCTGGTCTATTAGGAAAAGCATTTTAGATGGTGCACTGACTTTTATGTTTCTGTCCGTGGGTTTTATTTTTCTTGTCCAGGATGAGCTCAAGGCCTTCTTTGATGTTCATGAAGAGGAAGGTACCCATGCTGGGGGCATCCACTTGGAAATGACAGGACAAAATGTGACGGAATGCATTGGTGGATCCAGAGTGGTAACTATGGAGGATCTCAAATCAAGGTACCATACTCACTGTGATCCAAGACTGAATGCCTCACAGTCACTAGAGCTTGCTTTCATCATAGCTGAAAGGCTTAGAAGAAGAAGAATGATAAAATCTGACCTGGAAATTTCAAGCTTAACAAGAGGTTTAACTGCTGTGTAGCTTTAGTACATAGTAATGTAAGTGAAGGGGTCTTAGTTTTACATGGAGCCAATAATAAAATCAACATTGTGCCCTGTTTTCCAAGTTAGTTTCAAGAAGACTTTGCCCATTGCCTTCTGATAGCTAGAGAAGGTGATTAGCTTGGGTTATCCTATTCTAAGAATCAAACTATGTTGGAAGACTTTTTCCTCTTTGATTATGTGAACATAATTCACACTATCATGTGTGAAGTAGGTTCTAATAGAGTCAAATTAGATGTAGTTTCCATGTGTAAAGAAATAAATGGCTTCTTTATTATAAATTATGTTTAATAAATATAACAAGCAATATAATCCAATTAAATTATTTTAGAATAATGACAAATCATACAATAGAATTGAGAAATATGGATGTACACACAATATATAGATCAAAATGGAAGATTTTAAATGTAATATTAAAATCATAATCTATACCAAATGTGACCTCGACTAAAGCAAGAAATCCAAAATATAATTGAATAAACCAAAACAAATTAACCCAACTTTTTTAATATGTTTAATAAATATAACAAGCAATATAATCCAATTAAATTATTTTAGAATAATGACAAATCATACAATAGAATTGAGAAATATGGATGTACACACAATATATAGATCAAAATGGAAGATTTTAAATGTAATATTAAAATCATAATCTATACCAAATGTGACCTCGACTAAAGCAAGAAATCCAAAATATAATTGAATAAACCAAAACAAATTAACCCAACTTCGATTCTTGTTGCACTTGTAAAAGTGGATTTGCTCAAATTGATTGGAATGTGGTACTCACACTAACAACATAACAATGCAATGATTCTAGATTAAAAAATGGTTCATGGATGGTGGATTATAGGTTTCCAAGAAGAACGATCAATGGTGGAGATCTAATGAGGGATAAATGATTAAGATAGAGTTGGTTGGGTAGTTGAGAGAGGGAGGGTGGAGAATAATGGAGAATTATTAAATTTAAAATTGATTTTTGAGAGATAGTAGAAAATTGGTTGTGAGATGGGTGGAGGTAAAAAAAAGATTTTTATTTTATCTTTTTGAATTTTGGAATTTTGGATGGTTATGTGGGGGATATTTTATGAATTTTATTAATTAAATTTATGTGGAAGGGGCATAAAATAGCAATTAGGACTTAGGAAAGTGGGTTAGGACCTAGGGAAAAATGGATTAGGACTTATGGAAAATTAGGAATAATTAGGATATAGGATAGGATCAGGACCTAATAATGAATTAATCAGATTTGTGGATGAAATTAGAATCTTAGAGAATAATTAGGACATCTGAGATTTTTAAATGTCTACAATGGAAGTAAACGAAAGTAGAAACACTTAATTATTTGAGTGGTTGATAGACAATTGCTCCTTGTTTTGATTGTAGTTTTTGAACTATAACTTAGAATTAGCACATCTTAGATATACTGGAAGCAAAATGACCAAATCTAAACTAAGTCTTCAAAATTTGGCTAAATCAGATTTGTGAGTGCAAAAATGAACTTTGCACTTGGAAGTGAACATGTACCCATGAGAATAATTTGGCAATTCACAAGCCTATGAACTTCACTCACTCTAATATCTAGTGCTTGATGATGCATAAGGATTGGCAATAGGAACACCATGAAGAATCTATTGAATTGTGAAGGTCAAGTTCTCCTCAATCAAACCCTTGGATGGGCTAGTTTTACAACTCTTAGTTAACTAGCAATCATGCAACAAGCATAGGATGAAGTGAACTCTAATGTAAATGCAACTAGATTTGTTTTATTCTCTACATAGAAGTGCTCAATAGTGAATGACCTAAGATGTCTTAATGATTTGCAAAGAGTGAATAAATATCCTTAAATATAATCACCAAGCACACAAATCAACAAATTGTGTGTTGAGCTAGTTAATTGTGGCTAGTGAATTGGTTGGCAACAGATAAATTTGACTTTTGAATGATAAAAATAAAAAGTTCAAATTTGTGATAGTAAAAGTGCCCCAGGTCAAGTTCACACCTATGTATTTGGTCCAAAATGGTAAAAGAGTAAGATTGGGGATTAGGAATGCAAAATTTGAAGATCAATGATGAAGGGGATTGAGATGTGGGATGTTGTGAGTCAATTTCATGCAAAATTATGTCACTTTTAAATTAATTATTATATTCACAACACTCTAATCAAAGCAAACCTAATAACATTTAAGCTAATGATAGATCATTAATTATTTGGAATCACATTTAACTTTAATGGTCCTAATTAAATTTATAAAGGCTCTACATGTTATAAGGTTTAGCCTTATAAATTAATATGGCCTAGTCATATTATTAGGAAGATGATTATTAATTAATTTATTAATTAAATATCACTCACCAAATATAGTGATTTGGTGAACTACTATGAAAACACAATGAATATTGCACTCATACAAAAGCATGTTGTATTGACATATTTATGAGGCCATTTGTGAAAAAGGAAGAAAGGAAGGAGATACTATAAACCAACTTCTTGTGTCTATTTGTACAAACTTGATGGAAATTTCCTCGTTATTGAATGATGTTTTATGAAAGCTTCTTGCTAAAAAATTTACCATAAATTTGGTGTATTGTATTATTTATCTTTTTAACAACTTCTATAAGTTTTACATTTTATATATTATTTTAATATTCATTCCCATTTAAATGATTATAAATCTAATATTATAAATTATTAACATGATATCATAGTCCCTTTTAGGGTCTACTAATCTTGTCTTAAAAATATAGGAGAAACATAGTTGTAAAAAGAAAAACACATTTTTAAGTATTCCTATTACTTGTTTAGGAGTTACTAAAACTAATTTTATTTTTTTCTTTTTGTAATCACTTTGACTACTTCTTGTAAGATAGAATTGGAAACCCATTGGTTTTATGGTGGGGCCAAGCTTGCTCCTAGTGTTAAGCACCCTTTTTTCTTTCTTTTTGTTCGGCCTCACCTAACATTGGCAATCTCCACTCATGTCTTCCATTATAGACAAGACCTTTCACATATCCTAGACTAAACCATATCCCCTTGAGTGCTCCTAGCAACCCAACTCACATAGACATTGCAAAATCATAGGCATGTGGATCCACAAATCCTTGTGCCCCTAACACTCCAACTCTAATCTTCCAATCTGCCTTGCCCCACAAAAATTGTTCTAGCTTTATATTGGAAAAATTACTTGATGTCAACCCTAATGTGTAAGCTCCTCTTTATTTTAGCCACCAAGAGTCTCATACCTCTTAGCCTTACTTTCTTTAGGATGGAATCATAGGGTTCCCAGAGTGGTTATATTGCCTCCCACCCACCCTGTTAGTATCGAGTTCCCCAACTAGAATCTCCTAGAAGATATATAATACCCTCCCGCAAATAACAATCCCTCCCTGTAGGGGGGGCAAAAGGGTTATTATATTTGCTTAACTTCACAAATTCTCATCTTCCACCTTTGACTCTTCCACCTCATTCTATTGCACAACTTCTATCGTACACCACCCCATCAATGAGCACTCCCTGAGTTTGGTCCAACATGTGACATCCCAATTCCCAAGTGCCAACTTCTCTTTGTCGATTCACTTCCCATGCCTAATGTATGTTAGGAAAAAAGGTGTTGTACACCTGGCATAATATATTTAATGTAATTATTATTATTCTTGGGGTCACTTTATGTTGCATGTAACATTGGGACATAAGTTAAGTTGCTAAAATGTAATTATTTAATATTGAGGAAAATAAATAAATAAAGTACCCAATATTAAATATGGGAACATGGTTTTGTAATCTCGTGGTTTTAGTCACATGGTTTTGTATAATATCACTTGGTGGTTTTGTGGGAGCTTATTTCTATAAAAGCAACCACAAGGGTAGTTGGTTAGGAGAGAAGCTTGCATTTAAGCTCTTGTTAGCATTTGTGAGGGTTTGAAGCATGGCATGGGATGTGTGATTACATGCTTGTTCACATGGATTGCTTGGAGAGGGCTCGATGCTTCAATGGTGTTCATGGAGACTCTGAAGATGTATTGTAATCTTTATTGCTAAATAATACATGAGAGATGGATGCTTTTGGAGGCTAGTTTTTTCCTTCTTAAGGGTTTTCTCAGGTTATATCTTGTGTCATATTTTCATGGGTATGTTGTCTATTCTCTTGCATGTGGATTCTGAATACTTAGTTGCATAGATTTCTCTTTTAGGTTATGTGGAAATTGTCTTTAAATGGCTGCAAGTTTCCAACATTTGGTATCAAAGCCATGGTTGTGGTTGTATAACCCTTAGTTGAGAAAAAACTTGTTTGAGTTTGAATCTATGCATCGCGTGTGAGAATGAAAGACATGGAAAGATATGAGGGTTTTGCAAGTTGTTTATTGCAGATCTAAGGGTTTTGGGTTTGTTGTTTTGATGGGTTGTTTGTGGATTTGGGGTGTGAGAAATTTTGGGTGAAAGGGGATTTTTGACTATGTATTCAAATGATGGTTTTGTGGGGGAAAATTTACAAAAGACCTATTGGAACAAAATGGACCTCATAATTGGATCTGGGTTCTCGACCTATTTCTGTTACTGTGAAAAAATGCAAAAACAATTAGTCTCAACCCGACCGTACAACCGTCCAGGGTGTTTGTAGAATAAAAAATTCGAAAATAAAAATCTCGTCACTTTAAAAAAAAAAAAATCACCCTGCAAAATGGAAAAAAAATTAAAATTAAAATCATTGTGAAAGGGGGCCGAAGAATGTTTTATTGAAAAAAAAATTATTATGTTTTTGGGAGGGGCAGACCCCCCCTATTGCCAACATTGTACCCTGCAGACGGCAGGGTGGTAGGCCCTATCGGTAGAGTACGTTGTCCGACGGCTAAGCCGCTGGTGGGTACCCTATCCGGCAGGGTCTTGCCATATCTACTATTACTGTCGGTGTTAAATTAAAATTTGTTTTAAATTGTTTTTTAGACTTTTTTAAATATCAATGCCACCGGTGTTTAAAAAAAAATGGCTAACCCATGTATAAATTGAAATGAGATTTAAATGCAGTGAATAAGATTTTGAGTTTGGCGGTTTAAATGGGTGGCCCACCACCACCGACAGACCACCGCCCCACCACCAGAGGGGCATTTTTTGCCTTGAATACTCTAGTTGGGAAACTTATTTCCAGGGGGCATAACTTTCGCCTAGATGCTCTGTTTTTTTACTTCTTGGACTCATTGTAAAGCTGATTGGGTGCTCTATGCTATGGTGACAATGATTTTATGATATTTTACAGTTTTGACAATTTTTTTCTAACTGGAAGTTAGGTGTTCATTTTGAGCTTTGAGAGGTGATATCAGGTGTATATAGAGTCAAATTTTGGACTTTGATTAGTCAATGAAAATCTTGTTCAAAGCACTACACTATGGATCAGGTTTGGAGTTATTTTGGCATGGTTTATTTTCTGCTTTCCTTATCTAAGTTGTTTATGGCTACTTTGACTATGGTGATAATATGAGTTTATGGATGATCGGATCTTGGAAATTTAATGTTGGATTCATTGTATGCTCAGTTGTACATCTCATATTATTCTCTCATTTCACATGGTTATCAGTATATGTTTGGATTTTTGTGTTGCATTGTTGTATCTACAAGTTGTGCAATGTTGTTGGCAGTCTATACTTACATGTTGCATTTATGACTTGGACATGGATAGTTTTTCCCATTGATATTTTAGTGTTGATGCATGTTCAATTTTGGTGTCTTGGTTTAGTCACTTGGTTTGTTGGTTTTGTTGTCATGTTGAGGAGGTGAGATGGTATTACTAGGTATAGTCATGATATAAGATCTATGCAGTTGACTAAGATTATGCAGATATGTGGACACAGTTGGATTGGTTGTTGTTATTACATTTGGTGGTGATCATGGTATCATGAATGTTTCTTGTGCATTAGAGACTCTGGTAGGTCATGATGGTTTATGCAAATGCATTGTTGGTGGTGTTGGATTGGATCCTGATTCAGGTTGTGGCGGTGAATCTTTTTGGTATGAGGATCATGGTTTTACTTTGCCTTTTGGGAGATCTTGTTACATTTGAGTTCTTTGATTGTGTGAGGGCCTTTGATTGATCTTCATGAGGAGATTGTTATCATGATGTTATGGATAGCTTGATTACATTTTTCAGTGAGAGCTTTTGACAGTGATGGATTGGCAGTGATTGGATATGTTTATGATGGTTTGGTGGTTGTAGGTATCTTCTTGGCTTGGATATTTTGGTTCTAATTGTTATGTTATGACATTTCAATTGTGTGTGTAGACCTAGATGATCTTCATGGAGAGGATGGTTGTCATGATGCCATGTGTGACTCGGTATCACAGTTCAATGGGACTTGTTGGTAGTGATGTGGATTCACCATTTGATGGTGGATGGTCTTCTACAGTGATTGTTGGTGTCATGGATGGACTCTTGGATTCTACTTTTATGCAGTGATGGTTCATTGGCAGCTTTGGTTTCATTAATAGGGGATGGTTTGATTCATATTGATTACATATGTTGATTCTTGGTTTAGGGTGTTATGGTATTATGTCAAGGTTTACTCTTTATCAAGTGTTAGAGTTTTGGCATGGTACTTGTTCTCTTGAGACCAGGATGTATGCATTGTTGTATGAGATATCCTAGTAAGAGATGGTTAGATCATGTTGGTCATGTTTATGTTCTTGATTCATGATTGGAGCTTTAACATTGATCTTGTGTGGTTCTCTTGGTATTGGGTACATCTATCATTTGCTTGATTACTTCATGATGGTACTATGTTGCATTTGGAGTTTGGAATGGATTGGTTGGTTATAGGTACTCATGGATACTTGGAGACATAAGTGAGGCTAGAGTTCTCTTGTGATTAGAGACATGTGTTGAGGTGGTTACTCTTGATGAGAATTCAGAAGGAAGTTTGAGGAGCCTACACCTTGGTTGGATGTGAGTTCAACATGGACCTATGAGGATAGTGTTCTTGGGTGATTCATCATGACTTGGATATCTTGGAGGAGCATTCCCATTCCCCACTCTTGGTTTTCTCAACGGTTTCACTTGAGAGGTATTGCTCATTGTTACTTTTAGGTGCTTTATGTTTTATGCTTTATCTTCTCATGCATATGGATCTTGAGCTATGGATATATGGTTTTGGAGGGTTCATTTGAGAAGTGTTGGCATGTCTATCTCCTTATGCATTGTGATTACATTCATTGATGTTGAGTTTAGGAGATGTTTTGGGCTTATTTCCTTCATTGGGAATGGATTTAGTTTGATCTTCTTTGGTTATGAGTGGCTTACATTCATGTTGATTACATGATGCATATGTTATGTTTGATCTTGGTGATTGAACGGTTGGGTGTTGTCATGGATTTTCTTTGGGGTATTATGGAGGAGATCATACTTGACACAGTTGGCATTTAAAGGTGTATGTAGGAGATTTTTCTACAGGTATATGATGTGTAGAGTTTCTCTTTGGTCTTGGCTATCATCTTAGATGTTTGGTTTGACATTACATTGGTTTGAGGTTTGGCTGGAGCTATAGTGATCACTAGCTTGTGGTCATGTGTTTTCACTTATGTTCTTGGGTGATGACATGGAGGTTCCTTTATCTTTTTCCTTTGTTGGGTGTGGATAACTTGGGAGAGCTATGGATACTTGTGATGAGAGTTGTTCTTACAAGTTAATGGTTTACAAGTTTTGCATATCATTGTGGATGATTCCTTGGTACTACATGATGTTGTTTACACTTTCTATATGATGTTTCTGATAGAATTGGTATGCCTTGATCTTTTTCAGATTTGTGTTACCCATGCAATGGGAGCTCTTGGATGTGTATGTCATTCTTTGACAGGTTTTGCACATGGAGTTTATGATTGCAGTTTATGGGTGTATATGTTTATGGCATGAGTTTACTATGTTTTGAATACCTTGGAGGTATGGATAGTTGGATGTGTTGGCACTTGTTGTGGATGTTATTTTAGCTATTGGTTTGTGTATCTTGACAACTACTGGTGCATATTCTTACCTTTGGATTGAGGGTATGTGTTTGGGATATCGGTTGAGGTAGGCTTATGCTTCGTTGTGACGGAGTGTGTGGCTTCTCTTTGGATGGCTTCTTATCTTTATGCATTGGCATGATGGTGGATGCAAGCATTCATGTTTGGGATGGCGGTCACTTTGATTCTTGTTGCAAGTATCCTGATGGAGTACATGGAGCACTTTGATTCCTTGATGGTATATGTGGCTAATGGATTATTCTTTTGATTCATGTTTTGAGGTTACTTGTTCCCCTTATGCAATGTATACAACAAGTGGGAGAATGTTAGGAAAAAAGGTGTTGTACACCTTGCATAATATATTTAATATAATTATTATTATTCTTGGGGCCACTTTATGTTGCATGTAACATTGGGACATAAGTTAAGTTGCTAAAATGTAATTATTTGATATTGAGGAAAATAAATAAATAAAGTACCCAATATCAAATATGGGTACATGGTACTAGTCACATGGTTTTGTGTAATACCACTTGGCAGTTTTGTGGGAGCTTATTTCCATAAAAGCAACCACAAGAGTAGTTGTTTAGGTGAGAGAAGTTTGCATGTAAGCTCTTGTTAGCATTTGTGAGGGTTTGAATCATGGCATGGGATGTGTGGTTACATGCTTGTTCGCATGGATTTCTTGGAGAGGGCTTGTTGTTTCAATTGTGTTCATGGAGACTCTAGAGATGTATTGTAATCTTTATTGTTGAATAATACATGAGAGATGGCTGCTTTTGAAGGCTAGGTTTTTCCCTTTTAAGGGTTTTCCCAGGGTATATCTTGTGTCATTTTTTCATGGTTATGTTGTCTATTCTCTTGCATGTGGATTCTAAATACTTAGTTGCATAGATTTCTCTTTTGGGTTATGTGGAAATTATCTTTAAATTGCTACAAGTTTCCAACAATGTATCCCTTGGTAATTTGCACTTCTTCCAAGCTCCTTGAGTCTACCAATGCACTTCCTTGAAGGCATCCCTCTATACGCATGCTTCACTTTGGACTTGTCAACATCCTTCCATTGTGCAACTCTAGTTGTATGCTTCTTTGTCAACAAGCACTCCCTAAGCACAATCCAATGTGCAATATCCAAACCTAGAGTGTCACCAATATATCTTGACCAACTTGCCTCTTGTGTTCAATATTTTTTTCTATACTTTGTTGACTCGCTAATTTCACTTATCCTCCAAACTCCCAAATCTTGGCAATGGCACTCCCTTCTAGCATGCTTGCTTGTCCAAGCCTGCAACTCTTCCATCTCTAGTTTTGACCTCATGACACAACCCCCTCTCATATTCCTTGGACTTTCAAACCATCCTATCGCCTTGTCACTTTTCTCACCAATATCCTTGACACTCTCCTCATGTAAACCACATCCATATGGGTGAGGTACTTTCATTTTCCCATGGCTTCCACTTATCTCTATGTGTTGGCCATATTGTTCCATACTTTTGGCCCACTAGCCACACCTCTTGTGACCCTATCATGATCTCCCACTCTTGGTCCTACCGTGTGACTTAGCTCCATGGTCCATCCATGTCCATTTTCCACCACAACCTCCCACCCTTCTCCTTGGTTACTCCTCAAATCGATGACCGATTCATTGTCCTACACCCTAGAAGCCTCACTATAAGGTCCACAAGTCCCCCATAGACTCTTTCTCACCTTCTTAGACTGTCATTACACACCAAATGCATAGCCTTCATGGACCAACCATACCTACACCCTTAAGTCTCCTTTTGTGAGCTCTTTGTAAACCTCCAAGTCCACTCCATCTAGACTAACTTCTTGATCCTTTCCACTTATCCCATATGGAAACCCTCAACTTCCCCAACAAGCTTCTAGATCCAACATAGATGGATTATCTTGTATCTACCCTTGTTTCATTGTTCCTTGGCTTACCCAATCTCACAATTCTTCCTTACAATTCCCCATTACTATACAACTAGCTAGGACTCCCAAACCTTGCCTTCTTGGATCCTTAACGCTACCTTGCCTTACTCCTTGAGTTGGCCTAGCATTATCAAAATATTGGTCTCCCATTTTGGCCCACTTAGTCCTTTGAACCCTCCAAGCCTCTTCTACATTCCTTGGAATGGATAGACTCCCTGAGCTAGCTTCTCTATCCACTTCGTCATATATGGCTAAACTAGCTACACGTCTTAGTCCACGTAGCCTTACTAATAAATCCTTGACCTACTATGCATTCCATGCACCCATACTCACACCAATGTAATACTTGTCCAACCCCTTAGCTCTCATGGAATTCTCTCCATGTATGTTCTTGCCTCGCTAAGTTCCTTGGACTCTTTTCCTATGGCACATCTCGATATCAATGTTAATAGACTCTATATCCAATTGAATAGTGCTCCTTGAGCTACTCACCTCTAGATCATTCCTTCAATGGCCTTATCACCTCACACCAATTCATTACCCATACAAAATGGTCTCTTAGCATGAACTCTTGGAGTACACATGATCTCATCCACAAGATCACATTAAAACCTTTTCTTGAAATCCATTGTTGTCCCTTCCCCATGGGCCTAGAGGTCCTAGACCTCTTTTGCATCCTCTAGGTATAGCAACCTTCTTGAGTGGCCAACATAAATTCCTAAGTTTACCATGTACACCTAAGCTATATTCAACACACTCATCCAACTCAACAAGCACTACAATCTGACATGGAAAAATCACCCAAAAGTCATCCCACACTAAAGACCTAGCTACTCTACTTCATTAGTTTAAGAATATGTGTTAGCATCCACCAAGAAAACTCTATTGGAATATGGTTTTGTACACCATTGCATAAAATCTTATATTATAATGTTGTAATTAAATAATTATTTAGTTGTGATGCACCTAGGTGGTGTGGTTAGTCACACTAGGTAATTGTTTGAGGACCACTTGTATGTTGTATTGTAACATTGTATTATTATTTAATGTGTGAGAGACATGGGATAGTAATTTAATAGGGGAAATTTTAAAAAGTGAAAACTTATTACCCAATATTAAATGAGGGGTCAATGGTTTTGTTTTCACATGGTTTTGTGGCACATGGTTTTATCTTACCACTTGGTTGTATTTGTGTGAGCTTGACACATGTTTAGTGGTTAAGGTTGGTTGGATGAGTGGACTGACATTATTGACTCTTTCTAAGGAGTGCATATGTGAAACATGACATGTGATGTGTGGATTCATGCTTAGACAGATGAGGATGCATTGGAAAGGCTTGATGCTTCAGAGGTATTTATTGTAACTTGTGTATTGCTTTATTGTTGAATAATAGATGGAGTATGGATGATTTTGGAGGCTGGGGTTTTCCCTCTTGTGGGTTTTCCTAGGGTATATCTTGTTCTATCTTGTGGCATACATCTATTTGATCTTTGCATTATGGTTACTTGCACACATTTTTTTCTCTCTTAGAGTTATGTAGGAAATGAATTAAAATCATGGGTTAGTATACATTATTTCATAATAAGTGGTATTAGGGCTTTCATGGTTGATGAGAGGTGTGAGCTTCCAAGTTTTTGGTTATAACCCTTGTTTGAGTAGATTTGTGCAAAGTTGAAGCCATGGCTATGCAAGTTAGATATGAGGCATTACAAGGTATGGAACACATGTTGTAGGTATTGTTATGCATATTTGGGATTTTGGGTTTTCAAGATTTGTTGGGTTTATTGCAAATCTGATACATACAAAATTTGGGTAAAAAAGGTTTCTTGGATTGAGCTTTCATATGAGGGTTTTGTATTGGAAATTTCATGGATGATATCTTGAGAGAAAACGGACCTCGCCATTGGATTCAGGATGGCTAATAAACGAAGATTGATATAAAATTTGCCCTATTTTAGAGAAGTTGAAAAAAATGCAAAAAAAAAAATTATCCATAAGTCTTTTAACCATACGGCGTACGATTGCCATTTTCTCCAAGAAAAATAAATATTAAAAAATATATATGCAAAAAAATCTATGATTGAAAAATTAATTTACTAAAAAACCTACAAGGAAAATTAAAAAGGTTTTAATTTTAAAATATTTTGTATTATATATATATATATATATATATTTAGGGGGGATTCACACATCCCCCGTCCCATCACCCTGTTGCTGACAGTATCGTGGGGTATTTCCTGTTGGCAGCCCCTGTCGAAGCTGCAAGCCAAAAAAGCCCCAGGCGACAAGGAGTGGTCAGAGCCCTCCCATTGACGAGGGGGGTGTTAATTAAAATTTCCCACCCAAACTTATTAAATAGAATTTTAAAATTTTCAAAATCTCACTTATTTTAAAAGTTGAAAAATTTAAATGATTTTAAATGCTTTTTCAAATCCACCACTGACAGGCTACCCAAGGGCCACTGACTGCCCACCAGCCAGCCACCCCTACTAGCCAAATTGGGGAATTTTTTTCAAACGTGCATAACCTTTGCCCTGAGAGTCGGATTTTCAACTTTTTATACTCCTTGGAAAGGTGATTCTGAGAACTACACAACGGTATAAGTTTGGTTTCCTAATTTTATAGTTTTCATCAAGTTTTTGAGTTAGGAAGCCATATTTATCTTGTACACAATTTTGAGGATAACTTTTGCATATGAAATTAGATTTTCGATTTCAAATAGGCTTTGGAGAGCATGGACAATGTACTACACAGTGGATCAATCATATTTTCAGTTTATGGTGTAGGGAATGTATGGTGATTGTTTGATCACTTGTACATACTTTAGATTTAGGGTGTGATTGTGTGAGCATTTGGACGAGTCAAGAGGCGAAACCTTGAGGGAGTACATGTCTTCATATGATATTTATGATGATACAACTGATTATCAATTTGGTGCTTCTGGGTACAAGTTTACATGTTTTTTTCAAAGTTGGACGTTGATGGTGACAGGTACATAGGTTATCTTTGGTTTTGAGGACATGGGTTGACACAACAGAGACTTGGAGTCTCATATGGGTGATAGTTGAGTGTAGGTACAATGTTGGCTATGTTTATGGTGTCATGGATATGCAGGTACATTTGAGCATTGGATTGACATGATCATGTATGTGGTTGCTTGGTGATGATTTTGTCTAGTGTTATGAGGTTGTTATTATCTCCTTGATGCTTGATTAGTTCCTTGACTATGGTTACTCATTTGTAGACATGTTTGACAAATAAGATTTGTGGTTGATTTGGTGTTTAAGTCTTGATGTCTACAAGATTATCTTCTTTGATATCTAGTTTGCAAATTACTAATGTGATGATGAGTTTGCATGCTTCATTGTTTGGATCTTCGAGTTATGCAGGTGTGTGGGTTTGCCACCCATTCATTTGCAGTAGGATGACTCAGATGTGGACTGTCTATATCCACGAGATTGATTCAGTGTTAATGCAAACTTTGTTAGTTGACCTTGTTTGTGGTCATTTGTGCATTGGTATGTTGCTTTGAGATGAGAGGATGGATGGTTAGAGTACCTGATTAGTCAGTTGATGGGACTTGTAGCATGTGGTTTGATCACAATGTCATGATAGCTTGGTACATTCATTGGTTATACACTTTCAGTGGAAGCTTTTAACAATTATGACTTGGCGATGTAGGATTGATTCTTGATGGTTTGATGGTGGTTGTATCTTCTTGTCTTGGAGATATTGGTTCTACTTGGTATGATTGACATTTCAGTTGTGTGTGGATTTGGATGATCTTCATGGAGGAGATGGTTGTCACGATGCCATGTGTAGCTTGGTATCACAGTTTAGTGGGAGTTGTTGGTAGTGACATGGATTCATTGTTGGATATGGTTGTCTTCATGTGATTGGAGATGGTTGATTCTTGGTTTAGAGTGTGGTTGTTATAATGTCATGGTTTACTCTTGATGCTAGCTTAGGTTTTGGCATGATATGGGTTCTCTTGAGACCAGGATGTATGCATTGGTGCATGTGATCTCCTAGGAGGAGATGGTTAGATCATGTTGTCATGACATGTTCCCGATTCTACAGTTGGAGCTTTGACTTTGATCTTGTTAGGTTCTCTTTGTATTGAGTATATGATCATTTCTTGATTACTACATGATGGTGCTATGTTGCATTTGGATTTTGGCATGTATTGATTGGTTATAGGTGCTCATGAATACTTGGAGACGTGGGTGAGGTTGGAGTTCTCTTATGGTTAAAGGCATGTGCTTGAGATGGTTGCTCTTTGGAGATTTCAGCGGGAAGACCAAGGAGCTTTCACCTAGATATGGACATGAGTTCATGATGGACCTATAGAGGAGATTGTTCTTAGAGTGAGTCATGATAACTTGGTTATCCTGGAGGAGCATTCTCATTCCCTGCACTTGGTCTACTTGACACTTTATCATCTAATAGGTATTTCCCATCATATTTTTGATGTGTTTATGTTTTGTGTTTTGATTTCTCATGGGAATATGGGAATGAGTTAATTCATGGTGATTGATTTTGGAGAATCATTTAAGGATTGTTTAGCATGAGTTTATAGTTTTTTATCTTTCATGGATATGGATTTTGAGCTATGGACAGTTAGTTCTAGATGATTCATTTTGAGGGATGGTTAGCATGGTTATCTCCTTGTTCATTTGAGTTCATGTTATCATTCATTGATGTGGAGTTTAGGAGATGGTTATTGGGTCGATTTCCTGATTTGGGAATGGTTACTTTGAGTTTGATTTTCATGGTTAGAGAGGCTTACATTCTTGTTGGAATTATACATGATTCATATGTTGTGCTTGATTTACGATATTGAACTTTGTTTTGGGTGTTGTTGAGGCTTCTCATTTGGGGTTGTTAGGAGATCATACTTGACATAGCACTGCACTTTGATGTGCTGGTAGGACATGTTATGGTTTATAGTATTTCTCTCTTCATTCTATGGTTCCTTCCTAGAGATTCATGTTCTTTTGATTTGGGAGGATTATGGTGACATGTTGTGAGAGATTATGCAATTGTTGTTGTTGCATGTGTGGACCCTTTTGGTTGTCATCGGTACTTCATTGTTGATCATTTATCACACCTTGATATAGTGTTGACTAGTAGACTTGATATGCTTTTGACATTACCTATGCAGTGGGAGTTCCTGGATATGTATGTTCTTCATTGACGGGTTTCATACAGGGAGATTGTGATTGCGGTTTATGGGTTGCATATGTTGTTGGCATGATTTTACTGATGTTGTTAATACTTAGGAGGTATGGATGGTTGAATGTATTAGCATGTGTTGTGGATGCTATTTCCAATCATGTGGGTTTTTCACTTATGGAAACACCTTGTTTGGAGCCTTTGTTATCACTTGGATTTGATTCTTGTGTTCTCGGATTGGTGCATCTTCACCTTGGCGTGTTCCTTTTCTTCCATAGGTGGCACATTGGAGGATGATAGGAGTTATTGCTTGATATGGTGGTCACTTTGTTCTTATTGCAAGTAGCTTGATGGAGCATGATAGCATGGTGGAGATTCATGTGGTTACATGTATGGCTATGATGATGTATTTCATTAGTTGATCCCTTATGCAATGTATACAAAAAGTGGGAGAATGTTGGGATATGGTGTTGTACACTATTGCATAAAATTTTATATTATAATGTTGTAATTAAATAATTATTTAATTGTGATGAACCTAGGTGGTGTGGTTAATCACATTAGGTAATTATTTGGGGACCACTTTTATGTTGTATTGTAACATTGTATTGTTATTTAATGTGTGTGAGACATGGGATAATAATTTAATATTGGGGAAATATTTAAAAAATGAAATTTTATTACCCAATATTAAATGAGGGTTCAATGGTTTTGTGGCACATAGTTTTATATTACCACTTGGTTGTATTTGTGTGAGCTTGAGTCTATAAAAGCAAGAACATGTTTAGTGGTTAAGGTTGGCTAGGTGAGTGGACTGACATTATTGAGTCTTTCTAAGGAGTGCATATGTGAAGCATGGCATGGGATGTGTGGGTCCATGCTTGGACACATGAGGATGCATTGGAGAGGTTTGATGCTTTATAGGTATTCATTGTAACTCTTGTATTGTTTTATTGTTGAATAATAAATAGAGTATGGATGCTTTTGGAGGTTGGGTTTTTCCCTCTTGAGGGTTTTCCCAGGGTATATCTTGTGTTATCTTGTGTCTTATTTATTTGATATATGCATTATGGTCACTTGCATGAATGATTTTCTCTCTTGGGGTTATGTAGGAAATGGATTAAGATCATGGGTTAATATGAATTATTTCCTAACAAACTCACCATGCCAGTGTGGGATAATATTACTCCCTTCTTCCACATGATCCATGTATAACACCTAGTTAATTCTCTCAATCTCAAGTCATGGGAATATTCTCCTTTATCTCTAGAGGTAACTTCCTTATCATTTCCATGCTTAGCTTAGCCATCCCTCACATTTAAGAGAGACACACCTCCTATAGGTTATATATGGGGGTTTCTTAAAAATAGTCTTATTTTTTAATGATTTTGAGGAAATATGTTTCCCCAAATTGAGCTTCATAAATTATAGGGAGAGGAACCAATAGTCATGCATGTCCTAATAGCCACTATGGTGTGGCGTGCCTAACCCCCTAGTTAAATCCTTTACAATAACCAATACATGAAAATTAAAATCCTAGTAAATTATTCCAATTATACATACATGCTCACTTGTACATGTGTAGTTATCATTGAAGGAGGACAAAATACATGTTAATGCACTTGCAATATAGAAAAAGTTGGTCCAAATGGAGGTTATTTCATATTAAAATACACTTTTTAAACTACTTACAAAATTTAATGTTTACAACAACCACCCACTTGGAGAGTGTTCAAAAGTCAACAATTTATATTTGCATGTCTTAGTGCTCACTCATGGGTGCCTAAGCTACTATAAATTCAAGCCCCTTTCAACTAGATCGGTTATCAAAGACACATTCTCCAATACTTTCTCTCACATCCACATGACTCAAGTCCATTTACTATAGGGAATTACACAAACAATAAATGGTGTAAACCCTACCAAACATCAAAATAAATATATTTCCTAATTCAATCATGTCATCGTAGATTTCATGAAAAAATTACAATTTCAAATTCAAATGATCAAATACAAGTTCTATTAATTCAAATTTAAACTCAAGAACCAAATTGAATGCATTATTTTTTTAATTTGAATCAATTATAGGAAATTATACAAATATCATATTCTCAAGGTAGTAAACTATCAATTCCTCTAACCACAATAAATATCCTTTGCAACCTCTTGAGTTTCACTAGATATCCTTTGCAAGTTCTTGACTTTTCTGGAACTCTTGAGATTGGTAGTTTCTATTTCAAAATCTTCAAATGCATATATATCATATTTCTACACTCTCATACATAGATAGTTTATGTACAATATTATAAATTTAACCAACTTCTCAACTTTTACTTTTGATCAGATTAGCAAGGTAAGGGCCCTAATCCCATGGTTATAGCCAAAACTCAAAAAAAGGAAAACAAGGTGGGAAAACAACACCACCAACCAACATAAAAAAATAGCATGTCCAGGGTGGCACACATGCCATATAACAAAACCATAACCATAGAACTACTATATTTAAATAAAAACATAAGATTACTACTAGAGTACTTAAAAATACAAAGACCATTTAATAGGTCCACCATATGTTAGGAAAAAGGTGTGTTGTACACCTTGCATAATATATTTAATGTAATTATTCTTAGGGCCACTTAATGTTGCATGTAACATTGGGACATAAGTTAAGTTGCTAAAATATAATTATTTAATATTGGGGAAAATAATAAATAAATCACCCAATATTAAATAAAGGGACATGATTTAGTAATCTCATGGTTTTAGTCACATAGTTTTGTGTAATACCACTTAGTGGCTTTATGGGAGCTTGCTTCTATAAAAGCAACCACAAAGGTAGTTATTGGGAGATGCAATTTTGCATGCTATCTCTGGTTAGTGTTTGTGAGGGTTTGAAGCATGGCACAGGATGTGTGGTTGCATGCTTGTTCACATGGATTGCTTGGAGAGGGCTTGTTGCTTCAATGGTGTTCATGGAGACTCAAAAAATGTATTGTAATATTTATTGCCCAATAATACATGAGAGATGGATGCTTTTGAACGCTGGGTTTTTTCCCTCTTGATGGTTTTCCCAAGGTATATCTTGTGTCATATTTTCATGGGTATGTTGTCTAATCTCTTGCATGTGGATTATGAATACTTAGATGCATAGATTTCTCTTATGGGTTATGTGGAAATTGTCTTTAAATGGCTGCAAGTTTCCAACACCGTATGCCAGCAAGTTTGAAGCCATAACAGAGCTATTTGAAAATAGTAATCTGGAATATGAAAATAGAAAGACAAAAATAGTAGAGCGACCATATAACAAGAAAAAAAAGAAAGAGACAACCATTACTTTTATTTTTCAAATAGGTCCCGGTAATCACCAATTAGGTAGATACACCTCACCAATCAGGTCCCTCTGTTTCATCCAGGTCCTTCAAATCGTCCATCTTTCCCAACTTTTTCAACTTCTTGGTGATCTTGGTTTGACCAGACACTGCTCCAACCATCACTCTATGCATTAGGCCATTCATCACCTTCATTAGTGTGACCAAAACTTTTTCCATGTCATCCATCTGTACCTGCATATAGGTTAGTATGATTTTCATATAATCAATGCTAAAATATACAACAATAGTTTCATTGCCAGTATTCCTAGTTTCAAGAACAATCAGGGTTTCCTTCTTTTTGTCTTCCTCAATTTTAGTCTCTTCCTCCTCATTATCTTCATTCTCTTCTCCAGTTTCCGCTTCACCCATTTCATAAGAAGTATCTTCAAATTTCATCCCATCACTTTCTTCATCAACCTAGGCTTTAAATTCTTCCACCTCCAACTCTTCCTCCTCATGTACAGTGGCTTTTTGTTTTCCCTTCCTGTCTTGGGATGCAGCCTTTACCAGGCATGCGAATCTATGACCTCCACTACCTTGACCCTGATTTGTATCCTTCAAGTCCTCTATTTGCATGCCCTCCTTATCTTCATTGATGGTAATGACTTTTCTTTGGGTTTTCATCTCTTTTTTTATCTTCTTAGACTTAGGGAATTCCAAGAGAAGAGGGGAATGCTTACGCTTCTCTGGAGTCGCTTTCACCAACTCAAACTCAATGGATCTTTTAGTGGGATTTTTCAAACCCACAGGGGTTGATGGATTAGAGCTTTTAGCAGCAAGGGAAGGGATTTTAGAAAGGGTTAACACATTTCTTACAATAGCAATGGGAGGTGGTATGAGATTAGGCTCCTAAGCAGGGTTAGCCCCCTCAAGGGCTTCTGCATTTTCATCGGCATCACAGTTTTCATTTTCCAATCTGGCAACAAGATACTTGTAAAGGGAAAGCATTAATCCTTAATGTAGGGGAGGGCTCACACCTTTTCCAATGTTAATTTTCAAGGAAAGTAAATAAAAGGGAAAATTAATTCTTTCATTGTGCCTAATATGATTCAACAACAGAAAATGGTACACATGAACTGTCATGTATCTTCCTTCAAGTGTGAAATATCTCATCACAAACATACTCACCAGGGCGTAAGGAGGCGAGAGCTCTAGCCGCACATACCCATTTTGAAATCTCGTCAGATTCTCGCCATCATGAAGAAACTTGTCAACAAATAATTGGTAGTCGGCTCCACTCTTTTTAGCCACCTTGATGCCCTAGTTTTGCAAACCAGTAGCTTATGCAATAAACTGCATCATCACCTCGAATGTAACATCTCCACTTGCCACATTCCCCTTCTTCCACGAATTTGTAAATTTTGCAGTAAGGCTCTCATTGTATCCCTTCATGGATTCAAAAAAGGGGACCATACCAGCTCTGTCAAACAATCTCCACAGGTCCACATTTTGTTTAAGCATCTAAAAATTCGGAGGCTCCACGCACTTCCTCTGCCCACCCATCTTAGTGCTCTACAATCTTTTCTTCATAACCACACACCACTTCGGCTCAGGTACCAGACTTGCAAAAGGCACTATTGCTAACAGTTTGGAAATAAACACTTAAGGAGGTAAGAATTGAGAACTTTCTTTTAGAGAAAGTCGATAACACATTTCCCGAGGCTAAGAGATCATTATTATTTTTACAAATAATTAATGACTCTTTATGGTTCATACAATGCAAATCTTCACAATAGCAGGTGGAGATGACATAAGGCTCTTCAACACACTTGGATTTGACACCCTTCTTCAACTTGGTTAAAGCCATGTGATCCTTAACCATCTCGAGAAGGAGATAATTATTACCTTTTCCTCCTGAGGATATCTTCTTGCTCGACACCATACCACTTACCTCATCATTATTTTGCATGCTCTTAATATCACAAGATCACAAATACTTCCTCTACCACTTCCAACCATCATCTTTGTAAGTTGTATGCATATTCAAAATTTTCTTTTAGAACCTTGTCCTTTAATGACATCAACAATTAATTATTAGCCCAGCAGGTCCACCCATTACACCTCGGCACTTCATTAGTTGCACAGTCAGCGGACATATTCCCTTCTCTATACATGTGTTGCACCTTGCAATGAGTAAAAAAACTCATAAGGGACAAACACTTATCAATGATGTTTTTAATTCCCAGGGGGGCACCACTCATCTCCATTCAAGATATCCACAATTAACTTAGAATCTCTTTCCAGAATTACCTTTTTAAAACCATAACTCTTTAGAGTCTTTATACCCCAGACAACCATAGCCTCTACTTTATTATTAGAGGAGACTCCCAAGTTAACACCATAACTCACAATGCAGTCCCCTAAGTGGTTTCTAAGTAGACCTCTCACCCCAGCCATACCTAGGTTACCTTTGGAGCACCCATCAAAATTACACTAAATATGTTAAAAATTTACATTTATATGCTTATATACATACTCCATTATGATAGGAGTTTACAAAAATATTTTTATAGATTTTGATATAATGGGAATTCACATTCTTATATTTTTGTGCATGCTAATGTTATGATTGTAATTTACATACTTCTAAATACACCATGATATATATATTATATTCCTATTCAAGGTTTCATATTTAGAAGTATGTAAATGTGTTATGCATATGTGGGTATATATAGATATATGTTTATATCTAGAGTTTCCTTGTTTATATAGTTTATATATAGTGAAATTGTATAAATTCAAGGTTTCATTATATGGGTGCAAAAGACATTATGTATTTCTAGACGTGAAATGTTATAAAGTGGATGTTAATAGGAGTGTGGTCCATGCTAACACAAAACCCTAATGTGACAACAAGAGATTATTGCATTGATATATAAAAATCAAACCCTAAATATATATGGTTTCACTATATATATTAAAAAAAAAAACTATATATATGACTTTCATTATATATATTGACATATGTTCATGGTTTCAATATATATATATATACAAGTTTGATCTTATATATGTATAATGAATCTCTCTCTCTCTATATATATATATATAAGTTTCATTATACATATATAATCGAACTTCTATATACAATTATTTTGTTTTGTTTATATATATAGTGAAACCACATATGTTTAGGATTATATATATATATATATGTTGAACACACCAGAATACTGAGGAGGGGGGGTGAATCAATATACTTCAAATTTCAATCCCAATTAATAACTTCTATATATAATGTTTTTGTTTTGTTTATATATATAGTGAAACCACATATGTTCAGGATTGTGTGTGTGTGTGTGTGTTGAACACACCGGAATATTGAGAAGGGGGGTGAATCAATATACTTCAAATTTCAATACCAATTAATAACTGTGATCCTAAGAATTCTATCTTATTCTAACGTGCAAAATAACTTAAAAATGAAAGTGATAGAAGACTAAGGACACCTCAAGATTAGCCTAAAGAGTGATAAAACAAGAAGGAAAATGGACAAAATAAGATACAAATGATTTCACCTTCCTTGTTGTTGATGTCTCCTTGATTGGCCCTTGCTTGGGATGATTTTGTGTGCTCCTTAGATGATTTCTTGAGTGACTAAATGCAAGATTAAATGTGCAAAATGATTAAAAGAGATGGCTAGATGATAGTGGATGATTGAGAATGCAAATGGGCAGCATGTAGTTATGAAAATCCAAAGTGTTGAAAATGCCCTTGAGGAGGGGGTATTTATAGGAGAATTTGAATTCTCTAGAGAATTCAACGGTCAAGATGCATCCAACAAGGCCAAGATGAAGGGCTATGGTGGGTTGAGAACCCACAAGCCCTCACATCTTGACATGTGGATGGTGAAGTGGCTAAGGGAGATGAGGTGTAAGTGAGGTGTCAAGAAGGTACATGAGGTGGAGGAAGGACAAGCACCTTGGGGAGTGAGGAGATTTCCTCAAAAAGGATTCCTTGTCCCCAAGTGGGAGTGAAAGGGACATTTGAAGAATTTTGGAATTCCTCAAAAATCTACATGGGAAAATGAAAGGTGGTTGGGGATATAAATGTGAATTAAAAATTCACATTCCTAGGAGGATCTAGAGGATAAAAGGTGGGCTCCAAAAAAGTGGGACTTGGTCACATGTGGATATTGTGACAAGTCCAAGGTTCTAGAAGCCTTGGAAGGATGGAATGTGAATTAAAAATTCACATATAAAGGAGGGGAATCTAGGATAAATAAATGTGAATTAAAAATTCACATGGGAAAGGGGGTCAATGCCAAAAGAAGGTAAATGCAAAGGTTGGCTAAAAAGTGGTGCTAAATTTGGCTAATGACCTTGGTTAAGGTTGTGCAAATATTGGATTAGGATAATTAATGGAAGATTAGAGGCAAGTGGTAAATGTAGGAGGATGTGACATTAATCTTTGATTAAGAGGATGCACATCATAATCATGAATTAATTAAATTAATTCATATTAGGGAAAAGTTATGGAGGATGTGACAAGGAGAGAGAAAATGAAGAATTTTAAATTGATTTAAAATCAAAAGGGGAAAAATGACTAAATTAAATAAATTAGTGCATTTATTTAATTTAGAGAGGAAGAAGGTGAAAGATAAAGCATTTAATTATTAAATCAAATACTTCATAGCTATGGGATGAAAGATGTAATATTAATTTAATAAATTAATATTAATATGATAGACGGAAAGGCAATAAATTTAATCATATGGAAGTGATTAAATTTGGATGTCTACAATAACTATTGAAGAAAGTGAATCATTCAATTACTTAATCAAATAGAAAAGAAGTTAACCATTCATACAAGAACACAAATGACACCATATTTACATAGAAAACTGCATGGGGGAAAAACCATGATGAGAAATGCTATTAGGAGCTATTGTCCTAATCCAGCCTCACAAGTAAATAACACTTTACAAATTTGTCTTAGGGCTACAACCCAAGGAAGCTACTACTCCCTATTTATACAACTTTGTTTTAGGGGCTAAAACCCAAGGAAGCTACGACTGCCTAATTAAAAGAAAGAACAACTGAAATATAACTGACTTTATGGCTTCAACCACTGATAGTCAACAATTCTACACATTAGGTCCATAGTGGATCTTGTCACACTCTGATCATGTACCCATACATCTTTGCACACTTCCATACAACTCTTCTCATCTTTGATCTTCTATACATATCATCCACACACTTGCAAAATACAAATCCAGTCGGTCATAAACAAGAAAATATGAAACTTGTAACATGTCAGCCTACATCTCCATTGGTAGTATACAAAATTAATAAA
The DNA here is from genome assembly GCA_007258455.2 of Sequoia sempervirens. NCBI lineage: Eukaryota > Viridiplantae > Streptophyta > Pinopsida > Cupressales > Cupressaceae > Sequoia > Sequoia sempervirens. The sequence goes on along the minus strand of VDFB02000003.1, from coordinate 403,919,240 downwards.
ACATTATTTACATCTCTTCTAGATGAGTCGGAATGACTCATACAACATTTACAAACACTTCTTAGATTCTGCTCAATCTTGAACTAGTGGTGCATATCATCAACAAGCTCAAGTTAGCCTCAACAACAATATAACTTCACAAAATGACTTGAAACAATTGTGCGCTACTGGAAACAAGAAATATCTTCATGCACTTCATTCTTTAGAAACTATGAGACATGTGGAGTGTCCACACAAACTCATACAACTAATCTTCACAATCTTTTGTAGGCGCAAGTATCCAAATATATGTTTGTAGAAGATTAAAGCATCTAGAACCATCTGTATCACTCTATCACTTGAAAACTGAACTTGTGGAGCACCAAATCACTTGAGTCTTAAATATAACATGCATTAGACATCATTGAGTATGTCCTCAAATCTGCTTGGCAAAAACTTCACAACTGGAACTCTGTCAACTTGTAATTTTCACTACAAAAGGTATAATGACATGAAACTTTGCATATAATACCTTCATGTCTCCATCAACTTATCTTCAGAACCAAAAGACTAAATCTTGCTCTGAAGAAGGATGCAAACCAAAACACCGTGTCTTTGACTTAGAGAATATACTTTGAATGCCTTAAACACAACTTCTAAAATTTGTATCTAAGTTTGGTACACCAAACTAGCATGATATCATCATAGGAAATATAAAAACGCTTTAGGATACTTAGACAACAAACTGATAAATGCAATGCAATGTTTCCTTGCACCATTTGATATCTCAACACATCAACTATCTCTGGAGCATATACAATCTTCATCAACCTTTTGACATCAATGACAACCAATATTATCAAGTTGCAATAATCTCCCCCTTTGTCATTGATGGAAAAACCAAAAAAAGATGTGGGTAAACACCCCCCCTTAGATGCACATTTCTCTCTCTCCCTTTAACATCAAGGGAAAAGGGTAACAAAACTTTCTTTGTATAAGCAAAACTTATAGACTCTTCCTTAATCTATACAAATTTTTCTCCCTCTAGGATGAAGTCCAGATACTTCATCAACAAAAATGTCTTTGTATCTACAAAATTTTCTACACAACAATAGAAATGAGAGATATTTTACACCAAAAAATCAAACACCACTCACTTGGATGGAAGAATGTTCTTGTAAATATTCTTGAGCTGAACCAAGTTGTTATCCCATTGGATCTTTGCAGTGGTCAGAGTCTAGACATGACATGTTAGTTGCACATATGTACCTTCTACATCTTCCAAAGAAGATATTTCCTTGTATTTCTGAACCACACCATTAGCTTTTGTCAAAATTCCAATAAGTGAAGCCAACCTTAGGCTCACTACTTCTCTCAATTTTTTCACTTGACTTTTGAACTACTCACTTTGATCTTGCAGTTGTTGTATCTAGGAGTGTGAGCTTTCCACTTGTGCCCTTATGGCACCATCATTGTCTTGTAAAGGATCATATGTTGTAACCACATTAGTGATTTGCATTTCAATGGAATTAATTTGATCCTTTATACTCTTTGTTGTTGCTAGCCACTTCAGAAAAAAACCATATAAAACCTTGGCTTCCTCCAAGAATTTCTAAATATCTTTGATAAAAGATTACAATTTGGCCAATGTGTTGTCACATTTCTTGGAGGCATCATTCAATCTCTTTTCATTGATCTTCAATTTTTCCTATTTCTCTAGATGAGATGAGTAAGTTTCAAAAGACTCCATTAATTGCTTCATCTGTTGTGTAGGGGGAAATGATGTATCTCTTTTTGCTTCAAGCAAATTTTCTTCCAATGTCTTCATTGCCTCTTCTAATATATCAACACTCTCCACCTGTTGTTGTAGCAACTCTTGTCTTGTTGTGGAGTGGATTATATCTCCAAGTTTCATTTTATGTAGGGGAGACATACCAGAAAAATTAGCATGCCCATTAAATGTAGGAACATGCAACAATTGAGGAGACACTACTGGTTGAATATGCATTTCATGTGCCAAGAACTCCTTTATGGAGTCCACTAGAGAAGATTATGACTTCTCTGAGCTTTCTTTTCAACACTCTTCTCCTCCTTTTTTCCTTCTCCTGATCCTATTCCTTATCTTTTTCCTTATCCTTCTTCATTTCTTTCTCCTTATTGGAGACATCCTACGCTTTTTGCAAATTAGAAACACCTTATTCTTATTTTTGACTAGAAACAACTTGTTCTTCCTACTAGTCTGAGATAACTTTCTCATTTGTATCTTTCAGATGGGGCTCATTAACAATGTCATGCTCTTTTGGAGGCCCTTATACATTTACTTCAACATTAGTTTGCATTTCTTCAATGATATTCTTTGTGATTTCTTCTGTTTCACTATGAATCCTCCTTTTAATATCACCATCCATACTCATCAGAAGATCTATTCTTTTCTTAGTTCGGAGCTCTTTTACTTGTTTTCAAACAATCTTTTCATTTTTTTCCTGGGAGACAGAGGATCCAACCTTGTTTATTGCTTGATGTCTTAGTTCTTCACCTATCTTGAGAACACTTTCTCTTCTCTATCTCAAAGCCCCAGTTAGGCTTTCTGAAGCCTTATCAATAATGTCACTAAAGGACATGTTATGTTTGAACAGATATACAATGATAGCCCTTTCAATAGTCTTCTAATCTTCTGAAGGGACATCCATATGGAGCTCCATGGATTCATTCAATAAACCAAAACTAACAAATTCCATTCAAAATAGTTTCAAAATCTAGGGGCTCATATGTAACTGGAGGAGTTTTCTTTGTTCCCTTCTTTGTTATCTTGTTCCATTTCTTTTTTTTGTGTGGAGATACCCTCATCTCTAGCTTCTTCCTCCTCTTCAGATACATCAACATCTGTCTTCTTCCTCTTAGCCTTCTTCTTAGGCCCAATATGCATCTATTTTTTGTGGTCTTCCTCTGTGGAGGGATTTTAGATGCAACTTTTCTTCTTGCACTAGTTTATTGTGTATATCTAAAGGGTTGCAAATCAGATGCAACAATAGAAGTGGATCTACCAGATCTCCTTGGCAACTTCTCTGCAACATGTTCTTCAAGATTTGAGGGGATATTCATTGAAGTTTGACCAAAGGATGGTGGCATCATTTTAGAGTACCACGAAATGTCCCACTTATTAAACAATTTTTCCAATCTCTTTTCACATGTTTCCTTTATCTTCTTTTCTATCATCTTATCCATGATCTCTTTGTATGTACCAAATCTTTCTGCTTTGGGATCTCTTGGCTTTGATAGCAAAATATACACATAAGCTTGTACATATTCAGGAGCAACCTCATAAGGAAATTTAGGAATCTATGAGGTTCTAGGCTCTACAACTTTCATGTAGCAATGATCCTTTTATGTCGTGAATTTCACCTCATTCTCATATTTTTGGACCAAATTTGATGGTATCCTTTGTCTACTCTAAATCTCTGCTTGTAGATTATTAAAGAATCCCTAGTAGAATTTATTGTATGTTTGCTTGTTCTGAAAACCTTCTATGTGTTTCTTGATTTGTGCTAGTACCAGAGAAAAATTATCCCATATTTTACCTTTAAATTCAGTACATCAACCCTTTCACTAAATTGTTCAATGAATATTGATTTAAACTCTTCCCATGAACCAATTGAACATGTTGGTAGGTCTAAAAACCAATCCCAATCAAATTGCAAGGACTGAACAAACAATTTCATGACAACATCTTCATGGCCTATCTCATAATATCCTATCAAGTCACAAAACTCTTGTAGATGTTTAGATGTCAATTCATGCTTATTACCACTAAACTTTGATATGTGTTTTTTAATTTTATGAGGGATAAAATTTGGAAACCCAAAAATACCACTAAAATTTATGGCTTTATATCTTTCAACAGAGAAACTTCTTTGATAACATGATTGGGGCTACACACTTTGCATGTTTACACTTGACACCCCATAGGGATATACAGGATGATGATACATTTTCCTACACCTTTTACAAACTTCCTACATCAGCCCTATAGTTAATCATTCATTGCTCTATTTCTTTCTTTCATCATGACCTTAAAATATTACAATGCATAACCCAATCTAATCTATGCCTAAGATCTCTTTAATGAGCATATTCAAGAACAAGCATACTTCTTCAACATAATACATAAGCTACAATTAATAACTCAGAAGTATGTAGAATTATCAATACTATTTTCCTCTCTTAGTGCTTAGTTTCACTCAATAGGGAACCAATTTTCTCTTCAAACTTTTCAAACATGGTTTTCATACATAAGCTTATCCTTCTTGAAAACCAAAACATATAAAAATACCTAGATATGCTACAACTGCTGCAAAATTTCTTTCCTAATTGGAAACCTTTGTAAATCTAAAACATTCTTCACATTTTCATCAAGTTCTTTTTATAGAGCCACCACCTCTCTTCATAAAGGATTGAACTTCAAATAGTTTAAAACTCTTTAAAGCTTAACTTCATTCTAGGTCTCCTCCAATTGTAGTCACACATAACTTCCTTAGACTTGTAGCAATGAAACCTCTTCCAGGTCTAAAAATTTTAATATCTAAACCAAGTTCTTGACTCTTTGCTCACAAATTTGCCATTGGTCACCAGCAGAGTTGTCAATATTATGGTTCCCAAATCTGCATATCATTCAACCCTAAAGGTGTGTCATATCTTATGCTCAGATTGAACGAGAGATTTGGCCAATGAACGAGAGAGTAATCTCACACTTTTCTCCCTTGCACTTTAGGCTTTACAAAACCTAGGCAAGTTTCCCTATATGGTGTTGAACATAGATGTGAAATAGGGTTTTATTGTAGCATCTAGCAAATAGAGAGCTTCATACAAAATGGGTAGGAACTACTAAATATAAACTTGGCTATCTCATTCCCTATCTTCCTTAAACCTAGGTATGAAGTATGAAAATAATTAAGAATAAATATTACAAAAAATAAATTTTGATTTTATATCTGAAATGTGTTTTTGAGATTGAGGGAAAGCCACTCAAGATGAACTGGTGTCTATCCAGGGATGCAGAATCACTATGTCATACAACCTCATTATGCATTCAAAACATGTTTTGATGGTCACATTAATCACCATTACCTTATAACAGTGATACCTACTAATGGCCAATAATAAAACTCTACTTAATAATCCATTTGTAATGAGAACATTCTCACTATCTTCACAAAAGCATTTATACCATTCCTTGAATAGATATCAATCAATAAAAATAGTTCATGACAACAAATGTGTATGAAGAACCCTAGAATCCTTACTTCCACTATTTAGAAAATATTGTATTACAGAATGTAGACAATTATATAAAAAGAATGTATTCATATAAGCTTTATTCAAAACACATAAATGCTTTCATGGACGATTTACATACATAGAACCTTGCTTACCAAAAATAAATACTTGAACCTACACAACCCACCCTTTACAACTTTTCTCAAAATCCCAGAACCCTTACAAATATAACAACAGAGACATTATAAAGAATGGATAAACCCAGATTCACTAGCCATTTGACACTTGACACAATGTGAATCCTTAGATCTGTAGCTGACTGGCATCTAGAAAATGCCTCAACACCTTTATCTTTATTTTTCCTATCATTTATTCCAACTAAAGTTTGTTACCTCTTTTAATTTGGAAATCACGTGCAACTCTTTACCTATGTGTAAAAACAAATTTACCAACTCCATTTTCATATGCAAGTGAAAAAAAATCACTTTTGGGTCAAAACCCACTTACCTAATTGTCATTTTTCTCTACAAGTGAATTTTTTTACCCATACATTGTTAACCTCCTCACCAACATTTAAATGCATGATTTAACCATGTATTTAACCTTTAGAGCTTTCATTTGTCTTTGCAATTGGTTTGACATTTTGTCAAATAGTTGGCTAGTATCCATTTTTCACTCACATTTCACCTGTAATTATCATTTTCATTTTACCTTCACTGGTAATTGAGCTTTATCTTAATCCATGCATCTGGTAGTAAAAATCCATTCATAATACATGTAAAAATTTAATTCATATGTTTATTTGGTTTCTAGCTCATTCACGTGCTTTGCACAAATCATTTCAACTTACTAGCGCTCATAAAATATGTAAAACATGGCCAAAACCACTACCCATGTGTGAGAAATGGTCCAGGCCCCTTTTGTAAGGCAAAAACCACCATTTGTAGCTCAAAAATCGCATCAAATTTCTACACAAAAACTTTGCACGTGATCAATCTCCAACTTTAGGGTAAGTGCAAAAAGATGGGGGGCCAAAAAGTGGCCAATTTACTTTTTCATCCCAAAATAGCGAAAATGCAAGCGTGTTATAGTAAAACATGCTCACGTTATGGGTTGGTAGTGACCAAACCTAGGCTCAGTCATTACCAAGCCATAATGTGCTCGTGTTATGGTTTAAATTTCAAAAAATGCACAGATTTTGAGTTCAAAAAATTTGCATTTTTTTAAATCAAAAAAACATTTCCAAAATGTGAGCACGTTGTAACGCATTCACATTTTGGTCTACATTGAATTTTTTTCTTCTCTTTTTCTTGTCTCTTTCTTCTTGTTATCTTTCAGGGAAACTATATACATGAAATAAACATTTAAGTATAAGTTGACACTTACATATTTCATTTAAGTATAAGTTGACATTTACTTTCTTATATTTTAAGTTATATCTCATGTATATAGTTTCAAGATGTTTGAGAGTGGTTTCAAATCTCTAGGAGTTATAATTCAAATTCTAGGTTTTTGAAGATCTTACAATTTTGTAGACAACCAAATTTCAATAATCAACATGTCAAATATCAGTAATCAAGAGGTCAAATTTCAGTAATTAGCAAGTTGTATCATCTTTCTTAGTCTATCTCACTCATTGTTTATCCCTTATGCTATAGATCTCTCTCACACGCTCTCCTTCCCTCTATAATTCTATCTATCTCACCTCTCTCTCTCCCTCCATCACTCCCTCTATTCCTCCTTCCCTCTCTAATTTTCTCTATCTCACCCTCTCTATCTTCCCCTCTCTCTCTTCCTCCCACCCACCTTCCCTCTCTACTTCACTCTATCTAACCTATCCCTCTACCTCTCTCTCCCTACCTCCTATCTCTCTCTCAATCTCTCCACCTTCCTCCTCTCTCTCTTCCTGCATCCCACCCACCTTCCCTCTCTACTTATCTTTATCTAACATATCCCTCTCCACTATCTCTCACCCTCCCTTCTCTCTCTTAGTCTCTCCTCCCTCCTTCCACTCTCTCTCTCATTCTCTCTATCACACTTATCTCTCCCTTTGTCCCCCTTGCTTCCCTTTCTACTTCTCTCTATCTCTCTCCATACCTCTCTCTTTATCTCACCTCTCTATCCCTTCCTACCTCTCCCTCTCTCTCTACTCCTCTCTCCCTCCCCCTCTCTATCTCTCCTTCCCTATATACTTCTCTCTAGATCTCTCTCTCCATCTCTACCTCTCCCTCCCACATTCCCTCTCTCTCCCTCTCAATCTCCAAATGTTCCTCCTTCACTTTGTGTTTCTCTCTCACACACTCTCTCCCTCCCTCTCTCCCCCATCTTGATCTCTCTCTCCTTCCCTCTCTACTCTTTATCTCATCATTCTCTCTCCATCTCTCTCTCCCTCTCTTTCTACTTCTTTATCTCTTATTCCCTATATACTTCTCTATCTCTCTCC